>JAHFWJ010000614.1:600000-799817 GCA_028555115.1 Himalopsyche japonica
GGGTTCAGAGAAGAGTTTGAGTTTACGCTGTCTGACCTAACCCCACCCGGCGAGTCGATATCTTTCCTTGATTTTCTCATTTTAGTTGATATCTGCGTAGATTCACTGATGATCTTCGACTCCTTAGCTGAGTCCATTAGAGATTTTAGCTCACGCGCCATGCGATTCTTCGGATCCCTCTCCGGTGAGCCGTCATTTTCGGAATTGGGGGCTTGCTCTTGTTCCTCCATCCCGTAAAGATATGTTTTTAATGTATCCAGTAGAATGCGGTAAACCTTAAATGAAGAGAAAACATGATTATTCCTATTTTGTTTTAAGGTCTATTTACACTAACCAATCCTCAAAATAGGGTAGAGACGGGTTAACTCCTGACTAGTACCCTCGTAAATCGTCTTTCACCACATATTAAAATATTATTCCATTCATAACAGAAGCAAGAACAGCTAGCGATGTTGACCATTCAACTTCTGAAATCAATTTACATACAAGGACTCAAATTGAAGTCCCTCATAAACATACACAAGTGATAAACACCCATGCCTTTGAAGATAATCGATGTTGTTCGTATTCTGTTCGGGATTCATGTCTGAGAATCTGCACCGAATCGATATCAGTGACCCTTGCAACATGGACTCATCGACTTATCGATTCACAGACTACTAACATCTAGACCATCGAGATGACTTCTTGTAGTTTTGAGAGTTGATATGTCACAAATATAAGAATTCGAGCAGTATCGGTAAACGCTTTCATGTAAAAGCTAATTTGTGAGGTAAAATATAGCCAAATTTTTTCTCTACGAGTTAATCAAACATAATTACTTTTATTATTAATTTTTCAAACATTGAATATCAGAATATCGGAATATCCTTCACATAGCTCAGCATGGAACAATTAAATGCTTTATTTAGAGTTAACATACTTCACATTGGTTACAGGAATGGTTTGCAAATACAAGTCGCTTGGAAATTATTTATCTACAAAACAGTTTATCTGTTTACATTCAGTGAATTTTGATAATGAGAGTTGATTCAAATAATAAAACAACCAACCAGGATAGATGATGCCATTTTGTGTTTGAAGCAATATCTCTCAGTATTCTCTTAGGACAGAAAAAAATTTCACAGTTTACAAACACCATTTCTTATTCTGCTAAGTATATTTTGATTTTTTTTTAATTAGAACACGAAGTTATAATACTTGCCATGAACCAAACCTAACATGGCCATTAAACAAGAATAAATGTTAGGCTATGATGCATAATGGCGATTAATATTAATGTTGTATTTGTGGGTAGGTTTGACAATATAGTCGAAAATGGTCAACACGAAATTGAAACATTTTTATTGTGTTGGAACGAATTTTGCATGTAACATTTGATACAAATATAACTCACAATTGTTTTTGATGCAGTAAAAATAAATAAATCAATTTTCTGTACAAATTTATATACAACAGTCTATTAATAATAATCTGTATACGCTATTAACTATTAATTAAAGATCAAAAAAAATTATAATTTTTGATGAAAGTATGAAAATAATTGATTTGTTGTAAGAAATAAAATTAATCACTAAAACGTTCACATTCCCCATTTAGCAGAATCCAGAAACAATAAAATCAATTTACCAGACTATAATTGTATGAAAAGTACCACCGTTTCCAAATAAAGCTAGTAACAAACAAATGAGTGCAGTGCAACTTAACTATAAGCAGTTCATAGTAGATATGCTCTGTTCAAGAATAAATTGAGATTTTTTTAAATTTTGATTGTCTATTAAATTGACATCTTTCATATATTAAAGATATAACCTCAAATAAAACTTAGAGCTCCATGTAACTGAATAAATTCGATTTGGATAGTTTTTCAGGACATCATAGCAGATCTATATTTTGTATCTATGTTTGAACAATCTTTGACAATGGAAGGAATGTATCATTGTTTATTTACCATCCAGTATTATTTGCACCAATGACAGCTAAACCATTTAGTAACAGTCAAGAGTCTAGACTCCAGGAAAGCTCTTCAGTTCATGTGAAATCGATATGGAATTATCTGTAAAAGTTACTTCCTTGCAGACTACTGATGACATTAGAAACATTTAAAATATACATAATATAATATTATACAGTTAACATTTTTTTTCAACAATAAAAACAATTAAAATGTTAGTATACCGAATGTAAACAATGTGTATTTGCATTACTTTAAAATATTTATGAAAAAATTATCAACAGCCATAAATATTTTAAAAAGTATGCTTAAAAATCTGTGTTCCATATCTGCATGTATGAATATAACCGTACTATGGAATATACTTTGAAAAGAGACGCAATTGTATATAAAATTTAGAACAAACCTGCTGTATGAAGAGAATACTTCGGGATAATATTTACAGAGCTACATATGCCTGTCAAAATTGATAATATGTCGACTCAATTGACCTATGTGTAGCAAAACAACAGAAAACTAGCAAAAATGCGGCCGACAGAAAACATTATTTCTCGGTGTTGGTATATTTTCTGTCTTTCTCCCACTTACAAGAGAACGACATGCAGTGCCACATCGTGAGAAATTCTCGACCTAAAATTCATAAGTAAGCATCTCTGTCGATAGATGCTGCCCTGTGCTGCCAGTTTTTTGCATTCATTTATTCTCCTCACAACTAGTACATATATTGCCATATATCAAATGCAATATTTCCCCAACAATAATAGGGTAAAAGGAGATACCAAAAATTATAATTATAAAATTAAATGCAACAATGAAAAGTTTATTTAAATTACCTTCATAATAATAAAAAAAAAATTAGGTTAAGAAAATTAAAAATCTTCTCCTTATATATATTGTAGAAATTTTATATTCTTAAGTCTATTCATACAAAAGGTTATGAAAAATAATTTCGAATCGCTTTTTTCGGTTTTTTTTTTTTAAGTATCAAGAATCTTATTTTTTAAAAGATAGTTTATATGAATCTAAAGGTTATTTAATTATTAATTTTGATAAAGATTTCCAACTTTATGAACTGAATCAAGACTTTCAACAACCAGAAGGCATAATTTAATGGATCTTTTCTATAAGCTAAATATAAGAAAAAAACAAATATCCATACATGGCACTTTCAATAACCTCCAACCTAACTCAAGCTAAACACTTCAACACCGAGTATTTCAAAAATTAATTCATATATATATATTCAATATTCGTGATAAACATATTTATAAGGAATATCAAGACAAATTATTAAAATTAGACTATATTTAGTTGACAAATAAAAGATTTAACACGATGAAAAAATAGCAATGTATTTTAGCCCTACAAAATACATTGCTAATTTTTCACTGTGTTATAATGGAATTCTACCAAGTAAATGCCAATTCAATCAACAAAAGATTTTAACCTACAAATACAAAATTCTTGGTATCATCTATTAGCACACTGCAATCTGTCATTTCAATGGTAAAATGTTGGCAGACAATGAGCTCAATGAGATAAATGTTTACAAATGAAATACTATAAGAAATTGCTATTAACATTCATATATTAAAGGGATTGATCCTAAACTAAAAATATTTTGCAATCTTTTTTAGACAGGGCATAAATTAAAATAAATTAAATTTTTTATTGTCTATACAAGCAAGCTAGTTGTACAGATCAACCATTGCAACCTGGAGGGTTAGGTGGTCTACATCCACAAAAGGTAGCCAAACATATTTTTTCTTCCTGGACCTAAAAAGCTTGAAAGCTCAAAGTGAAAAGTTTTTCACCCGGACATTGGGCTTGCCAATTTATAGCCGGCCATGACAAGTTCAACTCTAAACTGTTTGGGCTGATCAAGTTGAGAATGCTAATCACGTATCGTTGGACTGCCTCAAGTTGAATGCCACACGAGTAGAGCTGTTTTCTGTAGTTTGTCTTCATACAGGCCCAATAAGTCACGCTGACTTCATGGTCAACTTTGAGGCATTCAATAAATTTGCAATATTATACAGGGAGAGAGTTATCATATTCTTGAGATATTCTCGATTCCTCTAGATATAACAACAGGGAGTAGATATAATTCTTCTGCAACAGCGGATTTTCACTACCCAGATACACAAGATACACTTACCTAAGTGGCTGAGCAAGTAAATTTTTTTCTCCTCTTTTAAGCACAATATTGCATGGCTTAAAGATCAGCTCCATATTAGGCCAAGAAAATGAGGAGTATAATCGATGATTTTTATTATTATTGTACATTATGGAAGGTGACCTTGTAACAGCAGTTATATACAAATGACAGGTGGAGGTGGTACATCCAACTACACACTGTATAAGCAAGCCAGTGCAAAAAAGGATAAACATGTATTTCTTGTAGCTTAATGTCTATTGATGGCAGCATATTGGATGGTTATTTACTGGCCTATTACTAGGTTGCTTTTCTCAAAAATTTTCACTGAAATCCATTTGGAACTAATTGAGAATTGTAGCTTAATTTTGGAACTAACAACAAAAAAACATTTTACTTGTTCTTCCGGTTGGTCATATAAATTTCACTTACTAAGGATGTTTGATTGATCAATGCATTGTCTATTAAAGTGGGTATTTTCAGCAATGAATTAACAATATTGTTTTTTGTTTGAATGTGTATGTTAGCTTTTCTCACTAGACCATGTTTAGAATATTCCAACACCAAATACTAGTAATAATTCAATAGTGCTAGTGTCAAATAAATTTACTAGTGTAGATTTTCGGTGTAAATTAGACTTCATATAAACACAAAAATAAGCTTGTATATGAATATTTTAATTCTACACGCTTATATTTTTGAGTATTACTATCAATGCACTCTAATCAGCTCTCCCAAAAGTTAATACATTAACAGTCAGTGGGATAAATATATTTTTGCTCTCTTCGCTATTTGAAATTTTGAAAAATGTTTCATTATCATTTTTAATGATATCGACTGAAAGTGCTTGATGGATTTTCAATATCAAATTTGAATTATTGAAACTTTGTATGATCTCATATATTTTGTCACTAATGGCCAGGGTTTCCACAAGTGTTTACAATTCCATAAGTGTTTACAAGTCTTGCTTGTTTTTTATTTTGGCTGTTACAGTGGGGAGATATTAAACAGAGCCCAGTTGAGTTCATTTCCTTTATTAAATGAACAGTTAAGCCTTTCTATATCTTTCTAGCAGTATACTTTGCGTGAGATAAATTCAATTAGGCAACATTCTGAATAATTCAAGCATACAGTTATAGGTTATTTAACATTTAATCTGGCCCTGACCCATACATTCAAAATAAGTTGGTATCACTTAGTATTCACTGTAATCAAAGTTTTATAAACAATAATAATTAAGTAAGTATATCTATTGTTTATATAGCTTATCAAATGTAAGTTGATCATCATTATAATCAAATCAACATTTTTAAAAAGTTATTTCAGATTTAGATTTGGATCCAAGTTTGTGATCCAATCTATGTTTTCCCATTGTAATTATCACTTGATATATATTTAACAGTTTAGACATTATGAGTCAGAGGGTTAATAATTGTTCTTTTTGATAATGCAGATTTTGAGTATTTTCCTTCTTTATAGGCTTGCCCATTCCTTTGAGACCATCACAAATGTTTGCTGATAAATGTACAATCGTGCTGGAAGAATTTTGCACTTGACAACCATTGTCATACAATAATATTTTATATTGTTGGTCTTCCAACGTTTTGTTTCACCTGGAAATTTCAAGATGGAGTAATTTTATCATAAGCTTCCTAAAGTATTTGATGACTTTCTTCAACACTTTTCTTTATAATCAAGTGATAAATTTAAAATCCTTTAATACTCTGTTTTGGCAGGAATTTTAACACCTTTAAGTGTGAAAATATCTATGATGTCTATATCATTAGATGATTTGTCATATAAAGACTTAAGCTTGTTATCAAGACTACAAATTAAAATATATGTTTAATCAGTGGAGGCTTATTTACTCGAGAAACTTCAGCCACAATTAAGAGGCCTTATCTTTCAGATGCTAAAAAGGCATTGTGAAATTTCTATAAAATTTTCATTAATTTTTTATTTACAATCCTCTTCAATCACAACTATCTCATTATCAATTTCAGTGGTTTCCTAATAAGTTAATAATAATTCAAACTTCAATGTATTTTTTCATTTATAGTAAAATAAATATTATACAGAAAAAAAGCAAATAAAAAAATTATAACTTATTTTCGAAGTGTACACCTCTTTTACATAAAAATGTAATCTGCCACTGTGTCAAATCACAAACGTCACATTTCACATATTTTCAATATACACAATTATTTTAACATGTTAAATCCTCATTACTTCATTTTAAAAAGCATGATTTGGTTTTGTTTACTGAAATCTAATCATAAATTATCGGTTCGAATTTCCAATACAGTTATTATAGCGTTATAAATCCCATTGGTTGATGTACTCCAATAGTATCTACAGAAGCCAGTACCGATATGACTACTTCCTCAGTTTCGGTCTCATTCTGATTCAATTCTCTTTTAGTCTAATAAAATCTTTTAATGCCCGGATCACGTGAATCATGTTATGTTGTGTTTGTACGTCTACGCGTATGGGCAATGGATGTGGAAAAAATTTTGTTGTGATATTTTTTTGTTAATCATTTTATTATAGTTATAAAGAAGAATTACGAAAAAATTATTGATTTTTTCTAACTTTCAGTTCGATTGCATTCGTATTGAAATATGCCTGACAGTTTCGAAAGACAAAACCCGAGTTTTGAGTGTCAAAACATATACAAGTAAATATACTGAGTTTTGAAAGATTTAAATTTGACATAATTGTTACTTGTTACCATTTTCATGTATATGGCAGCACCGAACGCCAATAACTGCTGCCAAAAACATATAACAGCTGTTTGAAAAGCATTCACTGTCAAAAATGTCAAATTAGTGTGACAGAAAAACGGTTAATTTTGCAATGGAGTTCGCCGACCTAATCGAAATACCTAAACTGGACGGCGTCGTGCTGAAGAGTCCTCACCAAGAGGACGTCGACGGAACTCTCTGTATCACGGGACACCATTTGATTTTGAGCTCCAGAAAAGAGGGTGTCCAAGAACTATGGGTATGGTAAACTCAGCCGATTCTTTGTTATTGTTATTTAGACGTGCAATTCCCGGATTCATTTCAATTAGTTCGATATATTTCAGTGATCAGAGTTCTATTTCATTGTTTTTCACATCGACATCATCGAAATATTTCATTTTGTTTTGCGTTCCAGTTATTATTCTTTATCAATTTTTAACTGCTCCTTATCGCTTGTATTATCGTTGATTTTTCGCTATAAAATTGTGCAAACAGTATTTATTGATACATTAACTTCACCCATTTGACTAAGTAATTCACATACGCCTTTTTTTGTTCCGAAAAAAACTTCTGCAACTTTACTAGCAATCGTTATTTTACAGAATTAAATTGTTAAAACATCTAATTTTTAATTCTCTTGGCATATTCAGGGATTGTATCACACGGATGCAACATAAACTGATACTCATTTTGTTGTGACCGTGTGGTAGAATGCTTAAAGATGCCGAAAGGCGAAACCCAGGTCTTCAGGAAAAGTTTCAACAATTTAAATTTGATATTAAAATTCCATCAAGGTAATTCAGTCAATAGCATAAATTATGTAATTTTCAATCAATATTTTCTTATTTTTTCATTAATACTTAGAAACCAGATTAGAAGGCCAGAAAGATGGAACATAAACTTTTATTCCAAAAGAGTTGGCAAAATATTTGAATTGACCAAAGCTTTCCAAGGATTAACCTAGATCTTATTGTCCAATAGGGCCATCGCGATTATTTCTATGTTACAAAAACAGGATATGTCTTTCAATGGACATAATTGGACAATCCGAGCAATTTGAGTCCAGCATCATTTTAAACTCATGTAACCTGTCAACAAACGCACCGTGTCAGGTGATAAATTGAAAGGTCCAGTGATCTGAAGAGAACCAGGTTATATTCTGATAAAAGAAGATATCTGGGAAAAATAGTAATGTAATTCTATCTTGAAAATACATTGACCACCATGTTTCCCAAGCTCGCAGAACAGCCAATGAACAGAGTTTAATTTATTGATTGAATTGGCATTCACTTGGTAGAGCTCCATTATAACACGGGGAAAAAAATAGCAATGTATTTTAGTTCTACAAAATTATTTTTTTAAATATAGTTGATAGCTATTTCGGCTCACGCCATCATCGGAACTATGCTTAAACTATCATTTGCTTATCTATATATAGCTGTGTAGAAAAGGTACACAATACATCTTCTCTCCTGTTTTAACGACCTCACTTGTTTCCTGCCTGCAATATCATTAACTCTGCTAATGGTTAAGACCAGGAAATCGATGGAATTGTCTACCTCTATCTCTAGTGTGAATTTAATATTACAATGTCTAGAGTTAGCTTTCTGTAGAAATTTATCTAACTGTCTATCCGTGCCTTGACAACAAATCAAGATATCGTCTACATAGCTGTAATAATATACTATATTTTTATTATCTAATTCGAGGCAAATTTCTTGTTTCAGCCAGAGTTTAAATTCGTGCATAATTAAATTTCCTTTTTACAGTTGCTACATCAAAACATAGATGTAATCGAACGGAAAGACAACAAACCCTCACCGAATGGGGTGACTAACGGTGGGTCTCTCATTATAAAGTGCAAAGACCTTCGGATCATCCAGCTGGATATTGCATCGAGCTCTGATCTGACAAAGGTCGCTCAGTCTCTCGAAAACCTTTGCAACTTGACTGACATCAGATTGACTTATCCTTTCTTCTACAAGCCCATGTTCTCTATCCTTGAAGATGGTCATAATATCTTTCGGTGAGTATTATACTATCTGTCAAGTCTGCTTCCATTCTTCGATCGATGGTTTGATTATTTGTGTGGTCATTATACCAGTGTGCCCTATCCTATTTTGACCTGAAGGCCATTTTAAATCATTGCTTTTTGACCGTTACCCATTAATGTCCGAACACTAATAAATCATTTTAAATAATAAAAACACATTTTTAAGTACATACTTATTACATGGTGAAAAAATAGCAATGCATTTCCATGCCAATTCTATAAATACATACTTATTTCCACAATATAACTTATGATCAGGACTGGTTTCGCTCATCGCGAGCATTATCAACTAATGAAACTGATAGTGTTTCAGTAAGTACTGTTACAACGCTGACTGACCATTTCTTCTCATCCTTTTTGACTACCATTAAAATTTTATTTGTTAATACATTATGTTCCATAAAGCAGTGCTCCGCAACCTTTTCTCCTCTACGACACACCAAATTCTTTTTAGAATTTCGCGGCACACCAAAAGCTAAAATATATTGGTATTAAATTTATTTAGAAATTTTACGATCAATTTTTAATTAAATAGATAATGATTATTTTATGTCAAATAGATTGTATTTGACCGCGGCACATCTGTATCTGGCTCATGGCATACAAGGGTGCCGCGGCACACTGGTTGTGGAGCACTGCCATAAAGCATTTAAGTAAAGGTTATTATGATTATAAAAATTTCCCACTCATTTTTCATACTAATGTGTCTTTCACGATTGTTCTGAGCTCTTAATGGATTATTGATTTATGTTAATATTGTTTGCAAATTATAAATAAGATTTTTAACATTTCATTTTTAAATTAATTTACTATATTGTTGTATGACTTCCTGTAAATTGTTTTCTTAGTTATTGAACCCATGGTTTTGCATACTTGCTAACTTGAACTCAAAATTTGTATAAATAGACTTGCTTGTAATTTATATCAGTTGATAATACTCGCAATGAGTGAAACCGGTTCTGATCATACAATATATTGTGGCCATGTACGTATAGTCCACTCATGCACAAGTAGAGGAGTCAAATCGATCTTGCCTGTGCCAGTTTCTCAATGGTATACATTTAATTATTTGGTGCTTGTTTTAGCTTTATTCAATTTTTGCTGCTCAACTAATTGCAAAATGTTTCAGGCCTGAATCAGAGTACTCGAAGCTATTAGGCACAGATGAATGGAGGCTCTCATGGGTGAATCGAGGATACGCAATCTGCCGCTCTTACCCGCAAGCTGTGCTGGTCCCGAAACACACTGACGATGAAAGTTTGATGGCGAGTGCTGCATTCAGGATGGGCGGTAGATTTCCCCTGCTCTCCTATCGGCATGATAATGGGGTAAGAACCTAACCAGTCAAGTGTCATCAGCATGAATCGCTATCTACTAACACAAAAATTAAATGGTTAACTAAACATTCTATACCAGTGGCTCTCATGTGAAATTTCACTGTGGCCGCATTATAAACAGTTTTATTATTAAAACAGTCCTTTACTTAAACTCGACTAAATGCTGGATAAATCAGGTTTATTTAATCAATTTCAAAATAATAATAACTTTACAAATTTATTTGTAAAAACACATTTTTTTAATATCAATTTACTATAAAACTGTTGGTGGCCGCACATGATAACCACTGCTCTATACCCTCTGTCAATATCAACTTTTTGATCTGTCAATACATATCTAAGTATATCATTGATCAGGGGTAGTCAACATTTAGCAAACCATATGCCGATTTTATTCAGATTTATTTCAGACTCACCATATTAATCAACTAGCTTTTCTACCTTCATTAGTTCACAGTTGAGGGTAGAAAATAAGAATAGGAAATAATTCATTTAGGGAAGCAAAGTGAATAACTCCGTCATGCAATTTAATTAATTAATTAAAGCTAGTTCAATAAACATAGCTGCACCTCAATCATACTAATGGTAGTAATGGTATCGTCAAACACTCCGTTTGGTTGCTCGTTAAACACACATAGCCTCAATCATACTGCATTTCTTTCATACACAAATACACTGCTCACATCCTACCACTGTAACCAGTCAAAAGAATGAGATGATCTGATGTATAAGAAAGAACATACTGAAATCACTTAGATGTTGTAGATAGGAAGATGGTTTCAATTATGGGGCATACTTCAATAGAATGCATAGGCTCCCGGATGCATTGTGCCACATGCAATCATTCAATGTGCCAAATTTGATGCATGTACCACAACTTGCCACCTTTGCCGTAGATGGTAAAACTGCTCTGTAGAAAGGTTTCATATGTTTTTTGTCGACATAAAATATTACAAACATTTGTTTATGTGCAAAACTAACTTGAATGAAATGAAATCAACTACAGGCAGTACTCCTGAGATCCGCCCAGCCACTGGTAGGACCGCAGAGTAAGAGGTGCAAGCCTGACGAGAGGATGCTCAATGCTCTCATCGGACCCAACAAGCGAGGGTTCATATTTGACCTTCGATCGCCGACTCTGGTCGCTCAACAAAAAGCCAAAGGTATGTTTTAACAGATATCAAATTCGATATAAAAATTAATTAAGTAATTTTACAATTTGAGGTCTCTTCATAAACTGAATGTTGTAGTCAATTATTAGTTAATAACATTTTAATTAGAACAAGTGCGTTACTATTGTAGACTACTGTTACCTCAAGGCTATAAAATTTTTAATTAAAAAAGATATTTTGTGCCGGACCAACTCTTTTCAAAGTAGGAAAATAGTAGTAGTGAAAATAGGCTTTACCCAAAGAATAATAGCTATTTATATGCTCGATATTCAAGTGCTTAACAGTATATAATAAGTAGTACATTATTTATTTTTTCTAAAAAACTTGACATTAGGGTGACAAGTGATAAAAAAACTTGTGGCGGTTAAATGGTTACATTATATTTTAGGCGGAGGCACTGAGTCGGATTCAAATTATCCCCAATGGAGGAAAGTGAGCAGGCCAATGGAGAAGGTGTCCAATTTACAACTACTCGAGTCCTTCACAAAACTAATGGATGGTAAATATCACATCGGAACGCAAAATTTCACGCGTCATGCGTGGAACTGTCAAAATCCTGAAACTGTTATACAAGAGTCATGACTCCTCTGCGCATGCGTTGGCACGTCATTTCAAGTCAATTTTTGACACACTATCATTGCGAAATTTATAATTAAAAAATCATATACAGTGGTTAATCAGCCAACGAACATTTTGGACTGCAAACAAATCGGACAACTAACTAAATTTTTATTCGTTTAGAGAACGAACAAATATTCAGATTTGAATTGTTACAACTTTGTACGATTCCACATGTTTTATCACTAACGATCCGGTTGTCGCCTTTCAACATCTTCAGGCATTATATCCCAGGGATGCAACAGAACTGACGTAAAATAAACAGTTAGCATCGTATATATACTAAAGTTATTAATTACAGGACAACACCTACCCCAAGGCAGGCAGTAAATTAAAGCTAAAACAAATTTAACAATATCAATTTAATAATAATTAACACAATTGCCTGTGATAATTTTCATTAACGATCTTGTTAGTGTTAATTGTTAATGAGTTATTCTTGAAAGGGGTTTTTCAACAAATATCAATCGACTAACATTGAAATATGAATGGGTTTTCATCAGTTCTGTTGCATCCGTGTGATAGAATGCCTGAAGATGCCGAAAGGCGAAACCCGGGTTGTTGATTACAAAACATGGATAACAATTCAAATTTGATATTGAAATTCCATCAAGCACCTTCAGTTGATATCATAAATTACATATTCTGATAATGAACTAAAATGATCTTTCTAATCCACTTAATCTATCTGTTAAATTCGGTTGATCGGTTAACGACCAGTTTGGATACCGAACGTAGTCTTTTGAAACAGGTTATGTTTCTTAACCAATCACCCACTGTTTAATAAAAACAAAAAAACCCAAGTCTGTATAAAAGATTTTAATCTTATATCCGCCCTCAAAAGCCTATTTCAGACTGGAGGGCTCTCGCGCACCATTACATAGTTTATGTGCCTTAAAACGAGAATGCTAAGCTCACCTTTTTTCATTTTAAAGCACGACAATCTCCTGATTGTATTCCAATGGAGAAATAATTATTCTGGTCCCTGCCTTTGCATCTTCATTACATATTTTACATTGTTAACGAATTATTTGTTCTGTTAGAAAAATGTACTGTATTACACCTAGTAATGTCTCGCAGCACACCAGTTGTAGAGCACTGCTATATACAATTGTAGTGATTGTATATACAAGTGAAGTAAGCACATAGTTCATTGATTGTTCTTGGGCAAAAATCCTCCATAAAAGATGTTTGTCACTCTTATTATCTTGGCATATCACGTCACGTGATAGTAACCTATCACTGATTAAAAGTAGTTATTCAAAGGGTTGAAGCTAACCTAACCTGTCCTAACCTAACCTGAAATTGGTTTTGATCGTAGTAAAGTGAAGATAGATTAATTGCCTGTTTAATTTGTTTTCTTTCAGTTTGCAACGACAAAGACATCTCCTGTGATAAATGGCTCTCTAAACTCGATAGCTGCGGATGGCTCGGACACATTCTAAGCGCACTCAACAACGCTTGCACTGTGGCCCAGTGCTTAGAACATGTAAATAACACAATTATCACCTGGTTTTATATTTAAGTTGGGCTTAATCAGCCTTGTTAATGATAAATTTTGGTTGAACGGTGAATTCGGAAATAAAGAAATTGACAAGATAGCTCCTTGTTATGTTATTGGTGTATTAACACTTTTTCTAGTGGGCAGCTAATAGATTGTACTAGTTGAATTTATCTTGTGTAAGGGATATAGCAAGAGAGAATTAGAAACAACTCTGACTTAGAAGAGTTTATTTTTGTCAAGTTTTTTCCTACCTTTCCTTCCTATTTATGCGCATTAAACTAAAAATCAACCAACCAATCTGGCGAATTTTTGATTGACACATTTTTCAAAATTGTCTGATCGAAAAATAGTCAGAGTCACCCATTTTTCACGACCCTGACCAAAAACACAACTCCGATTCACAGCCCTTGTTGAAAATCCATATTTCACTTTTAAGCACTAATAAAATCTCAAGTAATTATTTTTTAATTTTCTGTAAAAAGTTATGACATTAATCTCTTCCACACTAACGCCCCAACGTATGGGACGGCAATGTGCAAGGCCTGTACGCGATTGCCCCAGACGTTGGGACGCGAACATTCAAACGTCGGTAACACAGGCAATCTTTTGCATATAGCACTGATTTTGGTTTTAAAATATCGCCCAATTCGTCTTGATACTACCACCTCCATAAAATTGTCAAAAGTATTAGGTTTAATTGCTTAAAAAATCGATTTTTCGAACCCTTCAAATTTATTCCGATCCCGCCAAATTAACATATCAGTTTGAAACTGCGTGCTAAACTCGCATCTAACTTCGCACTGAACTTTGCACCAATCTCGCGGCATTGCAATGTGACAATCCATGACACGTGACAGTAATGGCGCTTGTTCATTTGAGTTTGATTGGTTGCTTCGTTACATCACCTTAATGGCGATTTACGAGTGAGTTATTTGTTAGGGATATATTTGTTAAGGTAATTGTGACAACATAGGACATTTCTTTGTATTTTTTAATGTTGTGAAACATTCCTAATGCAGCTAGCTTCCATAAAAGCCAACCCAATTATTTTTTATTGCTGTATTTATAGCTCTATGTGGAAAGAGAACATTTTGAAAAATAGCAACGCGGAGAGATTTTGTTTGTATGAAAAACTGTCGCGCCGATCGGGTTAAGGTGATAACTGATCAATATTGTCTTGGCATTGAATTGGTTAAATTATTTTTTTTTTCAGGAAGCCAGTCCAGTATTAGTCCACGGCTCGAAGGGTCTTGATTCCACTCTAGTTGTATGCTCTCTAGTGCAAGTTATAATCAATCCTGATTGCAGAACCGTCCGAGGGTAAGACTTTCCATATTTAACTAACTCCCTGCTGAGACGTGTAAAGAATATGGTAACAGATACAGTCAATACACAATAACTCCTTTTTTATTTAATCTAATCTAATAGTATGAAACATGTTGAAACAATGCAACACTACGTGTTATTGATTGAATTGGCATTTACTTTATAGAACTCCATTTTAACGCGGTGTAAAAAATACCAATATTTCAGTTTTACAAAAATTATAAGATCTGTATGTACTCTCAAATGTATGTGTTGTTTATAAAATTATCGCATACAAATTGTATGTCATTATATTGTAATTAAGTCAATAGTTATTTCAGATATGTATTTGGTTCCTAGTCTTTTGGTTTGCGTATGTATTCAGTGTAATTTTGCTTGTGTATGTCAGTCATATTGCAGTTGTGTGATAGAATGCCTCAGGATACTGAAAAGCGAAACCCCGGTCGTAAGTGACAAATCCTGTGGAATTGTACAAAGTTTCAACAGTTAAAATTTTATATTGAGATTTCATCAACTTATTTGTTAATTTGAATTGTTACAATTATGTACGATTCCACATGTTTTGTCACTAATGACAAGGGTTACGCCTTTCGGCATCTTCAGGCATATATAATGCACTCGGATGCAACAGAAGTGACAAAAACCCATTTATATTTTAATGTTAGTCGATTGATATTTATTGAAAAACCCCTTTCAAGAATGTCTCATTAGCAAGATCGTTAATGAAAATTATCACAGGCGAATGAGTTAATTATTATTAGATTGACATTGTTAAATTTGTTTTAGCTGTAATTCACTGCTTGCCTAGGGTTAAGTGTTTTCCTGTAATTAATAACTTTAATATATATATACGATACTAAATGTTTATTTTACGTCAATTCTGTTGCATCCCTGGGATATAATGCCTGAAGATGCCGAAAGGCGAAACCCGGGTCGTTGGTGACAAAACATCTGGAATCGTACAAAATTATAACAATTCAAATTTGATATTGAAATTCCATGGAGCGCCTTCATATATCATAAATCAATTTGTTAATATTAAATATTGATTCTATTTTTCAGAATCCAAGCCCTGGTGGAGCGGGAATGGATCCAGGCGGGACACCCGTTCACGGCCAGGCATGCCAATTCCCTGTATTACACCACGCAGTCCGGCAACAGCCTGCGGAAGGCATCCTTCTCGACAGGCAATCAGGCGCCGCCGAATGTCAGCCCCACGTTTCTCCTCTTTCTGGACTGCGTGCACCAGCTCCAAGAGCAGTTTCCTTGCAGTTTTGAATTCACCCAAGACCTGCTCATCAAACTGTTCGAGCATTCATATTTCAGTGAATATGGTAAGAGATTATTTTACATTAAAGATAACACTATGAAATCAAAAATAATAGTATCGCTCCTTCCAAGTCAAAATAACGTTAACAACAAATCACTCACATTCAGAACATCAAAATGAATGAAATAATATTCCGTCAATTAGAACAACTATCAGCGATTTGTCACTAATGCCATTAAGGCTTGCTAGAAAAGACATATCGAAACTTGCAATGCCAAACTATTCAACACTTATAATCTAATTTATGATATCGACTGAAGGTGCTTGATGGAATTTCAATATCAAATTTGAATTGTTACAACTTTGTACGATTCCTCGTGTTTTGTCACTAACGATGCGGGTTTTGCCTTTCTTGGTCAGTTCAGATTAATATTGTTTTAGCTGTAATTTACTGCTTGCCTTGGAGTAAGTGTTTTCCTGTAATTAATAACTTTAGTATATATTCGATGCTAACTGTTTATTTTACATCAGTTCTGTTGCATCCGTGTGATAGAATGCCTGAAGATGCCAAAAGGCGAAACCCGGGTCGTAGTGATAAAATATCTGGAATCGTACAAAATTGTAACAATTCAAACATATAATATATCAGTGTTGCTTTACATTAGAGAGTCAACTCACCTAATGAAACATAATTAAAAACCATATTCTGAGTTTTGAGATTAGATTCTTGGCTTGGGTATTTGGATTGAGTTGATTTTACTTTGTGAGAAATTTGGAGATTACTGTGCTGCACGTAATGCTTTTTCTTCCAACTGGTAGTCATTCGGCACCCTTAACTACCGTCAGGTAATATCCACATGATGTAGTTGACAGAACTGAGAGATTCTGACATGTCATAGGTGGAAGGAAACCAATTGATTTTTGACAGAGAATCGTGAAAACACTGTGAGATGGGTATATCCACAACATAGAAAGAGAGTATGGTAGATCAAGAAGAGAAATTTTAACCATGATATTATCATTTTATTTCAAAATCAGGTTCATTCCTCGGCAACTGCGAGAGAGAACGGGAAGAGATTGGTCTCTTCACTCACACAACGAGCCTGTGGTCGCACCTAAATACTCCTGAAGCTGTCGAAGAAGTAATTAGCCCGCTGTACGAGCCGAATCAAGGCATCATTTGGCCTTCAGTCGCCCCCATGAGCTTGGTTCTTTGGGAAGGTAAATGGGAACTTATCAAATTGCTACTAAAAATCTGTCAAAATATCGTGTCATTTTGATTGTATAAAATTGTGGAAGTAGTACTAAATACAAGTCGAATTTCATACAAAATATGTATTTTTTTTTTGTCTCATCTAATCCGCTTGCCAGTCATTGTGAGCACGATTTATTGATTATTCACTTCAGAAATTAAATGGGTATATGTATTACTTATATCTTATCATATCAATGTGTATCTATGTCCAAGTTCAAAAACACTGTGTTAACTGAATTATGTATGTATAATTTAAACACAACGAAAGTAAGAAGTGAGAAACCACCAACATTCTTTGCGCACACCCGCGATCTACTGGCCGGCAGGAAGTATTTATGGCATCATTATTGCGTCATCTTTGTTTACGCATGAATAAGGGTTGACAAAGGCGCACCGTAATGCATTTCAGCAAAAATGCTATTTCTTTGTTCGTAAGTGCGAATGGTTGTAAGTCGAACCGTCGTAAGTCAAGTACTACCTGTACTGTGTTTTATTATTTAAATTCTGTTGAGATACCTTTGTTGAGATCCACATTAGGAGTGACCATGGATTAAAAAAAAACCTAATAATCGAAATATACATAATTTTCAGAACTGTACCTGAGGTGGGTGATCGATTTCTCAGAACAGCGAGTGGCCCTCGAACAGATATCCAAGATCAGGGAGAAGGAAAAAGAGCTGCGAAGTAAAGCCATTAGGCTGCGGAAGCAATTGCGTGACCTGGTGCACGAAGTCCAGGAACTGGAAGGCAACGACAACATAGAAATAGCCCGAGAACTACTCTCTGTGACCTCGCAGGAGGAACTGCAAAATATGACGCTGGAGCAAGATCTGGACATTGAAGAAAAAGAATGAATTTACATCTGTAAAATAATTTTACGTACAATCGATGTTGTATTTTTACCAAAGTTCTCTCCGCACTCGTCTCGGCGAATGTTACAATTAATAATAAGGGGTTTCAGAGCGGAGCGTAATGTATACGAAATTATGTACGACTCCTGATGTTTGCTGCAATGTAAAACTGTAGTAAAGTGAATTTATCTTTTTTTTTTATATATAACTAACTAGCGAGTACCCAACATGCGTTACAATACCGCTCAATTAAAGATAATATTTGTGTTTTAATTCTGTTGATTAGACTGCTTTTGAACACACAATATCTGGTGCATACACGGATAAATCAGAAGGTTTTTCGGCGCGTGAGTAGGTCACATACAGATGGCCGTGTGAGAAGTATGGATTAGTCAAATTTAGTCCACACACTTTGAAACAGATAATATTCGCAATGTGCGAAACTGGTTCTGATCTATCAGTTGCACCAATTCAGAAACCTTCGTGGGTGTGTGCACAACAACCCGTCAAAGGAACGCATGTGGGACAAACAGCGGATAGGGTGAGACAAATTGATAAAAAAATCAATAATCTACAATATTTACAATATCAAAGACTCTGTCTCATTTTTTTTATTGCTTGCAGATTGATTCTCAAGTTAACAATGCCTACGACACACTGGTGTGTCAATTTCCTATCATTTTACTCATTTCTAGCTGTCAAAGGGTTAAAGCACCGTGTTTTTTAACCCTTTTGTTGCTGAGATCATGTAAACACGCCTAAAATCAATTCAAATGTCATTTGATTGCTGGAAAGGGTTAAACGCTCTCTTTTATTATCTCTATTTCATAGGCTCCCAACCTTTTTCGGGTGGCGACCCCTTTTCGTAAAATCCACGTGACCCGCGACCCCCCCATACAATACAAAAAAAAAAATTTTTTAGTTGACCGTATAATTTGGTGACCCCCCAAAAAACTCTTCATGACCCCCAGGTTGGGAACCTACTTCAATACAGTGCTGTTATTGATTGTCAGTATTTTTGGTTTACGTATGTGATGTCACTTTAAGAAAAATTATTAAAAAAAAACTCCACCGGGATATACTGAAACTACAATAAAAATAAATAAATAAGCAGGTGTGCCCGGTTTCACCATGTCTGTATTGACACCAAAAATATAAATATGGCGTTGCCTTGGTGCCAGCTAATGTTAAAAGTTACCCACAAAATAAAAAGCATCAATTATTAGTAATGTTGGAATTTTTAAATTGAAAATACGAGATCTGTACTCACAAAATATAGTTAATGGATTATTAACTCATTCAGTGCCCCTGTCACATGAGGTACGTTCGGTAATGTTTTGCAGTAGTGCCCTTGCCTCACAACGCGTTTGTTAGTAGTTCAATGCCTCTTACACAAATCGTTTGCTCCCTCACTCTTTTGATAGCTTCACTTACACCGAGTGTTAAAATTGAGCATGTTTCAAGGTTTATTTTATTTCTTCTATTTTTGCGCCAACGTTTGCAAAAAAAGTATGGGCAATGAATGGGTTAATAATGTTAGAAGTTGAAAAAAGCACATTTGACGTAGATATAGCAGCCTGAATGAAATGCCATGTCAGTGCCGTTCACCGCTTCAGAGGAGTTCTTATGACAGATAGACAGACATATTTATTCTCTGTTTTATAGTATAGATTAACTTCACATATCTTTTTTTTCAATTACCGTGTACAACTGTTGGTTAATTAATTGAATATCATTGTATGTTAAACCTGTTCTTATTATAATTGTCAATTAAGATAATGTTTGTGATTAAGAGCTTTTACAAATCGTAGATAAGTGCCCAAAAATTAATTTATAACCCAACACATTCACATTTTGTTCACAAAACAATTTTTGAACAACAAATTTGTGAATTACATTTGAATTGTTCAAAATATGTATGTCACTTGCAACCTGGGTTTCGGCTTTCGGCATCTTCAGACATTTTATCACACATTTTTTAGATTAGCTTATTTATTGGTCGGCAAATGACCATTTATTATCAAAGAACCTCCCGTTCAATGTGGATGATTGTATTAAATTATTGCACTGCTCTTCATTTTGTAGTTAAAGATTAGATTCACTGCTTACCTTAGCAATGAATAACCTTAAAATATAGTTAGTCTGAAGATGGTTCTCAAAAAAGCAAAACACATGTCAGATCTAGTTTCACACAAAGTGGAATAATAAAGCGATCATAATGTTGGTGACAGCTTCTCCATTTTCATCGCTTTAATTAAATAAAATTAAATAAAATTCAATTCGTCACTCTAATAAATATAGAAATAACTCCAAGGCTTAAGTCATTTAAGCTTCACGTTGATACTGCAAAAGGTCGTATGTCAAGAAACCAGTAAAATGTAGCAATTTTTTAGTATTAACCCCCAACTGCTAATGTCAACTGTTGAGACACTAGATTTCAGAATGTTGATAGTCAATATTCAAATTTAACCTTTCCAGGAGTAACTAATTAATTTTAACCGTGCTGTGAGGAGTGATTTTTTTTACATAAAATTATTTTTAATTGTTAAAAAAAAATACAACTCACTTTTTTAGGGATTTATCATAATAAAACCAGTTGCATAATCCAGGGATCCCAAACCATTGACACAGCACTTGAATATATTATCAAGACAAAAATCAAGCCGACGGACTTGTCCATACTCTTGGAAAGGTTAAAAGAGTGTTAAGATTTTGGTTTATGAAGTAATTTGTATATATTTAAATATAGCCTGATCATTCTTGAAAATCTTCATTAGTTTGTTTTACATCATCAATACTAAATCAATTTTTGCAATATTCACTGTTGGAATATCCTTAATGCAGGCTTATTTCTTGTGAAGATGTGCATTTCGCCTATTATTACAATTTCTGACATACGACTTACTGCAATATGTACAATGTTGTTCTTGTCTTGATCTAAGTGTATGTGTTGCCAATAAACAATAATAGTAAAGATTCTAAAAATATCTTATGTCAATTCTCTTTCTTGTTTAATGCTAATTAACTTAGGTTTGTTGATTAAAACCAGAGCTGTGGAGTCATGAAAAATGAGAGACTTTGACCACTTTTTCGATTAGGCAATTTTACAAATATCTCAATGAACAATTTGCTGGATTGATTGGTTGATCTTTAATTTAATGCACATGAATAGGAAAGGTAGGAAAAACCTGAAAAAAATTAATCTTTTTTTTAGTCAGTTAATGTTTTTTTTTAATGACTTCACAGCATTAGCATTTACACATAAACCTATAACTGTAGTGCAATTAACACTTTATGGTTTTCATATACCCATTCAATAAATCAAAGTAATTTATACAGAAAACGCAAATTTCATATTGAGTATGAAAAAAGTTCAGAATTAGTTGCGAGAAACTGAAAATAATTCAAGACTACTTTTTTACACTCTTTTGTTGAGTTAAGACGTCAGCATTCAACGGGTTAAAATCTTAAAACAGACAAATGAAAGTTACACATGTTCTTAATTCTTCATTTACATGTTCTTATAATATATTTTGTGCGCTATAGAAAGGCATATCGACTGTGTTTAGGAAAAAGGGATTAAGCCACACAGAAGAAATTTCACAATAATGCAAACAATAATTTGAGATGAAATAAAAATAATGATTAAAATTAAAGTTAATTATTAATTTATGACATCGACTGGAGGTGCTTGATGGAATTTCAAAATCAAAATTGAATTGTTTTTTGAAATTGAAACAATTTTATTAAATTTGAATTGTTACAACTTTGTACAATTCCACATGTTTCGTCACTTACGACCCGGGTTTCGCCTTTCGGAATATTCAGGAATTCTATCACACGGATGCAACAGAACTGACACACAATAAACAACTTTTCACATAACAATCACATTAACGACGGAAGATAGCGTCATTCCCTGCACGCAAGCGCGATAGTCTTGAGCGGGCTAAAATGGTTGTAACTAACACCATTCGGATCCGTGTGATAGAATACCTGAAGATGCCGAAAGGCGAAACCCGGGCCGTTAGTGACAAGACGTATGGAATTGTCCAAAGTTGTAACAATTCGAAGTTAATTATTTATTTTAAAAAAGTTCATCACCGTTTTTGTTGTCTTAAAATTCAATTAACTTGATTTTCTGTTAAAATATTGGCAGTCATTTAGTACACTATTAAATATCTATTAATAAAACTTGTAGTACAAGAAAATTCTCTGGGTATATTTTGTTCATTTGATGTGCAAAATCTTTTTTTGTTAATTGAAATTTTGTTTCACAGTTCACATGTGTTGAATTGCAATATTATTTCGTGTTAATTGATTTTCTCATTAAACGTTTTTTTCTGTAAACTATTAAATATTCCAGTATCATAAAAAGTGGGTGTTAATTAATCCCTTTTGTCTATACAAAGTCGGTGTGATCTGATAAACTATGTATATATCTTTAAGAATCCCATACACCAGTTCAATTTCTCCCAAGCTTAAAGAAATTATAAAATTGTTATGTAAAACGTAGAGTAATTTAAATTATTGTGTATAAAATATTTACACAGAAGTGACACTATTTGATATTAATGTATTTTTATGTGTGAATTGGTTTTATTTCTGCAAAGTTGAATCGATTTGATTCTGTTTGTCGGAGTTGTGCTGTTATGGAAACGATTTCAATAATTTTAGTTTAACAATTTCAGTTATTTTTTTTTTCTTAGTTTATTGTATGCCGAAGAACTTGCGAATTAGTCAAATAAATCAACACGGCCTATAATCGGGTTTATGACTTTAAAAAAATCCGTTTTACAAAGATTGTCTTGTGTTCGAATGAATATACACTGAATCTCGTCTGTTTAATGTGGAACATATTGTTCCACAAGTTCGGCCACATTGTTCAGAATGCCGTGAATAGATCTCGACAGTATGTGTTGAATTGAATAGAATCAAAATAAATTAATTAGATATTTGGAGATGTGTCGTTTCGAATAATATTTTCAATAAGATATGAGAGCTTACAATGTGAATGTATATTGTGTATGTAAGATAGTGCGGGTAGGAAATGCATTTAATTTGATAAAAATATAATTTTCTACAGAAATTAATGAAAATTATACAATGTGTTAATTCAACTTTAGATATTACATAAAAAAAATTGAATGTTTAAAAATATTCATATATATTTAAATGTCTCGTACAAAAAGGTATAACTCACGTTTTATGGAAGAACTGTTTGTGAAAAGGGAAATGGACTTATCCCACACAGAACAAATTTTACATAAGTCACAAGAAATGGCAACATTAGAATATTCAATATACAACCATTAAGATTAATAACTGGTGATTTATTTACCCCATCCAGTATTTATTTAATTAGTTATTTTTTTAAAAATCAGTAATGCGGTATGAGTTTATTTTTTTGGTCCCAAATTTGACAGGCCCTCTTTAAATTCTAATTTGACATTTTCAGCTTACATCTTTTTGATGGAACTTGTATTGTCTATGTATGTTTAAGGAAAAACCAGATCTGTGGAGTCAAGTCATTTTGAAAAATATTTCAATGAATAATTTGGTTAGTTGATCTTTAATTTATTGGTCGTAAAAAGGAAAGGTAGGAAAAACCTGACAAAATTAAACTTTTTTCATGATGTTGATTAATGTAGAAGTCATTTTTTTTAACGACTCAACAGCCTTGGTAAAAACTGAGGGTTACCTCCTTTTTCCTTTCTATAGTCAATAATATAAAAAATATGTGTTCACGGTGCCTCGAAAATTCTGTTTCATCTATCAAATTACTATAATTATCGGCCTAGAATTAAATCGGTTGTAATAACCATCTTGCGAGGCTTAAGCTCTCGTGGTATACCACAAACATATACCAAAATATGCTCTCTTATATACAAAATAAGCCACAAGCATTTATTTATACAAATAAAAACTATGTGGCTTACGCCTCTGCTTACAGAAAATGTGGGTTACTACCTTTTAAAAATATACTGTGCATTCCAAATAATTTATTTATATGTTTACTTTACATCAAATAAAAGAATATTTATTGGCACAACATAAAATCGTTTAATTCATGAAATCGACTGAAGGTGCTTGAAGGAATTTCAATATCAAATTTGAATTATTACAACTTTGTACGATTCCACATGTTTTGTTACTAACGACCTGTCAGTTCTGTTGCATCCGTGTGATAAAATGCCTGAAGATGTCAAAAGGCGAAACCCGGGTCGTTAGTGACAAAACAATTCAAATTTGATTAAATTGTTTGATGATTGATATTCTGAAAGAAAACATCACATTGTAAAATTTTGTTTATATCCTTAACCCATTAAAAGAACAGTATGTTTTACATCTTTCCAGTAGCTGGATGACAAATTGGTTCCAAAAATCAAAATTTGTTCCTCAAATTCGCGTATTTTTGTCAGAGGCACTGGACAGGCTAAAAAGAGAGAGTCTCTCACCACTTTAAACAACTTAAATTTATCAACGATAAAATAATATACAATTAGCAGTGGTATAAAAATTAATATTAAGTATTATCATTTGATTAAGACCAGTGAAATTCCCATCCCACTCGTCAATTGCAAACTAAGAATTAGATTCACTGCTTACTTTAGTAATGAAAAACATTACAATACAGTTGGTCTGAAGGTGCTTCTCAATGAAGCTAAACACGTGTCACATCGAGTTGCACACTAAGTGGAATAAAAATGCTATGAACGTCCACAAAGTCAGCTGAATCCACAGAAAATATCAAAATAAAAAACAAAAGTACACCAGTAAAATTAAAACCAGTTAATTAAAAAGTAACAATTGATTATTTTGAGTAACAGTTATGGAAATGTTAGATTATAATTATAAATGTACATTTTAAGTTATTTCAGGCAAATATATATAACACTTGGATCGATAAGTCCCGGGACTAACTAAGAAAAACACGTTTTTTTGGCAAAATTCGACTTTATTCATCAACATAGTCTCCTTCAAGAGCAACACAATCAGTCCAGCGCTTCTCTAACATTTCAATACCTTTCTTGTAGAACGATTTATCTTTGGCCTCGAAATAAGCGTTCGTTTCGGCGATGACTTCCTCGTTGGAGTAGAATCTCTTTCCTTGGAGCATTTTTTTGAGGTCTGCAAACAGGTAGTAGTCGCTGGGGGCCAGTTCCGGTGAATATGGTGGGTGTGGAAGCAATTCGAAGCCCAATTCATGCAATTTCGCCATTGTAGCGAGCGACTTGTGACACGGCGCATTGTCTTGGTAAAAGAGCATTTTCTTCTTCTTCATTTGGAGCCGTTTCTCACCGATTTCATTCTTAAAACGCATCAATTGGACAATGTAATGTTCGCTATTGATGGTCTTACCTTTTTCAAGGTAGTCGATGAACAAAACTCCATGAGCATCCCAAAATACTGAGGCCATAACCTTACCGGTCCACATTTGCGTTTTTGGCCGCTTTGGACGCTTCTCACCGACTGCAGTCCACTCGGCTGACGACCGCTTTGACTCTGGAGTGTAGTGAAGGATCCAGGTTTCGTCCATTGTCACATACCGACGCAAAAAATCTGGTTTGTTTCGGCGAAACAGCTTCAAACAGCGCTCAGAATCAACGACACGTTGTTGTTTTTGATCCACTGTGAGCAAACGCGGCACCCACTTTGACAACAGCTTCCTCATAGACAAATGTTCATGCAAAATAGTGTACACTATGCCGTATGATATCTTTAAGGTGTCAGCTATCTCACGCAATTTTAATTTACGGTTTTCGAAAACGATTTGGTGGACTTTTTTGATGATTTCCGGGGTAATTGCCTCATTTGGCCGGCCAGAGCGTTCAGCATCTTCAGTGTCTGTACGACCACGTTTAAACTCAGCATACCACCGACAAATGGTTGTTTTTGATGGAGCAGATTCCCTGTAGCACTTTTCAAGCCATTGCTGAGCTTGCACTGTGTTTTTTTTCATCAAAAAACAATGATAAATCAACACACGAAATTGTTTCGAATCCATTATTCTGAGAATATCAAGACGAGCGTCACTTAAATCACTGTAACTCATGGACCAAACATCAGAATGTCATGAAATTTTGACAGGTATCTTTTGAAGGTTGATACTTATGAAAAATCATACGGAACTTTTGTTGGCAACGCCATCTATGTGTCAGTCCCGGGACTTATTGATCCACGTGTTATATATCCAAGAATCTACATATTTATGTTTCCCAATTTTGTTATTTACCACCTGCACGTTGATTATATATACTTTTGCTTAATAGTTTATGTTTTATTCTATAAATAATATAATTTAAATCATTAAAATTAAGGGATAATACCAATTTTGTTTTCAAAATTAAAAACACTAAATTTTGATAATACACCTAAGCCTCGTATAACACGGTTCTATACTACACGGTTTTACATAACACGGATGTATAAATTGTGACATATTTTCATACAACACGCTTTATATTATATAACACGGTTCAATGGAAAATTTTAATAAAAATGAAACGTTGAATGAATTCACGTCAATTAATGACTCGGAAAGCAGTTGCAGCGAAGTAGCTACATGTTTCACATTAAAAATAATAAATGACAGCTTGAAATTGGCTAATTATTATTTTTTTTATTGATAATGATCTTATAATAGATAGGAGTTCAAAATTCAAGGGGGAATTACAAAATGTTTCGAAATCTCTTAAGAAAATACGTAAATATTATACGCTAAAGCAGACAATCGCTTATTAACGAATTTTTTTAATTCAGAGTCCTCCAATGATGAAAACTCAACCGATCTTGAAAAAAAGTAAAAAATATAGAATTCTAAGTGAAAGCGATGATAAATAAACGGTATATAATGTTATTAAGGTTTCTTTCAATTAACATGTAAATGTATATCTGTTTATTTAAAAAAATACATTACATATTTATATAGACTATATAATTTTTTTTCTTTTGTTTTTTGGAACACAAACCTTAATTTTGTATGAACTCAAACCTTGTATAACACGAGGTTTTTGTGGAATCATATAACCGTGTTATACGAGGCCCATGTGTATTTCGGTGTTTGTGGCTTCCTTTTGCCAGAAAGTGTATTTATTTGTTCACTTTGTGGTGATCAAATATGACTTTTAAAAAAACTGTCCGTTAATCTCTTTAGCACAAGCCCGCAACATGTCAGTTATATCATGTACAATTGCTTCTTAGGGAAAAATAATATACAAGTGCATGGGAACGAAGTAAAAAGATTGGTGGAAAAAAATGCAATAGACCATTTGACAAGAACATTTATATCTATTTATGTGACATATTATTGACACGAAAAGATCGTCAACCTTTTAATTTATGCATGATAATATTGTTGATTTTATGTTCATGGGAAATACCGTCGAAGTTTGCGCGCAAAACGTATTTTCCGTTTTCTATTGCGACAATGAGGGCTGTAATGAATGACAGCATAATACTATTACGGACAGAAAATAATAAAACATTTTTGCATGTCATCGCATACAGCGATAAATCAATTATGATTCAAACGAAACTTATTTTAAACGTCTAGAAATAAAAAAAAATGTCCCGCATACAAAAAAGACCAAGGGCGCGCCATAAATGGACTCAAACTGATAGTAAGCCAGTGACTTGTTTATTTTGAATATAAGATGATCACAAAAATATCGACCATAGATAAAGGTGCAAAATTGATATCTGAAGTAATTTCATGGAAAAACTATCGATATGATAATAAAGGAGTTGAATTTCGGTGACAATAAGGAGTAGTGGAATCGCGGTGCTTTGGTTGGAGACGGAGTTGTGAAAAATTAGTAACTGTAACTACTTTTTCGATTAGACGAGTTTGAGGAATATCTCAATGAACAATTTGTCGGATTGGTTGGTCAATCTCTAATTTAATACACATAAATTGAAAAAGTAGGAAAACATTTGACAAAGATATACATTTTTAGTCGCAATTGTGTTGTTGGTCAATTTCGGAGTCGGAGTCATGTTTTTTTAACAACTCTACAACCCTGTTATGAACTAACTGTACAGGTTATCCTCGACTTACGACCGAGATACGTTCCCGGACTTTGGTCATAAGTCAAATTTCATACATAAAACAGGTGTATTTATTTATATTTTTTTATTGTTAAATTTATACAAAATAAAATATTTACTTCATTAATATTTTAAACCTTTCGTCATCTGTACTTATTTAAGTACAATCCATCGGCTCATCATCAGAAGTGGAAGAAGAAACAGTAGTAATCTTTTTAAAAAAACATATCTAATTTTAGTTGAGTTGTTTGTTGATTTTTTCCCTGTATATTGCAGCGTAATGAATGTTTTTAGTCGTAAGTCGAGGACTACCCGTATAATCAAATGACTTCGAATTGAGAAGAGTTCACGAGAATAACACAACATTAAAGTGTAAGTAAGAAAATTTTAAGATAGAGATAGGTACCTTTTTCCAAATAATAAACAGGGCCACAGTTGACAGCGTTCGCGATGAGAGAAACCGGTCCCAAACTTGATAATATAAAATTATGGTCATATCACTTACCATTGTGTTTTTATTATTCAAATATAATACGTTCCCACCAACAAATGATAATTTACACCTTAAAAGCCATTAGAGACACGTACTGTTTTTAAATAAATGAGTTTTGATGGGATAAAACATCAATTTAAAAAAATGTTTGAATTGTTGAAACTTTGTACGATATATTTTGTCACTAACGACTCGGGTTTCGCCTTTAGGCATCTTCAGGCATTCTATCACACGCATGCAAGTGAACTGGCACACAATAACAGTTTATATTGAACATATAAAATTTGTATTAATTATAAAGAAAAGAAACGGACCCAAAGGCTAGGATCCAAACATGCATCTGAAATAACTTCCAAAACTTTTGATTTGATCATAATGACAGCTAATTATCTATAATAAGTTATATAAACGAAAAATACCATTAATGAGTCTTTTTTAAAAGGATTTGACGTATAATGATAATTAACTATCATTAAAAAGCAATTGGGTTACTATAAATATACAAGATACTTAATTATTTCAAATTGGTGGGTAACAGTGGGATTAAATGTTAGGTGATGTATTATAATAATTAAATTTATGAGACCGTCAGCTCACTGAACCAATCTCGCGTGAGTTGATCGTTAATAATATACACTGAATTTAATTGCGTATCAGTTCCGTTGCATTATTCATGTGATAGAATGCCAGAAGATACCGAAACGCGAAACCAGAATCGTTTCCATGGCATTTCAGAATCATATTTTATGTGTTGAAACTTTGTATATTTCCACGTGTCTCGTCACTCACGACCTGGGTTTCGCGTTTCGACATCTTCAGACAATCTAGAAAAATAGTGTCATATACTTCGTCACCTTTAAATAAGTATCAAATTACCTTATTAAATATTTATCGAGTGTCAGTTATACTGCATCCGTGTGATAGAATGCCTGAAAATACATGTGGAAATGTATAAATTTTCAACAATTTCAATTTGTATTTAAAATTCCACCAAGCACCTTCAGTTGATATTGTAAATTATGGCTATCCGTGTGTAATATTTTCTCTTCGGTAGAGTTTTGAATAATTGAATAGCGAACAGAAATAATAGAATAACCCCCGTCAAGATAAGACCCTTTAGGAATTCGCACCAAGTTTCAACAACTTCAATTCAAGATGCAATGAGTTCTTGTAGGAAAAATCCTATTGCGTCAGACAAACAAAAACATATGCTGCAATAAGTTGGATTTCTGTATATGTAACAGATATGGGTATATAATGCGATATATTATATATAAAAGGTCTTTCAATATTGACGCTCCAAAATTTGTTAGGTTATAACAGCCACGTTGTTACAGTGACATCTGTCAAATTTGATGTCAATTGTTTAACAAAATTGGACATATTACCATGAAAGGTCAAAGCGTTAAACAAAGTTTTTAAATTATCAAATTTGGATGGATATTCTGTACGAGCGATTTGAGGACATGAAACTGGCCACCTAAATCGTACGATTTAACAAATTCAGTCAGATTTATGAGAAGTCATTGAAAATTGGACCTGTCGAATACGTACCACCAAGCAAAGCCGCGGTGGACATTTGAACGATGTTATATTCCTCAATTAATGGCATTTCAAGTGAATAAAAAATGAGTGGATATCTCACACACAACTTGTTTTATTTACATTTACATAAATTGGGTGTCCATATTGAAGGAACTATATTTTTTATTTTGCGCACGCAATAAATTAATAGCAAAAAAATCAGTGTTACTCTCGCTGTATGGTTAATTTATCAATCATATTGTATAGAAAAATTGTATTACTCGGTAAAAATAATCCCAGATAAGCAATGTTTATTTTTATTATGTTTCTCTCGCTCGGAAATTCTAAATCGATTAGTTTCAATCGTCACATGAAATTCAATTACAGCACAATGCAAGTTTTTCAATAATTTTATTACCGTTGAAGAAATACACGAGCCAGAAGAAATGCCGACGAAGAAATCTTGGCCTTGGCGGGTTGAAAATCATTATAATTGATATTCACCCGCCGCCATTTTAGTTTCAATTACAATTATTAGTTTTATTGTGAACAGGAAACAAGCTAGGTCGTTAAAACAGGAGAGAATATGTATTGTGTACGTTTTCTACACAGCTATATATAGATAAGCAAATGTTAGTTTAACCATAGTTCTGTCGATGGCGTAAGCCGAAATAGCTATCAACTAAATAATAAAAACACATTTTTAGTATTTTGATTTTAATTGGCATTTATTTGGTAGAAGTCCATTATAACACGGTGAAAAAAGAGCAATGTATAAAAGTTCTACAATTTTTTTATAAGATAGAATTCGGCTCACGCCATCGTCAGAACTATAATATAACTAGAAATTCCGACGATGGAATGAGCCGAAATAGCTATCAACTTTATCTTACAAAAAAAATTGTAAAACTAAAAGACATTTTTCGTACTTATTTCCAGAATACATTTTACGATCATGACCGGTATCGTTTATCGCGTGCATTATCGACTGATGATTACCTTTAAGGAACTAACTGTCACTTCATAGTGAAAAGGCATTGAATTTAAACAATACGTCAAAATGTATAGTATCATCTCTACAATTTTATATTTTTAAAATCATAACCGGTTTCTCTCGTTACTAGCATTATCAACCGTTAGAACAAAATTTACGATATCGACTGAAGGTGTTCTATAAAATTTCAATCAGGACTGTAGAGTGGTTAAAAAATCAGGACTATGACTACAAAACTTTGATTTTGTCAGATTTTTCCCTGATTTTCCTATTTATGTACATTAAATTGAAGATTAACCATCCAATTAGACAAATTGTTCATTTGAATATTTTTCGAAATCATCTTAACGAAAAATTAGTCCGAGTCACTCATTTTTCATAACTCCAACTACGCGGTCCCTGTTATTACGATCAAATAAGTAGTTATTTATAGATATATATATCAAATTTGAATTGCTACAACTTAAAACCTCGTAACTATATTTTAACACGTTACGGGTCAAGTATTCACGCATACAGGTGAGATAATCGACATACACCAAATCGTCCTTTTACACGGTAAAATAACGCGGTTAAAAAAAATAATTATCCTTTTCTTTTTGAATTGTTGAAACTGTACGATTCCGCACGTTTTTTCACTAACGACACGGGTTTCGCCTTTCGGCATCGTCAGGCATTCTATCACACGGATCCAACAGAACTGACTGCCTGAGGATGCCGAAAGGCGAAACCCGGGTCGTTAGTGACAAAACATGTGGAATCGTACAAAGTTGTGACAATTCAAATTTGACATTGAAATTCCATCAAGCACCTCCAGTCGATATCATAAATTAAATATATATATTTGGATTTGAGCTTTAGTGTCTGTATTTGTCGTGTTTATGGTCGATGTTGGACGACTTCACAGCCCTACTTAGATAGGCTACTTAGCTAAAATGCAGGCTACGGCATTTTATTCTGACTGTAAAAATTTCCTGCTCGTTATTCTTGATATTGAGTTTATTAATGATTGTTTCTGAACCGTTAATGAAATTTTGATGTGGCTGTTTTCTTTACAAATTATTAATTATTTTTTTATGTCCAACATCTTTTTTTATTGCAATATTTCGAGAACCTCTGCTCCGTGTTATCAGGACATTATGAGTATATAGGACAGCCGACTTTCTCTTCGACATGCTTTCTTTTTACCGCTTGGTTCCCAAGCGGACTACCGATATAATTAAATTCAAGTTATTTTCATAACGACCAGCTTAATCTCCCCAATTCTCCCTTGACCAAGCCGGATGTTTAATTCCACCGTTTCCCACTAATTTGACATAAGTACACCTATCCCTCGATTAACACGGTATATACAATTTTCTTAAGAGAAAAGAGTGGCAAGCTGAAGAAATTACTCTATCTTGCTAAAGATTATGTTTTTGAATAATATATTCTTCCCTCAGCTTTAATCCAGTTAGGATAAACGCAGTGGTACCAAACCACAAAACATGCTGGAAAACTAATTTGATTTATCATGTAATACACCCATCCCTCGCTTAACACGGAAGATTGGTTCTGCTAGATAGCCGTGCAAAGCGAATACGTGTTAAGCGAGACAAAAATGTATGAAATATAGAGGATAGGTTTTTTAGAGATATTAAGAAAAAACAGGTAGGTGGAACTTATGAAAATTTATTGATATAAAATGATACGAATAAAAAACATTATTCAGTTCAGACTTAATTTTTATGCAATATCAGTCGTACTCTGTCCATATTTAAGTTGATCCAAAATTTGTATTTTTGTCTCCAGAGAAATTATTTGTCTACTAAATTATGGTTTTGACATTAAATCTAAAATTCTATGTCTTTATATTATTTAAACTTCATTATATAAACAATAAAAATATGTATTAGAAATAAGAAAAATATACCTTGAATAGTTGTGAAATTATAAGCAGTATGTAATTATTTTATCAGCTGTTCAACGAGTGATAAACATACTGGGCAACGAGAGACTAAATGTCTGATGTATTGTCTATATATTTCAGATACGATTTGTTGTTTGAAATGCGCAGTTCTATTCCCGGTATACCCTTGTCGTTATGCTTAGAATTTCGCACAGCTGTGTGCACATCTGCGAAACGTCGAAACATTTTTTTTTTTCACCGAAACTGAAACCGTCTTAAGCGAGGGATGGGTGTACATTTTTACAATTGAAAATCGCAAATTGTTTTGTAATCACGGGAACTCCGCGTTCACAATAACAATTGACGTAATTTACATATGAACGTTTTTCCGAGATTCTTCTATCGACGTGACATTTTATAAAAGCCTAACTGGGCACAATTCTGTTTACAAGGATGTGTTCAATTTTACGGATAATTAATATCCGTCATATACAAATAAAGATGCATGTATGTTGAAATGAAATCGTTCCAAGAAACGACCAAGATCCGATACTTCCGTAAAATATTGTAAATTTCCGATGACGCCATTCAGTACCGAAAGAAACGGTGGTCAGAGATTTGCGTTATGTTTTTTTCGTGGTCAAATTATTTATTGTTATATCATCGTGATTGTAATGTTTACATTTTTTCCCTAAATTTTTTCAATGGGTGTTTATAAAGAAGCATCGTTAACTACAACAGTGATTTTTAAGCAATAAAATACAATGCTTAGTACTTTTTCCACAATTTCATATAATTTAATTCAGGGCGGGTTTCGCTCGTTTGCACATATGCCATGATGAATATCACAAAGATAAATCGCGTTAAAAATTTTTAACAACTGTCCACAACCCTATATTCTCCCGACCAGAGTTGGTTTCTTTCATAACGAGCAGTAGAAACTGACACAATACATTGATTGAATTATCATTCTCTTGGTAGAACTCCATTATGACACGGTGAAAAAATTGCAAGGTTTTTTTTTAAGATATAGTTGACAGCTATTTCTGCTCATGCCATCGTCAGAAGTATAGAAGTTCTGTTCAGAGTAGTTCAGAATAGTTCTGACGATGGCATGAACCGAAATAGCTATCAACTATATCTTAAAAAAAAACATTGCTATTTTTTCACCGTGTGATACAATACAAATCCAAACAAAACTCTTTTTTTAAATTAGAGTTAATAATTATCAATTGTACAAAACCAAAACTTCCATACCTAAGAAAATAATTTACTAGTAATCATACAAAACCTTATTTAATTAAAAGGTATCAGCTAAATTATATGACGTCAGTGATCATAGTAATTCAAACTATATTGAAGTGATATTGTTGTTGGCTTTTTTTCTTGGTTGTATCACTGGATAATGCTTTCGGTGAGCGAGCCCAGTGCTGACTATGTTTAATATTAATACATATTATAAAATTGTGGGAATAGTATTGATTACACAACCTATCTATGAAATACAACTCATAATGAATTTAACTTATCCAGTGCTCCCGTCGTGGAGGTGCGTTCGGTGATTTTTGCAGTAGTACCCTTGCCGCACGATGCGCAGTATTTGATAATTCGCTGCCTCTTACACAAGTTGTTTACTCTCGCACTCTCTCGTGATAAAATTTCTCTTAGACCGAACGTTAAAATTAAAGCATTTTTAAGGGTTGTGTTATTTTGCGCCTATGTTTGCGAAAAAGTAAAACAGTGAATGGGTTAATACGCATGCGCAGGTTTGAAATAACGGAGTCATTTCGTGTATTGTTACAACGGTTGTCCCAAGCGCCTACTAATTCAACAATTACCTAAAAAATCTCATATAAACCATCGTGAATACGCTCAAATAGTGACACATTCCGATAAAAATTTCGTTAAAATTATAACAATTCAATAACGTATCGTTGTGCAAGTTATTTAAATATAAAAGTAATGTTGTAAATGCGTCAGCAACTTTGTAAACACCCACCTCGCCTCGCCAGTAAACCCAGTAGTATTTCATATAGATATTATATTATAAAACAACCAGCGCCGTTTCGCCGCAGTCAGTTTTGAAACAAGCTTCGTTGGGCGTCCGTCACTATAGACGCAATAAAGAGAAATCTCGAAAGAGAGTAGGTTACATGTTTGAATTGCGAAATTCGTGTTTGATTCACTAAAAAATCAACTGTCATTTTAATAATAAGTCAATTTCTATAGACAAGTGCCCGTTTTCGTCAGTGAAGACCGCAGAATTCACGGGACATTGCATTAATTTCTCTGTAAGTATGTTAATATATAAATACGTACCCACATAAACAACTTATGAATAACCAATTCTGTCACTTTCTCCTGACAGTCATCGGTTATGACCGCTTAAAAATCTCACTTTAGTATATTATCTTTGTTTTTTGCGTGTGTCATACAAAAAAAGTGAAAATATTACTAACAATTTGCTGGCGTACTTCTCCGTAACTGTCAAAAATCTACAACAACAAACTTTCATAAAAAAATGGACATTACTTGAAGAAGTGACTAGGTACAAAGTTTAAATGATTAAATTAATTGCTTGGTAAAAAATCAACTATTGGTATTAATTAGGGATGATTTTAATGTAATTAAATATAAAACAACACTTGTTTAACTCACTGGCTTTTAACAGTGTATTGATTGAAGATACTCGAAAATACCAAGAGTTAATTAACAGTGTCAAAACTTTGGTCTTACAGTTAATTGAATCGTATATTTCATAAACGAAAAGAGTGACATTTTTTTCCAAAAATGAGTTAACCCACTGACTGCTAACCTCTCAACAGTTGAGACGGTTGATTGCAGTGTGTTGATAATTGATGTCTAAATTAAGAGTGTCAAAAATGTTATTATATAAGAGGTAATTGTCAAGTTAAAATATTGCTTCTACTGACTATCTATACAAGTTTGATTGACGCTAACATTAATTAGTTATTTTTTTAATTATTCAGGGATATTATCATCGCGGCTTAGTAGAGAATGGGTTAAGCATGCAAAAATTTTCAGAATAATTAAATACAGTGGGTGATCGGTTAACGAACAGTTCGGACTGCGAACAATTCGGATAGCGAACATATAATGTTCGTTAACCGACCACCCACTGTATTTTTTGTCATATAAAAATATACATTTAAACCCCGACTTTCCACCATTGAAATGGACTGCAAAAAGTTTGTAATTAGATTGAAGATCCAATTTGTGTAAACACACTGAAAACTGTTTAAGTACATATTGTTTTTTACTTGTTGGTATCTAATTATTTCGATAATAATTCCAGGAAGTATGTACATTAAAGAGGGGAATTAATTAGACGTAATGAAGCGTGAGTGCAGGACTTTTTTTATTCTTAACCCGTTCATTAACAACTTTAAAATTCTCATATATAATCATTTTTATATTGTCTATGAAGTAACAGTCAATTAATAATCTATCGTAAAAATAAGCACTTAAAGATCGGGTTAAAAAGTTGTTAAATTTCCTTTCGTAGCCCAATCCTTCTATTCTTATTGCGACAATTTTTTATTTAACATTTTACAGTTAACAGGTTTTGCCTAAACAAAACCGAGTTATGAAAATCCATTATTCCCGTACATTCATAATCTATGCAAGGAGTATCCAAAACACGGCTCGCCATAGTTTAAAAAACGCATAATTCAAAACTACGATATGTTGGTATGATGTTATACATAGATCTAGGCCCTTGGAACTAAGTGAAGGACACTTTGTGGCCCTTAAGCTAAAAAGTTTGGAAACCGCTGACCTAAGTAAATAACGCAATTCGTTGTACTCATTAATCAAAAGAAAATATAATTTATCTTTTGCACGGCTTAAGAAAAAGAATCAATTTATTTTTTCCACTAATTGGTCATTAAAATAATTTATACCGGTTTTTAAGACATCGCCAATTAATATGAGAACAATGTTCTCAATTTTTGTGCATATTGTTTAGAAATCGCCGCTTTTTTAACCCCCTGAATGATACTGTCTCGATAGTTAAGACGGTTGATTGCAGTTTGACACTTAACCCGTTCCTGCTAAACCACATTAAAAATATTCGATCGCTTAATATTTCTACTGTAATTCAGTAGCGTTGAAATTACCTCAAATAATATAGATTATTAGGAAATATCTGTTATAGCTATCTGTAGCTATTATACGAAAATTTTTTCTTTGTTACTCATTACGTTTTTAAGTGTTAACTATCAACACAATGGAACCAACTGTTTCAACAGTTAGACATCAGCAGTCAGAGGGTCAAAAATATAAGAGAGTTAAAAGTCTGCCAATGGTAAGAGCATTAACAATGTAGTTCTGACGATGGCGGGAGCCGAAATAGCTATCAACTATATCTTGAAAAAAAAATTGTTGAACTAAAATACATTGCTATTTTTTCACCGAGTTTAACAGTATTGCTTTGGATGTCGATATATTCCACGTGGACGAAAGTGAGTTTTGGCGAAAACTGTTTTTTTAATACATTAAATTAGATGTTTCCTTGTTATTTATTATTTTAATCTTTTAAATCTTTTCTACGCTAAAAAGCAATAATTTTTAGATATCTTTGTGCCAAATAAATAATTGAATAGACAAAATAAATAACAATGATTAAACTTTCGTCTAAAGGCTTATTTTCGTAGTTGAATGGAGCTGGATTTGTCCTGAAAATCTACATTAGTTTGAAACCGCTTTAGAATTAATTTTTATAATAATCGGTGTTTAAATATCCTTCGTGTGACTCAGTAGGGAATGTGTTAACGAAACCATTTTATAAATTGACCATTTTTGGTGAAAGTATTACAATTATCCTCATGAGATAAAAATTTAAAAACATACTTCCTTTCAAATAAAACAATTATATATTCCATCCGGAAAAAATACGCGAAAAATTTCGCGGAATTTTTTGAAGGAATTGTTCTTCAGTTCACTTTGCCTCATGTTTAGTAATGAGGGTATTCAATTATATTTAAAATTCTCAGAAAGGTAATTGATTCAATTCAATTATATTCCAGCCAATGCAAAAGGTCTAAAGCGATCAGTGTGACATTGAACACATTTTTCGGAATCTCCAATGTCAGACATTTTCTGTTTTATTTGAGACAAATTAAAAAATAAACGTCACAGAGTGCGATCGGGTAATTGGTATACGTCAAATCAATAATTCATTCTTGAAAGGGTTATAGAACAAATATCAATCAACTCACATTAGAATATAAATGGGTTTTTATTGTTTAAAATATCATGCCTTTCCATCAAGAAGCCAGTTTGAACCTCAAAAGTTTTTAATGAACTCTAGTAATTAAATGCCAATTCAATCAATAAATCTCAAATATTACTTACCTCGGCTCATATGAGGTAGGTTGTGAATAATTTCTACTTACACATTGGAGAATGATGGCAACATTTTTTTATGACTGTTATAAATTGAACGATTAATATTTTATGAATCGATTATGTTTGTCGATCGATGCGCGGGAAATCCCATGTAATTTCCAAAATCGAATGCAATTCACGTACGTCCATTATAATTGATTTAAATTCCTATTTAGGCTCGATCACGTGCAACGATTATATCAAATTATTACTGACGGCCGAGGCGTGGTGGTAACGCTCTGCGCGCTAAGATCTTTAGGATCAAAATAACACTCATGAATAAATTTAAATGCATATATATTTAAATTAACGATACGAAACTAAAAAAAATTACTCCCGCAAATATTTTCAGCATACCGCTTCCTCCCCAAATATAATTAAAACGACGCTATTAACAATTAAATTGTTTGTTATCATAACGATTTTCCATGAATTTCCACTATATATATAAACGTCCCTCCGTTTGCATAAATGGAATGTTTATTCAATACAGTAAAACCCCGACCTAACATTTCCGCATTCATCGTTTTCCCGCATGTCTCGTTCATTTTATACACTAAAATTTTGATATCGAAATTCCACCTTCCTTAGTTAATATCATAAATAATAAAAATGAAAAAATGACAAATTATACTTTTAAAAATTCTCGCAGGATTGAAAGGGTTAAGGCCAACCATTCTGCGACACTCGCGTCTGTAATAGAAAATTATTTCTCAAATAATCACTACATATTTTTTGGTGCTTTTTTCCACAGTACGTTTGAGGACCAGTAGCGGTTTCGCTCATCGCGAGCATTATCAACTGATTTATATTACTTACAATTATTGACGAATTTAAATAAGCGTTAATAACTACCTGTTATAGAACACAGACGGCACAAGAGCTAAGAAAATAATTAATAATAAATTAAATAAAACGTCGAGAATTTCTTGAAAGTTTTTGACCATTTTAATATTTTCAATTTCTCTATATAATTAACTAAAATGTCACTTTTATGACCAGTAATAAGCTAGCACAGCAGTTCTCACGTAATATTGTACTGCGGCCGCATTATAAATATCAGCGGTCATATGGAAATGTCTCACGGCCGCGCCAAATTTCTGTTTTGGGTTGTGAGGTAAATAGCAGTTGCATTTTTTATCTAAATATATTTATTAAATTTGATTAATTAAAAATGCATTTTTTTAAATGTCAATATTTAGTATGAAACTATTGGTGGCCGTATCGAAATCCTTTGGTAACTACAAAACAATCCTATTTATATAAAATTTTGAGTTAACAATCAGCAGGTATACTAAACGAAAGGTTCGAAATGTATGAAAAAATATTTTATATCCTATCAGTTGATAATGCTCGCGATGACCAAAACCGGTTTTTATCATCGAATATTTTGTGGAAATAATACAGAAAATTCGTCGTTATTTTTTAAAATATCATGCCTTTCCACCAAGAAATGACAGTTAACACCTCAAAAGTAGTACCTCACCTTCCAGTTTATTTTCATTTTCGTCTTAGTCTAACTTTGACACTTTTAGTTTGTTAACTTGCGCTTCTTGTTGGAAAGGTATCGTATTTAAATACTTAAACCACAATGTTTAGTAATGTTTCCACATCTTAACCTCACCTGCCCCCGCGGCCACGGGGTGGAGAAACTCTGCCATATGTATCGAAAATGAGGTTAAGGCAACTCTCACCCGAAGACGTATATGCATGAATTATATATTTGCGAATTTATTAAGCTCGACAAAACGAAAACCGGTTTTGTTTGAAGGCACTTTAATCTATGTGTAATGTTTTGACGTGTACGCAATATGTCAACGCCGGTCACAAAGGGTTATGAAAAGTCGACTAGAACGCACCCCTAGTTCTAGAACAGTGGCTCTCATATGGCACCTCAGAGGATTTCGACTAGACCACCAACAGTTTAATAGTAAATATTGACATTTAAATTTATAAAATTATTAATATAATTAAATTGTTGATTGCATTGGCAATTACTTGGTAAGAACTGCATTTTAACACGTAACTAGCAACGTATTTTAGTTCTACAAAATTTATAAATTGAACAATTAATAGCTATTTCAGCTTACCCCTCAACAGAACTGTGTTTAAATATACATTTACTTATCTATATATAGCGGTGAAGAACTGAAGAAATATTGTGTACCTTTTCTTCACAGTTGTATATAGATACGTAAATGTATATTTAAACAGAGTTCTGACGAGGGCGTAAACCGAAATAGCTATCAACTATATCCGTTATAAATTTTGTATATTTAAAATACGTTGCTAGTTTTTCATCGTGTCCATAAATTTTGTTAGCTAAAACACTTCTTGTTTCGCCTTTGAAATATTCGGAACATGGGAATCTACTTTGCACGTCTCGGTAGTGAAATGATTAATATAGTTCATAGCCCTCGCGAACTCATTCCTGCTGAGCCGTTTAAAGGATATTGCAACATCTAGACTTCAAAAATTTCAGGAGTCTTAACAGTTGAGACATTAGCAGTCAGAGGGTTAAGTTATTTATGATTCTGCGGGATTTCCCAAAGTGTGCACACGTCATTTGTCTATGCTTTATTTTCCCACGCCTCTTAACCATGACAATATCCAACACCATCAAAACATGTCTTCTAATGTTATTGTCTCGATGCAAAAAATGAGACTACAAATTGAATCGAGGCTATTTTTACGAAACACTTTACTAGGTCAAGTATATGCAATATTATTTATATAAAGCGACATTTCATTGTTGACTCTTGACGTTTTAATTTATTGAAATTCATTTTTAGGGCCGCGACACACCATGTGCAGCCAACGTCGCGTTTTTACCAGTGGGTCTTGTGTGACATTACTTTTTTTTAATACTTTGTACCGGTGCGACCGTGAGACTTCTCAGTTGAGATGTTAGTAGTCAGCGGGTTAAGAAAGCTTCGGTCAGCGTATTTGAACCTTCACTGCCAAAAACCAAAGTGCAAAATGTCATCAGTGTTAACATTTGATTATTTAATTTGAATTGTTACAACTTTGTACGATTCCACATGTTTCGTCACTCACGTGTTTCGCCTTTCGGCATCTTCAGGCATCATTAACAGTTAGCATCGTCTAGTTTATTGTGCGTCAGTTCTGTTGCATCCGCGTGTTAGAATGCGTGAAGATGTCGAAAGGCGAAAACCGGGTGGCTCGTGAGTCACAAAACATGTAGAATCGTACAAAGTTTTAAAAGCTCAAATTTGATATTGAAATTCCGTCAAGCACCTTCAGTCGATATCATAGATTATTTCATTATTTTTTCCCGGGCTTAGATTATTCCAGATAATTTAAAAACCGTGACAAATTTAGTGGTAAAAATTATTGCCACATTGAAAAAAATAGCAATAATCCTTTTATATTGTTGTGATCCGAACAATGGCAACATTCTTTGTGTCCCACGCGGTAAAAAAATTCTACTTACTCCATTGACATTCAAATTTAACTCTGTATTGTTGTAATACGTTTTTTTTACAACGTCGACCGTGGATACGTTCTGCATACTAAATTTGTTTTATTATTTTGCAACAATAATTGTTATTTACACATAAAATATATACATGAGGACATAAATGTCATTGTACAACGTGTGCCGTAGTCTGACGCACAAAAGTAATCCTCTGTGAAATTTTTGGGGATGGAAACCAAAAATAAAGCAGAACGTTTAAAATTTTTAAAAAACTTTCGCACTCGACGAACAATGGTACACAATGAAAGCTGTCATTTTAACAAGAGATCATTAAGTATTAAATGTAATCCTGAAATACAAAGGGTTTTAAAAGATATGTCCAATTGGTATTGAAAAATACAATATAAATTATTTACCATTAATTTGCAATGAGTTACTCGTAAAAAATGTCTTGTCAACATTTTGAGACAATTCTTAATAGAGATGACTAGCAAAATTCTCTCATATTTCAAATCAACCTTCATCTAAGGAGTTGCAGAAAGACCCTGGAATCATTTTACAGATTTTGCTAAAGGTCACTCCAAGACACAAAAATGCTATAAAAGTTTTCAGCGTTAAAAAATATTTATATAAATAAATTATTATTAAAACTTAGAAGAGATGTCTAAAAGCTTTCAATTAAAATTTATAAATTTTAGCCAATACCCATATATATTATATATAGAATATGGGAACATTAGCTATCAAGTAACAAAATTATACACGTCTACCAAAATTGAGTAGAGAAATTGCGTTTTGTATACTAAATAACCAACATGCAATGATTGAATGTAATCTATATATATACATAATTATTTTATGTTTGATTAATAAATAACTACGACATTTTTCTTTATTTTTCCTTTTTGAGCTTTTTATGATCTGTTTTCTACGTTCTGTTTTTTTAAGTTCTGCTTTTCTGTTTGGTCCGGTTGCCAATATTTTTTGACAACTTTCCATTGAAACCATTTAGATGAATGACCACATAAGTTATGTAATATTATACTTTTAGTCATCATTCAATTTCCATCGAAACGTCTCCTTAAATTCTAAACATAATATATCAAACAGATCCAATATACGGCCGCCATCTTGTTTAAAATTATTGATTCAATTTTTGAAACCTAATACTAGTTATAAAAACACAAAGAGGGACACGCAGACACAAATCTAGGAGAGCAAACGTGGTATTTGTCATTTTATGTATATTTATTTTTTTACACGGTGGTCTTTTGGAATGTATCCCACTACGCAAAAATAGAATTGAGTGTATGTAGAACTCTTTTGTTCTAGTAACATGCTGAACGAACGCGATATCCTGGACACGCTGTATTCATAATCGATACCGGAAATAGCTAACGTGGCGAAACCACACAACACAAAAGTAAACACGCCGACAAAAAATATGCTGTCAAAAATTCACAACATCATCTAAGCGTGTAATTTTCTTTTCAAAAAATTGTTTAGGTTTTTTTTTAATTTAAACAAATTGTCGCCCTTTTGACAGTGAGTAGGTAATGCAGAGATCTGTATCTAAATATGCCAAAACACAATTAGAGTGTGGTTATTGTTACTTACAGCCAGCAGTGTTATTTTTAACCCCTTCTCGCTCAGGTTATTCCAACATCGAATATTTAATTAATTAATTTAGTGATTTTGGTGTTAAGCATGCTTAGTATACGTTTTATTTAACACATTAACTTCTGACTGCTGACATCTCGGCTGTTGAGACAACTCATCGCAATGTGTTGACTCTCAATAATATAAGTGAGTTAAGAGTGATAAAATATTCACCTAAAAGCTCATTTTTATATAATAATATGTATATACTTAATGAATCAACTTTTGAAATTATTTATTTTCACTTTAATTATGTTAGACTGCCCGATAACGCGGTGCAAAAGTGCGCGCGTTGTCTGAAAAGGCGTTATCGGAGCAACTGAATTCATTTATTTATACCAAATCCTTTTTTACGCGATACATTGGTTCCGAAAAATATTTTTACATAATTTGTTCCAAATACATATATATCGCGTAAAATGGTATCGAAACATATATGAAAAAAATTGTCGAAATTCGCGTTATCGCGGAGTATACTATACCGTTTATTATGTCTTGCAAATTTTAATGATTTGATTGTAGATTCCTTTTTTTTTATAAAACTAATATAAAATCATGTTTTTAAATGTATCAACGCGTTGCGAAACGATTTTGGGTTCTGACGTTTTAAAAGACTCGTTATTTAAATTGTGATACAACACGAACGCGTAAGCAAAATGTTAATGAAGTGAAATGTGTTTCTCAATTTCGCTTGCATTATTTCACGAAAAATCGATTAACCAACACTCGTTTTAAACTTGCAACCGTCTGCAGAAATGTGCAAATATACACAAGGCTACAAAAATCAAAAAATTTTCGGGACACAGCTGTTTACAGTGTAAATTTAAATTGACAACTTTGTTATCCCACTCTGTGTGTTGCTAGAATGAAGAGAAATTCTGATAAGATTAAAAAACGACATTCAGAAAAAGAACAACTGTTTGAGAATAACAGAATTAACCTTATGACGCCGCCGGTTTTTATTCTTATATTTTTATGAAATTGAAACTATGCATACATGGCCAATCGAATAATACGTTTAATTAGTTTATATCAAAAAGCTTAGAAACATTTTTTGGCACTGTTTCCACAATATATTTTATGATCAGGGCCGTTTTCGCTAATCGCGAGCATTATCGACTAAAAGAATGCAAATTACGTACATGTAAGGATATTTATACATAGTCATTTATCTGTTGATAATGCTCGCGATGTACGACACCGGTCTGATCATAAAATATGTTATAGAAATTGTAATTTTTTTTTTTTAATATTATTTTCAAAATATAATGACTTTCCTCCAAAAAGTGACAGTTAACGCATTAAACAATGTATAATTTGTTACTGAAACAAAAATTGTGCCTCGTACATGAAAGCATTGCGCAACTTTCCGGTTTTCTAAATACTTGAAGAACTATCACAAAAAATATTTCACAACCCTGTACATGAATTGTTCGCTAACTGAGTTTTACAGATGGAATAAGTAGATAATAAAGATCATTTTAGCTCGCGAATATGTGTTCGTTATCCGAACACTAAAATGTTCGTCGTCCGATTTGTCAGCAGTCCGAACTGTTCGTTAACCGATAACCCACTATATAATGTCAACGGGATTAAATAGATTAAAAAATATTACATTTTACTTTGAGAATCTGGAGTAATTACGTCACTGATTTAACCCCTTAAAGCACGCTATTTATTTAATTAATCAGTTTTAATGACTCATTCATTTTGTAAAAATTCCCATTGCAATTGTTATTGAAATGAACTTTGTTTTGTACAGTAATGGTGTACCTTTTCCCTATAGATAATATTGTGAATTATTGATTAATAGATAAAGGTTTTATTAATACAGTGTCGTCCATGACTGTGTAGGGATGTGCCAAATTGTGACATGACATTGTAATTTTTTAATAGTTTATTTTTATTTATAAATAATTAAAATTGACATTGTGATTGTTACTATTAATAATACTGACAACTCACCACGTAAAATATATCATTTTTATAATCTTAGTAAATATATTTTCACCTAGAATTTATTTCGAACGAGGTTATCTAAACTGCCCTCGAGTTGGTCACGTGACTTTGATATGAATCATCTAAAAATATATGTATAATATTCAATAAATAATGTAAAATAATTGATAGCTATTTCTGAAACATGCCATCGTCAAAGCAATGTCTGATGTATTATTCTGATAATATTGAATAAGTCTCACAATACTTATGTATACTTTATGATATCGTCTGAAGGCGGTTGACGGAATTTAAATATCAAATTTGAATTGTTACAACTTCAGTTCTGTTGCATCCGTGTGATCGAATGCCTGAAGATGCCGAAAGGTGAAACCCGAGTCGTTAATGACAAAACATGTGGAATCTTACAAAGTTGTAACAATCTAAACGTGTGTATACTTTTAAGGTGTTAACTGTCACTTCTTGATGGAAAGGCATGGTATTTTAAATAATAAAAACACATTTTTAGTACTTATTTCCAGCGAAACTAGTCATGATCAAAAATATGTATTGTGGAAATGAGTGCTAAAAAATGTGTTGTAATTATGTTTATAATGACTTATGAACCGGATTTCGTCTTTCGATATCTTTATTCATTCAATTGCACTGATGCTCTCTTAGGAGAAATTTGAAACCCGCGTCGTGAGTGATAAAATGTGTTGAAGAATATACTTTCACTGAAATTCTAATAAAATAAAATCTCCTGTACTGTGGACAACTCCGGCTAAAAATGAATTTTTTTCCTGCTTTTCCTATTTATCTTCATTAAATAAATACAATATATCAATCAACCAATCCGGCAAATTGTTCATTGAAATATTCTTCAAAATCGCTCGTTTTTAACAACTCCGTCTTCAACTTCGCATCCCTGTTACTTTCTTTTAAATGACTCTAATATCACCTTTAATTTCAACCGCACAATTCCGCGAAATCATACCTTAAGGTAGTCGTAATATAACACCAAATGACTTTAATATGTAATAAAACTCGTCGTGGTCATTAATTGTGACATTCGCGGGGCCGGCCTTGTTTTCACTTGTCTCTGGTAAATCCCGCGCCATTTTTTTTTCACGTCCGGCTGAAGAAAGATAAGTTACATCCTGCAAATGGCGGCGTATCGAGTTAGTTTGCGCTCTACCGCCGACGGTCAAACATTAAAACCTCCTAACTATATTTTAACACGTTACGCCTCAAATATTCACTCATACAGGTGAGATAATCGACATACACCAAATCCCCCTTTTACACGGTAAAATAACGCGGTTAAAAAAAAATAATTATCCTCTTCTTTTTAAATTGTTGAAACTGTAAAATTTCACATATTTTATCACTAACGACGCGGGTTTTGACTTTCTGCATCATCGGGTATTCTATCAAACGGATAGATTCTTGACAGTTTTGCTGCATCCGGGTCGTTAGTGACAAAACATGTGGAGTCGTACAAAGTTTCAACGATTCAAATTTGATATTTAAATTCCACCAAGCACTTTCAGTCGGCATCATAAATTATAAAATATTTTATAGTTTATATCTCAAACTGATTTTGCGTTATTCTGTGATCTTACCTAAATGCCTGACGATACCAAAACGAAAAAGTGAAAGTGACAAAATGTGTGATAGTGTACAGAGTTTCAACAATACATAATCAATATTTAAATTCTAACATACACCCTCAATCGATATTTTAAATTATTGCTTTTCAATGCTAGTTATTTTAAAAACAGTGCGAATATTTTTTTTGTACTTAAAAATGCAAAAAAATAACAAGGTTCTATTTTGTTATCTTGGTTAATATTGATAATAAATGTAGACTTTGTAAGATATGTCTAAAAGCGAAAACCAATACGTCCACTATCCAATATCTAGTTTTATCAATATGTACAATGTTTTTTTTTTTGCATTGAAAATGGATTGATTTTTTGGCCCCCAATGAATTTCAAATATACCCTTGTAGTGGAGAACGTCTAAAAGAAATTTGTTAGAAGTCTCTGCTTGAAGACATGTGGACTACTCTTTGGTTTATCCAACTGCCTTTTTATAAGCGATATTCATTTTTAGAAGCTTAAAACTCGAAGAGAAAAAAAGTTCCACATTTTTTCTTTCGATTTATATAATGCCAAAATGAGAATTCTACTATCTTTGATAATATCTAATTAAACGTAAGTTCTTGATATTTTTGAAATTAAGTGTAGGATTATTATTAACAATGTTCATTTATGTTTCATTCATCAATTGACTCCGTTGTCAATTTACAATTTTTATCATATACAAACCGTGTCTATTATACTTAGCAAACACAATAATCTTAATTTTTTTTTGACGTATGTACGTGTAATAAATAAATAAATGGGTTTTTCATTGTATTGTAATTCAAAAAGTTGAGAACAATTTGATATTTTGTACAAGCATTTCAAAAATCAATTTTAACGTATCAGTTTTGAATATCTCCATGGCTAACAGAGTAACTTTACCTGTTGACAGTGAACCGCATAAAAGATATTCCATTATCAAATATTTCAAAAGTTAAAACAGCAATGTTGAAGATAAACAGACTTGACAAAGTTTCAAGAGAAATCAATCTATATTCCAAATAATCAACCGCCAACGTCTCAATTGTGGAGACATTGCTAATTTTTATGTTTATATATAACTTGATTTGTTCTGAAAATTTACATAAGTTTGGTTAACACTGATGCTACTGAATTAATTTTTGAAACTCTGCGTTGGGATAGCTTTTATGTGTTTAATCGGGGCACGGATTAATTTTCATATATTTTTGAGTATCCTCTATCAGCACATAGTCGTCTCAACAGTTGAAACGTTAGCAGCCAGTGAGTTAAACATTTTATTTGTTAGGTTTCACCCTATAGTTTATGTACGTATTTTTGTTTGATATTATCAAAATATAGACGTCTCATATAAATGCCCTCGTTTTTAGTGAAACAAAACGTTTTGTAACCACTCAACGATTAAATACATTACCTGAAACTGTGGTTCTTAAACACTAATGTGGTACAAATTTCTGTCTTTTGTTTACCTAAGTTATTTTTTCTATGCTTTATTTGTTTGACCTCTAAATTAAATTATAACATTTTTTACCTTCATAAAAATGTAAATTTAGAGTGATAATAAATGATTCAGCAAGGCTTGTGTCAAACTTTAATTATTGGCAGATGTCGCTTTAAAATATAACATAGCAAGGTGAGTCAGCGATCTACCATTGAGTGGAACCAGTCTTGACCATATTTTCTTTTTAATTTATTCCGTCTGCTACCAAAAAAAGATCGATAAGCTAACTGAAACGTTTTGTTGTAAAGGCATTGTATTTAACTCACTGTCTGTAAACATCTCAATTGTTGAAATGCCTAATTCCAGACCGATAAGTTAATTGAGAAGATTAAGCTGGTCGTTAACCTCTTCCCTGCTGAGCTGTTTAAATGATATTTCAACACCAAGACTTAAACAATGGATTGAATAGTTAAGACTTTAAACAACTTCAACTGTCTTAAATTAGTTAAAACTTTGTTTGGTTCCTCATGTTTTGTTAATAACGACCCGGGTTTCGCCTTTTGGCATCTTGAAGCTTGAAAGGCGAAATCCGGGTTGTTAGTGTGTACAAAACATGTGGAATCGTACAAAGCTATAACAATGCAAATTTGTTATTGAAATTCCATGAAGCACCCTTAGTCGATATCATAGATTATTATTGAGTTTATCAGGCAATATTTTAACTGAAAAAATAGCAGGCATAAAAAGGTTTCAACACTGATAATTCATATATTACATTTTCGAGTATTAACTATTAGCACAGTAAAATCAGCATTCTCAACAGTTGAGACATTAGCAGTCAGTGGGTTAAGAATATAACTTGAAATTTATTACTAGCCTCTGTTTATTTATAAAATCTCCTCATAAAATAATTTATGATCTCCCATGTTATGATGTAATAATTGAACACCTTCATCAGCTCTAAATGAATGTTTTTCCGACAATAAATGGTTGATACGAGTAGACGTTTCTTTACTGAAATATTAATTCAAATTTATCAGTCATTTATTTTTTATATTCAATAATAATAATCTATTTAAATCACACAATTTCCAACAGTAAGGTTAACAAATGAAAACAAACACTGGTCTTAGAAGCGACTGCGTGACCTTGGCGTACAGTGATAGTAAAATAAATAAACAAACGTTTTAACCTTATTGTAATAAAAAAGGATATATTTTGCTACGTCCATTGATAGTGGATCTTGAAAACTATAAAAAAAAAAACATAAACAATTTTATGGTGGCTTTGACCAGTTCAACGCGGGGTTATCTGTCTGATTTAATCGTAATTTTGTGAATAATATTTATCCCGAAGGTTAAGAAATCCTATTCAACCCTTTCACTGCTAAACAACAATATACAGTGGAAAATGTTGAATCAGGGTTTCACAGTACCATCGTTTGCAATAACAACAAAAATTGCTACGACGCTTGTCACACAATCAATTTAAATGTTCACTGCGTAAAAAACGCCTAACGTGTAAATATGTATATTTTGGTGTACTACACGCATCTAAAATGGCTTGTAACAAAGTGTTGACTATTTTCAGTTACATACATACTCTTAATAACACATGTTTTGCACCAGGTGTATCACTTTTAATTGTTTGAAAATTCGAAGAGAAATGTATCTAGCCACGTATTTCTTTCAACTAATTCGAGACCAAAATGAGAATTTTGCCATCCTTAATAATATCATTTTGTATGTTCCAGATAGTTTTTTAAGAAATTGTGTACATAATTTGTTTGTTCTTCCAAAGTGTAGAACCAGTCTGTGTAAGTGCATTAACAATGCTTAACCTTTCCAGGAGTAACTAATTAATTTTAATCTTGCCGTGAGGAGTGAGTTTTTTTTACATAAAAATTATAAACGTTTTTTAATCAAATCATTCTAATAGAATGATATAAAAATAGTATTATCGTAATAAAGCCAGTTGCATAATCCAGGGATCACAAACCATTGACACATAGCACTTGAATATATTGTCACAATAATTGTTGACATATACCACAAGTACGTCCATACTCCTTTACGAAAAAATCGCACCGCCGTACTAATACGTCCATACTCCTGTAAAGGTTAACAGTATTGCTTCAGATGTTGACGTATTTCATGTGGACGAAAGTGAGTTCAGACCAATGCTATATTTTCAGTTAAAGTGGACATTTCATGAGCTTACTTGGTTGACTTTTTGCAATACTTGTTGATTGTTTTACTGTGTATTTGTTGAATTTCCAATACTTATATTTAAATATGTTAACGTTGCAAAATCAATGAATTGATAACTTGTAAGTTTTGTAAGTGTCCATCCAATTTATTTGTTCACACACTAGACGTGTATTTCGCACCCAACATTTTACAATCATTAAGTGTTTGTTAATATGTATATTATGAAAATAATACATAATGTAAAAATAAACATTTTTTTTGATTAAGTGTATTACAAAGAATCTATCAACCATATTTGTATGATAACCTTACATTTTTTTTCATAGTGTTTCTCTGAAAATAAATGTTCCAATGAAGAATATATTTTAATGTTTCAATTTTTTTCTTACAGAAATAATATCAAGATGAAGTTCCTATTAGGCGTGGCGCTGTCATTGACTATCTGCCAATCAATCTCCGCTCAATGCCTGAGCAAGGATGACAAAACCCAACAGACTAACCCTGACACAAAAGACATCTTGTATGCTGGGCAGCAGACCTTCACTCTAAATGTCTTCGGAGCAGTCAACGCACTCCACCCCAAGGAGAATGTGTTCTTCTCTCCATTCTCTATCTACCAAGCCCTTTTGATGGCTTATTTTGCAGCTGGTAATCAAACCGAACGAGGCCTGAAAAAAGCACTCTTCTTAGGAAATGAGGTAAATAAAACATTTAATATTAATTATACTGCCAGAAATAAGCAGGTAACTAGTTAATAGTTTTGAATAAACACTAAAATTTGTTAAGATTAGAGTTTCAGAGCACTTAGCTGCTTGTAGATTAAACAAAGATACTTCTACGTTTGCAAACCATTTGCTGTCGGAGGGACATTCGTTTGACGCAGATGAGGGGGTTCAATTATTGCATCATAACACGAGGCACCATAAACCTTTTTATCAGGATATTCTATAAATAAATAGAGGCCAGTTATTGAATTCAAACTTCATTCTCAATGATCAACTCAATCTTCCCAACTCCCCCTTGTTGTACCCTTTACGTGAGATCGGTTCAATGAATCAACAATCTCATGACGTAAATTCTTATGTTTCATCACTAGATGTTTGATAGTAGGTATTCTCTATATGAAAGGAAAAAAAAAACCCCATTTATATTTTAATGTTAGTTGATTGATATTTGTTGAAAAACCTTTCAAGAATGACTCATTAACAAGATCGTTAATGAAAATTATCACAGGCAATTGTGTTAATTATTATTAAATTAATATTATAAAATTTGTTTTAGTTCTAATTTAGTGCTTGCCTTAGGGTAAGTGTTTTCCTGTATATAATAACTTTAGTATATATACGATGCTAACATATTATTTTACATCAGTTCTGTTGCATCCGTGTGATGGAATGCCTGAAGATGCCAAAAGGCAAAACCCGGGTCGTTAGTGACAAAACATGTGGAATCGTATAAAGTTATAACAATTCAAAAAACTAAAATTTGTGTTATATTTAATCCAAAAAAAATGTTGTGGTCCCCTTAATTTTGTGTTAACCGTTTTCAAATGTATATTGATTTTTCAATCAATATTTCTGTAATAAATAAGAGGATAGGCTGTACTGGTAACCAGGGCTGTGGAATTGGAACTCTACAGCCCTGCTGTTAACTCTTGTGGAAGAAAGAAGATATGCTCTCATTTAAAACAGATGATTTTTAAACAAATCATTTTAATGTATGACAAAAAACCTTATACTATTGATAAAAAAAAAATCTCTCAGTCTGCTGCTCACACGCACAGCTTAGAAGGAACACTGGTACACACGTGATTTAAAATCACTGCATTTTTTGAAAAACATAGAAAATGTACCACAGATTAAAAGATATGCATACAAATTTCACAAAAATATGTTGAGTTTCTGAAAATTTGCACATGAACACAACAAAAATCTCATAAAAGAGTTACTGGGATTACGATGTTACCTGTATAACAAGCATTCCTTGTACAATAAATTTTGTGGAATATTGGAAACAGATGTCATTGTACATAATATACAAATCACACTTGGAACTTGTAGTGATATCGATGAATAGACAATTAATTATTTTTGTTCATTTCAGACAAAATTAGACATCATGAAGTCGTACAAGTTTGATCAATTTCTCCGAAGCGCTCACCCTTCAGAAAGTTATCAATTCGACACGGCCAATAAGATTTACGTAGCGCCGCAACTTCCCGTCAGAGACTGCATGCTCACCTTCTTCCAGGCTGAACTTGAGAAATTGGTAAGGATTCAGTATAACCAGCGGCAAATTATGCTCTTGGACAATTTGAAGGCTCATTTTTTGCACATTCAGAAAAAAACAAATTTCTATCTGTAATCAAATAAATGATCACAGATTTAACCTTTTAGAAGATCTATTTTTGTAACTACCTATAATTGTTTTTTCTTTTATATTTTAATATAAACATTTCCACCGATTTAAATAACCATTAGGATTTTAGATTGGCAAAAAACAACAATCAATTTTCAAAAACACACACATAAGAGGAAAGAATTTTAATTGTGTGAATGAAGTGCATGTATCACAAAAAAATTTTACATTGTAGATTTGTAACGTATTTTCATTCGACATTCCTTATTGGATTTGTAGTGCTTCCATGCGTGTGTATTTTTTTGCTTCAACACAAAATTTCACACGTATTTGTGTAACACTGGAAAGTGATTAATATTGTTTAGTCACAAATATCTCGTTATGAATGTCGCAAGCATAAATTGGAAAACATTATACCAATTATTTATACAAAATCACTTGTTGCAAAAATTCACGTTCAAACTGCTTACTAACTGTCAGTTTGAGTGCATTTTTTGCATTAGTACAGTTGTCTAATCAGATATTTGCATATCTTGCAAACAAACAAAAAGAATGTTTTAAAAAACAAAATTGTATCACAGAACGATTGACTAGCCAAACTAAAACCTTTGATCAACCCAACTGAACAACTCAACTGAACAACTCAACTGAACAACTCAACTGCTAGATTCAAGCTCTGAAATGATAATCTAAATTACTTATTATAAAAATTAAGTGTTAACTTATATTATTTGTATTAATAATGTATGATTTCCTTTAAATTGTTTCTTAGTTCTTGAACCCATGGTTTTGTATACCTGCTCCATTTAACTCAAATATTTTGTATAAATAGACTAGTTTGTAAATTGTATTCTATCAGTAGATAGCGCTCGCGATGAGCGAAACCGGTCCTGATCAAAAATTATATTGTGAAAATAAATACTAAAAAATGTATCGATTGAATTGGCATTCACTTGTAAGAACTCCATAATAACACTGTGAAAAAAATAGCAATGTATTTTAGTTCTACAAAATTATTTTTTTAAATATTGTTGATAGCTATTTCGATTCATGCCATCATCAGAACTATGCTTAAAATGTGTTTTTATTATTTAAAATATGCCTTTCCATCAATAAGTGACAGTTAACACCTTGAAAGTGAAGGCTCACATACTTGATTAAAATTATTCTGTTTTGGTTTCTCATGATGTTATTATTATTTCTAATTGCCTTCGTGAGAAATTACTGAAAAATGGTACTTTCCAACTGTCAAAACAAGAGCGTACCGAATTAATAATCATTAATCTCTTCACCAGGACTTTAAGATCAACGCAACCGGTGCCCGTCTCCATATCAACCAATGGGTTTCAAGTCAGACAAGAAACAACATTCACGACTTAATCCCTGCTGACGGAATCGACACAGACACTCAGCTGGTCCTAGTAAACGCTGCATACTTCAAGGGATTGTGGTCATCCAAATTCCAGGCCGAATCCACCAAGAAGGATGTCTTCTTTATGTCTCCCGACAAGCAGACTATCGTCGATATGATGAAACAAAAGGGAAAATTCAATCACGGTAAGACATTGATTGTTTGTGGTATCCATGTTCACTTCCAACGTATCATAATTGCAGAAGAGTTTCGTAAAATGACTGTAAAATTATTTATTTTCAAATTATTATCAATGTTCACGCCTAACTTTAAACATAAAGCCTTTTGACCTTTTTGCTGGTGAACGACGTAAACTATATTCCAATACAGAATATTTCAAAATTTTATTGCTAAATATCGGTATTGAAACATATTTAGATTATCAGGAAAATTCAAGCAATATTTTGACATAAAACTTTATTTTTGTGCGAAATTTTCAACACTTATATTTTTAAATGTCAACTATCAACACACACCTATCAGTTGTCTCAACATTTATAAACGAGAAGATATTAAAAAAATATGAGAATGAATATACATTAAAGATGATACAATATTTTATTTAGAAGAAAACATAACCTCAAATTAAAAAATGATAATTTTTCAGCCATCAACGAAGAATTGGGAGCTCATATCTTAGAGATGCCATACAAAGGCGATGACGTCAGTATGTTTGTTCTGTTGCCACCCTTCGCAAACCAGAATGGTAAGCAAAGAATATTTATCACTCAATTATATCATTGTTGTTTATGATTACTTGCCTGGTACTGCACGTTATAGGAACACAGGATATAAAGCAATGAAAAGCAAAAATAAACTTTAAGTCCATGTTTTGATTGGAAAACATGATTCTCTATCATAAATAGCTTGAAATACAATCTATTGAATCGGCATTTATTTGGTAGAACTCCATTTTAATAAGTTAAAAACATTAGAGTATTTAACTCAATTTTTTTTAAATGTATTTGATGGCTAATTCAGCTTATGCCATCGTCAGAACTATGATCTAATTAAATTAAAACCTAGCTTTTATACTCTTTTGGAAGAGATAGGCAATATATTGTCCATTTTTTCTAGTATCGAATTTTAGATGCATAGTTTAAATATTGAATATGTTTTTTATGCTACATACAAAACGTGTCACCAAACATTAAAAAATAACTTCCTGAAAACCTTCTGATGTTAACTTGCGTTTGTTCCCCACAACCATTCATGAATGGTATTCACAATTAACAATTGTTTTGATTTGTTCATAGGCGTTGACCACATCTTGAGCAAATTGACTCCATCCACACTTGCGGAGATCGTTGAGGAAAATGGTCTGATGATGCGTCAAGTAGAAGTCCACTTCCCCAAATTCTCTCTGGAGAAGTCGCTGCCACTTAAGGACGTAAGTAGACCGGGAAATTGGGTTCATTGATTTTTATTCATTACTCCGAAAACCTCTTTATGTATTTATAATATATATTTTACGATATTGACTGAGTGTGCTTGATGGAATTTCAATCTTTTCAAATTAAAAATTAAATGCCATTATAATTATTTGTTTTTTATTGGAGCTGTATATGTATTCGTTCTATTAAATTCGGTTCTTATCCTTAGATTCTGTTTTTCCCATGTAACTCATCTTATATATAACCAATGCAAACTATTTATTATTGATTGAATTGGCATTCACTTGGTAGAACTCCATTATAACATGGTGAAAAAATTGCAATGTATTTTAGTTCTACAAAATACATTGCTATTTTTTCACTATTTATTACGTTTGAATTATTACAATTTTGTACGATTCCACATGTTTTGTCACTAACGACCCGGGTTTCGCCTTTTGGCATCTTCAGGCATTCCATCACACGTATGCAACAGAACTGACGTAAAATAAACAGTTATTATCATATATATATTAATGTTATTAATTACAGGAAAACACTTACCCCTAGGCAAGCAGTAAATTATAGCTAAAACAAATCTAACAATATCAATCTAATAATAATTAACTCAATTGTCTGTGACAATTTTCATTAACAATCTTGCTAATGAGACATTTTTGAAAGGGGTTTTTTTTCAATTTATTAGATTGATATTGTTAAATTTGTTTTAGCTATAATTAACTGCTTGCCTAGTTGTAAGTGTTTTCCTGTAATTAATAACTTTAGTATATATACGATGCTAACTGTTTATTTTACGTCAATTCTGTTGCATCCGTGTGATAGAAAGCCTGAAGGTGCCGAAAGGCGAAACCCGGGTCGTCAGTGACAAAACATTTGGAATCGTACAAAGTTGCAACAATCCAAATTTGATATTGAGATTCCATCAAGTACCTTCAGTCGATATCATAAATTTTATTTATTATGTGTTAGTTCTATTGCATTCATGTGATAAATGCTGAAAGACGAAACCCGGGCTTGCTACTTGCCATCTCGATGTATGACACATATATATATATGTTTCTTTCTGCAGTCAATATGTTAACTTAAAAACAAAAGTGAACCGTTGATTGATAATAACTTTCTTAAATTTGCAGGTTCTGAACACAATGGGAGTCGGAGATTTGTTTGAGCCAACTTCTGACTTCAGTTGGTTGACTGGAACTGTTGGACCACATTTCAATGACGCTACTCACAAAGCCAAGATAAGGGTGGATGAAGATGGTAAGAATAAATCTGAATAGTCCATAATGCTATTTACTTGGTAGAACTCCATTATAACACTGTAAAAAAATAGCGATGTATTTTAGTTCTACAAAATTCAGAAGGTATATAGTTGATTGCTATTTCGGCTTTGTCCTCATCATAACTATATTAGTTTTTGTTTTTTTTTTTCACCGTGTCCATAATACAGTGGAACCCCGATCAATCGTTCTCGCATAATACGTTTTCCCGTATGGTTTGTTAATTTTTTACAGTCCCGTCAAACACCCATAAGAACAATGTTAAATAATCCCGCATTAATTGTTCTCGGTTTATCGATTTCCTCGATCTATCATCTAAATATTATAGTCCCGTCTCAAATATTATTCTGATTGACCGGCTTTGGTAGATAAATCTTTCTCTTCAATACAATCTGTGTGTTTGGACACATTGAATCTTATATATTAACCAAAGAAATTAATGTTCGCCCAAATGTCTTGAGATTTTCTCTAATAAAGAATTTCACCAGAAGAAGTTTAAAACACTATTCGATTATTTCAATAATTAAGATTTAATTAATATAATTTAATTAATGTAATTAATATAAGTTTAACAAAACACTCTCATATTTACCAATTTTTGTGTAACCCATCTTTAAAAATTAAAGGAAGGCGGGACGTTTCTTAAATTTTACTTTTTTTAATAAATATTTTAATCTTTCCTGCATTCCTCGTTTTCTGCATTTTTCGTTTATTTTTTAGAGTCCCACGAAAAACGTAGAATCGAGGTTTCACTGTACCACTTTATGATCTACAAATTTGCCCTCCTTCACCTGTTATTCCGGATACCTAATTTTGTACGTCAGTAGCTAGTAAGAAGTAAATTTTAAGTTAATCATTGAATTTAAATCGGTTGTTCATTGGAAAAGATGTCCCACTGTCATTGATGGACGTAAAAATCAACATGCACCGCTTGCTCTCAAAAGGTAGGATTTCAGTTGCTGATCTTACCATCAAAACATTGTCAGATAACATATTATTAATCTTCCAGGTACTGTTGCGTCAGCAGCCACCGCCATCTTCAGCTTCCGTTCTTCCCGGCCGACTGAACCGGCGACCTTCATCTGCAATCATCCCTTCGTATACTTCATCTATGACAGACCGTCGCGTTCCATCACGTTTATGGGTGTGTACCGTGATCCCAAAAACTTATCTTAGGCTGCGCAAGTCATTTCAACAAAATTCATTATTATATCTCAACAAATAACAATTTACTGTGAAAATCTACCACCAAAGTTTGTTTTACTATATCTTTTGGGTTTTATTACATCTTCATTCTCTTAAAGTTATTTCAAAAGCAAATTAAATGATTTATCTTAATGTTTGAAGTAAATATTTACTTACATTTATTTTATTTATTACGGTTTTTTTAATAATTATTAACAGCTTAAGATATTAGTCAAAAATTGAGGTTAGATCAGTGCTGGAATTTTTAACAAATTGTTGTGTTTTTCAAATTGTTTATATGTTTCTATTTATTCACATATATTAAGTAAGGTTATGAAATTTTAAACAACTAAATAACTTCAAAGTAAAAATAGCACCTAAACATTAAATAATTTCATTCGATTGATTTCTTGAATCGCTACTCTGCTGTTCAAAAAAAATCATTATGCACTGATTCAAGATGTCAGCCATTTTTACAAGTGAATATATCATAAACCACAAAATGGCTGACAATAAGACAAGCATTTTTACCTTTATAAAAACACAATTAATTTTATAATATCAAGATCATTACCAGCATTCATTCATGCATCACAAGCAAATCAACTGATCTTGATAATATAAAATTACCGAAACAGTAAATACTATACATTGTGTATTACAATTTACATATATATGTTTTTCCTCCGAGGAATTCATGTTAACGCCTTAAAAGTGACACAAGAACTGTCTTCTGTTTGATTACTTATTATATTATGTATTTTTTGTGTCCCTATAGTCAGCTAATATTAAATATAGGAATAAGTTAGAAATATAAGTTCTTTACAAAGTTTCACTTCGTCTTTACTTCCAGTGTTATTAACAATTTTGTTTCACTATTTTATAAATCAGTCATGTATACAAATTGTAATGGAACAGTTTTCTCATAAGTCTGTATTTTATGATATATAAAAATCGTTTTTTAACCACTTGAATCCGAAATGGACACTGGTGTCCATGAAATTACAAAAATAATACACTTATGAGACTGCTTGATATTTCAAAAACATTTTAGTGTGATTTATTTCTCAACACTTGGTATTTTAATTTAATATAACAAATGATAGCATTTCTTCATGACTTAATGACTATATAATGAATATATTACTATTATTATGACATCTACAATTTCCTTTTACCTAACTCGGACAGCCCCAGTGGCAAACATAAAAACTATTTTATTAATTTTGATAATTCTTCGCAAGGAAAGCATGGCAAAGTTCGCTTTCAGTTTATTCATCATATTAAAATATCAACTCAAATACTGTATTTTCGTAATCAAATGAGAAGCTATTAAGGGATTCGATGTTTTATTGTTGAATAATGTAAAACCTATAATGGAACTGTGACATTAAATATTTACCGCATGAAAAATGCTTGGAAGGCAACTAATAAATTGATACGCAATATATGGATGCTAGACAGCATTTTTTGGTGGTTTTTGATATAGTTGTCATGCTGGAACTGCCAATATTATCAATTTACAAGAAGATTTGAGTGTTAATCACCGTGAACAATTGAAAACTATGAAGAAAGATTAACATTATTATTTTAATTTTAAAATATTGTATTGTTTATTATAAAATTTAAATATTTACAAGTCTGTTAAAATGCATTTCTACTTTAAATTGTTTACCGAGAAGTGTTTAAATTTTGTGTGACATATTTAACCGTTTGTTAACTGTGAATGCTTGTTACCTTTTAGGTTATACTTTAATAAAATATTTTTATATAATTTCATACTGTAAATAAACACATAATTAATGAAAATGTTTTTTTTTTTATTTATTACACTACACCCAATCATTTCTTTATGTGATACATTGGTTTCAGAAAGTGGTATGTATAAGGTATTATTACTTTCATATAAATTAGTTTAAAAAATCAAAATATCGCATAAAAAAGTATCAAGAATATATGAAAAAACAAAATTTGTTTCAGATGTTTGTAATTTGTATTCTATCAAGTGATAATGCTCGCAATGAAAAAACCTGGTCCTGATCATAAAATATATTGAGGAAATATTATTAAAAATGTGCCCTTCCACCAATAAGTGACAGTTAATATCTTAAAAGTTATAAATTATCAGTTATTGAACAAAACAATCATCCAATAAGGTCAGATAAAGAAACACCTTCAAGGAATTCGTTGACGATATCGACCAAACTCTCCCCGAGGAATATTGCGAAGGCTTCTTTCTGTCCTTCAAAGAAATCGTCACTGAGCTGATCAAGTATCCAGTTTATTACCTTGTTGAAGAACTCTATATCTAGTATATTATCGAGTTGCACCTAAAATCATATTGCCATTTAAAAGCACTTATTATACTATTTTTTTTTTCCAAATGGACAATATCCAAAAATCATTTATAATGAAAATAAAATCTCGATATGGGAGATTACTTTGATAATAACATAATCAACCATAATCAGCATAATCAACAAATAATTTCTTTTCTCACTCTACATGCTATTAAGAAAGAACAATAAGACAAGGAAAGCGAGTGATTTGCGATGAGTCAAATGACTTTTGTTTTGTTTTAAGTTGTATAGATTTAGTCTCTACCTTTGTGCCATCGATGTTGAATTCCAAATTGATTGTCTTGACAAACAGAAATCCTCCTTCTTTCGTTCCCAATGCAGCTTTTCCTGTAATGTTCAGCCCCCTCAATCCAACACTAGAGCATAAAAGAAGAATAAATATATTCAAAATAAAATCAGCCATGAATATAGATGAATTAAACAAATATACATTCTAGAAATTAAAAGAGGCCAGTTATTAAATTCAAACTTCATTCTCAATGATCAACTCAATCTTCCCAACTCCCCCTTGTTGTACCCTTTACGTGAGATCGTTTTAATGAATCGACAATCTCATGATGTAAATTCTTATGTTTCATCACTAGATGTTTGATAGTAGGTATTCTCTATATGAAAGGAAAAAAAACCCATTTATATTTTAATGTTACTTGATTGATATTTATTGAAAAATCCCCTTTCAAGAATAACTCATTAGCAAGATCATTAATGAAAATTATCACAGGCAATTGAATTAATTATTATTAAATTAATTTTGTTAAATTTGTTTTAGCTGTAATTTGCCTTCCAGTAAAGTGTTTTCCTGTAATTAATATCTTTGCTATATAGACAATGCTAACTATTTATTTTACATCAGTTCTGTTGCATCCGTGTGATAGAATGCCTGAAGATGCCGAAACGCGAATCCCGGGTCGTTAGTGACAAAACATGTGGAATCGTACAAAATTGTAACAGTTCAAATTTAAATATACATTGGCATTAAATATACATTGGCATGTTCATAAAGAAAATAGTCTTCATAATACCAGTGCAATAAAAAAAGCATCGATCTTTTGAATCTGTATACATATTAATTCTTGTTCTAAAACATAATAGACTTCATAACTTGAGTCATAGAGTTGCAGTGTTATTGCCGGAATTGTGAAATAATGTCGCGCAATACACATAAATAGGAAAGATAGGAAAAAAAACTAACAAAATTAAACATATTTTAGTCGGAACCATGCTTTTTATATGTAGTAGTTTGAAAACTCGAAGAGAAATTTACCCGGCCATATATTTCTTTCGACTTATATCAAGCCAAAATCAGAATGTTACCATCATTGATTATATCAAATTGTGTGTTCCTGATAATTTTTTAAGAAGCTGTGGTCGCAAATCACTTGTTCTACTAATATTCAGAATAGTGTACCAATTGGGTTGTAAACTGACAATAGGATAACAATATTCAACAGTATTTCTTCGGGTGTTGACATAATCCTCATGGACGAGAGTGAGTCTGACAAATTCTATTTTTTAATGTATTGAAACAGTTTATGAAATCAACTGAAGGTGCTTGATGGAGTTTCAATATAAAATTTGAATTGTTACAACTTTTTACGATTCCACATGTTTTGTCACTAACGACCCGGGTTTCGCTTTTTGGCATCTCCAGTTTTATGTAAGTTCTGTTGCATCTGTGTGATAGAATGCCTGAAGATACCAAAAGGCTAAACCCGGATCGTTAGTGACAAAAAATGTGGAATTGTACAAGGTGTTAACAATTCAAATTTGGTATTGAAATAGATTTTACCTGAGCTTGTTCGATTGACTTCTTTTATTTATCGTTTCTAAGTTGCTAAAGCAATAAACTTACAATTTTTAATTTTTGTTACGTATTAAATAAATAGATAAGTAATATGCGAAAAGAATATTCAAACTTTTACCTAATATCGCCATTAGGTTTGAAAGGAATTATCACAGCAACTTTCCCATCAACATCAAATTTAGCTGAAAAAAGAATAAACATTAATTTTACTTTATGTAGATATTATTCAGTCAATACACTCTTCATGCGGTACATGCATTCCGCAATATATCACATAAAAAGAGACTTGATTTCCATAGAGAAGGCAGCGACATGTTCCATGAATAAAAAAAAATCCGCATATATACACCAATTTCTTCTTACTCCCTCATCAGAACTATAAATAGCATAAGCCGAAACAGCTATCAATTAAATATGTTATAAATTTGGAAGATCTAAAATACATTGCTACTTTGTCTCCGTGTTATAATGGAGGTTTGCCAAGTAAGTGCCAATTCAATCAATTTTGCACACCGTTACTTCATCTCATCCTCTCTGAAAAAAGGTGTTCATTTTGAATGTTAGGAAACTTACAGGTAAAGCTGATGTCTGGCACAAAGAACCCAAATTCAAGACTTAGACCAACGATTTTGAATTTAATTTTTTCAATTATAAACGATGAAGCGCCCTTCAGCAGCAAGTCTTCCAGTGTGATGTTGGCCCTGAAATTATTCAATTAATTAATTTTGTCTTTGATTCTGTAATTGTAATATTATCTATGCCTGACATATTAAACATTTCATGAAAGGATACTAAACACTTGGCACTAAATTGAACTGTTTAAGTGTTTAGCTATTTCCTGTCATTAAAATCTAGTAAAAATCAGGTTTGTATAACATTTTACTTATATAACACAGTTCTGTTATAAAATTTGATGAAGTGTGACATATTTTTGTTATATTACAGTTTTGGAGATTCTGAGAATGTACCATTTCACATATTCAGTAAAACTCATGAATCATGGATTGCTTTTTCAAATTGATCAAAATGATGATTCGTTCTTCAATAAAAATGTTCCACAAGGAATTAAAAATGTAAAGAAACTAAATGACAAACATACTTAGAAGTACTTGACTTGCAATCTGTCATTTCAACAGTTAAAATGTTTGCAGAAGGTTTTGAAATCCTATCAAAAAAATTGTGGTTAAAAAAACTGCTCATCCTGCTGCAGTGTGTGTAGTTTGTGTGTGGGTGTAAATCTTGCTTCTGAATGTACACACTAAAAAAATTTGGAGTTGTTAGGTCTGGCGACCATCACCAAACCAATCAACATCACTATTATTCTCTTGTAGGATGTTAACTGTTACTTCTTGATGGAAAGGCATAATAATATAAATAATAAAAACACATTTAAACACATAGATCAGTTGATAATGCTCGGGGTGAGCGAAACCAGTCCTGACCATAAAATATACTGTGGAAATAAGTACTATAATTGGCTATATATGAAGTTGTTTGTCTTATTGGAACCACACGTAAACCACCCAAAGCATCGAATATAGACAAAATTAGATTACTTGAATATTTTCTTCTCTCCAACGTGGAACGTTATATTATCCAGAAAGAATGGGTCAAGTGGAGGAATTCCTGCATCTGGAAACCCTTGACTGAAATTGGCACGAAGTTCTTCAAGGAACGCAATAATCTTATCATCAACTATATTTCTTGACGGTGCATCATCAATGATTTTCACATCTCCTGTTTTATATGTGAGGCAATCCCATCCAGCAAGACGTTGACTTAACCTGGCATCTGTTGATGAAAAACAAAATGAGTTTCAAAATATTACAATAAAAAATAAACTTTGTAAAGAGAATAGCAGTAGAGAGCCCAGAACAGAGCTGTCGATATTGGCAAATTTGCTTATCATATTGCAAAAGCTATCAACACACTCAATATTTCAATATATATCATATAATACAGCATATTAAATATAATTTGTTTTTTTTTTTAATTTTATTGCTAACACAATTCTTTTATCAAAAAAATAATATCATTTTCTTAAAACTTATGATGTTGACAAGGAAGGTTGGAGCTGCAATATTTGTGTGGACACAGAGCCATGCCCGTCGCACTGAATATATTAACTTGGTATTTCCAAAATAATGTTTAAATAAATGAAAAATGAATTAACCCACTGGCTTCTCGGCTTACTTCTACACCATAGATTCCCAAAGTAGTTTCTGTGGAGTTCGTACAGATTCATAGGGAGTCAGGGAAAAATAAAAATCAGGATCCACAAAATGTAAATGAATGCTCATGGATCGGATTCAATTTACTAGACTTCATGCATAGTAATGCAGTGCAGTAATATCAACAAGTGTTATTGCGCTGAATGAAATGAATTATGATTGTATGTCTTTAATTTAAGCCATATATTCACCGATTAATGTCGAAGCATCAAGTTCATCTCTCTCATGAACCACATTTATTCTTTTTATCTAAGAATATAGCTACATTTTGATTTTTTTACTTGTTTGTACAGTATACTTACATTTTATTCTCATTCAATAAATTATCTTTAGATAAAGATATGGGGTTCATGGTAAATAAAGGAAAATAATAAGAAATCCAAGGAGTAACTAGCGGAATCTAATCTTACCTAACCTAGCCTAGTCAATATTGACAAACTTTTCTACTAGTCTTGTGTAAAAAGGCAATAACCCATGAATGAATATTAACTTACAATAAAAACGGCTTACCTATAAATTTGTTATCCGTATGAAGTTCTGCTCCAGCAATTGTGACAGTTGCAAGAAAAGCCAAAAATATTCGAAGAAACTCTACAAAATTAAAAAAATATTATTCATCAGAGCGTAATATTCTTATGCCGTAGTAATTGTAACAAATACTCTTAATTTTAGTAATTGAACTTATTAATCAACCATCTTTTTCAGAAAATGGCGTATCAATAGTGTTTATATTAAGCCATATATGCTCCCAATGTAGACCATATATTGTATATTCTTATTAGAACATGTTAACAAAGTTTATGATACCAACTCAAGGTGCTTGATGGAATTTCAATATCTAAATCGACAGTCAATTCTATTATATCTGTGTGATGGAATGCCTGGCTAAATCTGTATCATTAGTAACAAAACATGTAGCATAGAACAAAGTTTCAACATTTTCACCCGATCCCAAGAGAAAATCTTAAAATGTCAATATAGTTGAAATAAAATTGAATATCGTTAATTCGATTAATAATTATTGAAAATTCTTACCCATGTTGCTCAAAAATCAGTCACTAAGTGATTTATGAAGTCACAGTGTCAAATAAACTGATTTGATTGCTTCAAAACAATTTTTGATCGATTAGTGATAACAATCTATGTCATAACTTATCAGGATGGGATAAGCAGCAGTGCTGTTTTATATGTTAAATCATAAATGATAAATTATTGCCAGGACTCTTTTCCGACTATTTCCAAGGTAAGGGGGACAATATAAACAATATAACAAATTTGAATTTTTGAAACATTGTACGATTCCATTTATTTTGTCACTAATGACACGGGTTTCGCCTTTCGGCATCTTCAGGCATTCTATCATATGGAATCGTACAAAGTTTCAACAATTCAAATTTAATACAGGATTTCCATCAAGCACCTTCAGTAGATATCATAAATTAAACAATAACACATTATAAAAGACGAATAAAAATAATTATCATCCAGAATATAATATTTGAATCAATGTAATAATTTGAAGGCTTAGGACACAAATGCTACACGGAGGCATAATTACAAAAGTGCTCGCTCTCTACCAAAAGCAAATGACGACTATCATAAATGACACACTTAGCAATGCTACGGGACCAGGGTTGCCAAACATTCCTATTTAAACGAGACTGTCCTGAGTTTAAGAGGCAAATCCCAAGTTGTGACTAAAAAATATGCAATCAAAAACAATCACTTTGAAGATAGTCTAGCCTACCACCTTTTATTAATAAAATTTGAAACTGTCAGTGCCAGCAATACAAGTTTTTCTGCAAAAACTATTTTTCACTCACTTGTTCAATGTGAATGGCATACATTGTTAGATCTGAGCTTGGGAACAATTCAACTAAATACAGTTGGTCACCGATTGAAACACTGAAAGAGATGCTCCAAATAAGATACAGAAACAATGTATAATATTAAAGAAGCACAAATCCTTTTCATATTTTTTCATATTACTATCAGGTTTAGCGTTATTTTTTCAGATATCTCTGGATGACCAAATACAGTCCTGGTTATTAAATTTTTTATATAAAACAATCAATCAATTATTGTATTTATTGTAAGTACTTAAATATTTGACACATTTTGTAAATTTTTTAATCTGATCATAAGTTTTATCTTAAGTCTGATACCATCTACATATTCAAAGTTGTTTTAATTAATCAATCACCAATATCTTCTTTTTAAGCTGTATGGCAATAAAAACTGTGTTTTTTATATACGTAATGGATTTGAATTAGTTGATTCATATAAAATTTCACATTGCTATGTTAACTGATTGCCTGAAAAAGTTTTTTTAAAGATGTAAAATACATATCTTAAGTACCTAGTTAGTAGGGCTGACAAGAGTTGTCTAGTCTGTCCTATTTCATAATGAAGGTTTCTATTAGTTATTTTTTTTATAATACAAGTTTTTAATCTTCCCAGATTAAAATGATTAAGTTTATATTGTCAACTGAGAGTGCTTGATAAAATTCAGTAATAAGTAATGCAAACTATTAATTGGCTATCAATTATATTGTATTCGTGTGATTGAATGCCTGGAGATGTCAAAAGACATAAATAAGAAATGTGACCTGGTCATAAGTAAAAAAAACTATGCATATGTTGTAAAAATTTCAAAAAAAAATGTTTTTTTATTTGAATTTCCATTTTCTTAACATCCCATTAGAATAAATTTTAAAAATAGTTCATATATCTGTGTAAACAATAACTACTGTAAACTGACCTATTGTCCATAAGTATTATGTGTATCAATTATTTTTATTATACACAGACATGTTGTTAAAAATTGTTCCTACTGACATAAAATAATACTGTAAGTTTACAATATACTTTTTCAGTGCTTCCCTAGTATAGAAATTATTTTAATTATTTATAGTGGCAGCACAGCAACAGCTGTCTTCTGAAGCTGTCATAAGTTGTGACGAGACTGAAAACATTGTCAAATATAACAAAATATGAATATAAAAGATGAACCAGCAGACCACCTGTCTGATACAGAAATTCAAACGTCAACTCCACCCCTTAACAGCTCACCCGCACGCCATTTAGATATGATGTCAAATCGTATAAAAACAGACCAAGACGTCAACCTAAAACAAAATGGCGATGACATTTATATGAAGCTTGAGGTACTTTTTCACAAATTGTGATACTAAAACACTATACCATTACCTAGTTACATGGAAATATGTCGCACACATGTTCGCAGTCACATCCCGGTGGCATACTTAACCTCAAATATAAGCACAGGATACGGTCACTCGAAGTGTAAAAGTTGCCAAAGATATCACAGTTCTACATATCTTTCAGAATGATCTTATTTAACGATTCCATTTCTAGTTAATACTTCTCTGCGCATCGTTTCCAGAATCAGTTAGGATAGAGGGTGGAAACGGGAACGAAATCATTACAAAAATCAATTGCCTTTGGATTCAAATACGTTTTTATTCTGTTTGAGTATACCATTATATTTAATTTGAAACTCCAGGCATATGTAATTAAATTAGGGTGATTTGAATAATGCCAACCCACCGACTGCTAGCCTCTCAACAGTTGAGACTTTATTTGATACAGTAGAACCTTGATTATCCGGACTAATTGGGGATGAAGATAGTCCGGATAAGGTCAAATCCGGATAATTGAAAAAAAATATAATTTTCGAAAAAAAAGACAAGTTTATTCAGTATGCTCATTTTTATTTCATTAGATTAATGAATAGCTTTAATATAAAATTACTTTTTTATTAAAAGAAATCAATTATCGATTTCTGCTTAAAGCTAGCTTTTCTTTTCGATGCTGCCGTATCGAGAATACTTTTAAGCCATAAAAGTTGTCCTGAATTGCATTCTTCTTGACTCTTTAACCACTTCATGAAGTTGCTTACATGTTGCCATGGCAACATCTAAGCAATGATAAGTTTCAGAATGTGTAGGACCAATATCTCCCCCCTCATAATTCTCTTCTTTGTTTAACTATCTTCTGCCTTGTAGCAACAATTTCTTAAATTTATTTCTTCTGGAAACTGATAACAGTATCTTCATTATGTTTATATACTAGCAATAACCGTTGAATCAACTGTTTTCTATGTAAGCATTTAATGTTTCTGATCCATCAGTTATATTACCCATGTGACATACGGTGAAAGAATTTTTACCGTTACAAGATCATCAATCTGGTTTTATCAGCAAATTTGTAATAATTTTATTTGTTTTGATCAATCCGGATAATCAAGATTCTACTGTATTTTGTTTTCAACTATATATGCAAGTGGTAATATTGTTCTTGTATATTTTTAGAAAAGAATTGTTCGGAATCTTGTATTTGTATGACCATTCTTCTTTCATATTCTTTTTCATCTTCTGTCACCTGGGCATAATTTTATTATTTCTTTCAGGTCGATATGAAATCAAATGAAGTGAAAACTGACTTTGACAGAACTTGGAATAATTTTAAAAAACACTTCTACGATGACCAGACAATCAATCTATACCAGAAAAATTTCGAACTGAATGGGTGCTCAAGTGTTCGAAAGAACAGACATATAAAGGTATTTTATAATATATAATATCGACTAAGGTTGCTTGATGGAACTTCATTATCAAATTTGAATTTGAATTGTTACAACTTTGTACGATTCCATATGTTTTGTCACATACGACCCGGGTTTTGCCTTTCACCATCTTCAGGCATAATATCACACTGTCAGTTCTGTTGCATCCGTGTGATAGAATGCCTGAAGATGCCGAAAGGCGACACCTCGGTCATTAGTGGAGTTGTACAAAATTTCAAAAATTCAAATTTGTTATTGAAATTCCATCAAGCACCTTCTTTAGATATCATAAATTAGATCGATATGTTAGTTACTTTATGTAAAAATGTTGATATCTCGATAAGTTGTTTCCTCTTCTTCAATGGCAAGCCTTCTGATTTAGCACTGCTATACTGATGAAATTACATAAGTACAATTTGGTTTTGACTCGCAGAACCCTCAGAGAGGTGCCTACTTCAATGTCATATCAGTATTTATCATTTGCTATCCTTGTAGCTTAAAATAAGCAAAAATTTCATCTCCATGTAATCCTCTTATTGTATCTGTGGCTTTTTCTCTTGTATTTTCTATTCTAAGGTCACTTTGGAGACTGATGCTTATATCTCTGACAGACGCTCATCATGTCTCGCCCAATTAAGCCTCAGCATTTTACTTATTTAATAAATGTAACCTACTCTTTATAGATTTCCCCAATGAGAAACAAAATGGCACCCGAAGACACAAATACGGAATTGGACCTGTCATACTTTAGAAATTTAAACAAAGAGCTTCAAATAACAATTGTGAATAATAAAAACAAACCAGAAAAAAATAATCATAGTAAAGAATCAAATACAACAAAAGATTTAGACACGCAAATACCTGAATTCATCAACACGGACGATCTTGCCGACTCCCATGGAGTGCTTCTTACGGGCTTATCCGAAGCGTTTTATGAAGACAACAATGAAGAAAGCTTGAACACTTGGATGAACCATAAATTCGTCACAGAGGAAGGGCTTTTTAGCTATAATGATAATCAATTCGAATCGGATCACGTTTATAATACCAGTGACTTCTTTTCTTGCGGGTTATGCGAGTTTACATGTAAAACTCCAGCACAATTGAAGTCCCACGATGTGATACACACGCAGCCGTTCCAGTGCAATGAATGCCCTTATAAATTTAGATACCTCAGTCACCTAAAGCAACATCAATTGATTCATAATAACATCAAACCTTTTTCTTGTAGTGAGTGCAACTTCAAATGTAAACGCACAAGTGAATTGCGGACGCATAAAATTATTCACAGCGATGCGAAGCCTTACGTTTGTGGCATTTGCCAGTTTCGATGCAAGCGTTTAAATGAGTTGAAAAAACACAAAATGATACATAACTCCGAGAAGCCGTTTTCTTGTGATGAATGCGATTTTAAATGTCGGCAATCCTGTCATCTTCGACGGCATAAAATGATCCACAACGACGAAAAGCCTTTCGCCTGCCATCTTTGCAGTTTTAAATGTCGGACATCGAGCAATCTGAAGACGCACAGTTTCATTCACAATAATTTAAAGCCATTTGTCTGCGGAACCTGCGAGTTTAAATGCAGAACGTCTGGCAACCTCAAAAAGCATCAGACAATTCATAAAGCACCAACCGTTGCCGATTGAAGTAGTCATCGCTCGATTTGGAGTTTAAGATATATAGTACAACATTGACAATTTTTATTACCATCATTTATACTGGTTATGGTTATAGTTTGGGAATTTCTTTTAATATGTCATGTGCAGAAACCCACCCACTTGGCACACTGATCCACTTGTTCTGATTGCTGGTTCATGAAATGCAAGATCATTGTGTCTCCTTAACTACTATATATTACATATAACTTATTTTTCATTGATTTCTTAGTGCACTTTGAAACAACATCAAAATATTTAAATTAACGATGAATGTGCTAACAAAATTTTGAGATGAGCCTTAAACCATTCCTTGCAAAAATTATTTCAAACCTGAATATTTAAAAAATTAATTCAGAAGTATTTATGCAAGCCAATCTTATGAAGATTATCAGAAAAATGAGACTATATTTCAATACAAAAATTAGCATTTACACGGTAGTTTTAACACTATCAACTCTCTTATATTTTGAGTGTCAACTATCAACACAATCAGCCGTCTCAACAATTGAGACATTAGTAGTCAGAGGGTTAAAATATTGATATAGTCTATATATCCCTGGCCCTTTTTGAGTTGAGGTTCCGTTTCGTTATAGCAAAGTTATCTTAAATTATTAATCCAGCCGTATTTTCATACTAACAGATATTTTTGATAGACCATGCCCCTTTAGCTGCCACCATTTTCATCACTTAATTTTGTTATAATTCAGCAATAAATACTAAAAAGTATTTTATAAATGTTAACATATGTACTGTTAATAAAATTATCATATACAAATTGAATGTCATTATAATCAAGTCGATAGTTATTAAAGTTATTTCAGATATACATTTGGCTCCTAGCCTTAGGGTCTATATTTCCTGCTCTGTATTTCCGCTTGAATACAATCGATGCAAACCACTTACTATGTGTCAGTCTAAAGATGCCGTAAGGCAAAACCCCAGTTGTGATTGATAAAACATGTGGAATTTTCAACAATTGCAGCTCGTGGGAATAATATTGGCACACCTTTTGAATGATTTCAATATACTCTGTGTTCTGTTTTATATTACAATGTGTTCAAAATTTACCTCCCAATTATTATTTCACTGTCTTCCACTAACAATCAATTGCTTAATAAATATTTTGCGCAATATAAAAATGCAGAAAAATTGTTTTGCTGTTTAGAATTTCGTTATTCAGAGGTTATGAGAACTAGAAATTGATGAATAGAGTTGATCCATTTCCTCGGGGAATCAGCTATTGGAGTGGTGCAATTAATGTACTAAGGTCAGGAAAAATCGTAACACCAAAGGTGTTGGTATAACTCATCTTTTTATTCCTATTTTGCTAACTGAAGTAAGAGACAGTCAGTTTCCACTGAGGGTACTGTTACTGAAAACTCCGTCCACCCGACATCTTCAAGTATGCCCTGAACATAATAAATGATGATCTTTAAAATAAGATGGTGAAAAATCCACTAGTCATGACGAGCGCTGATTCTTAGATCAACAGACTGTAACTGCTTTGGATTATTTAGTATCACACAAGAGATTCTCAGATGTGATGACTACAAAGATATCTTTTCTCAAAATTCCTAGGAAGGTTGACTCGTATTTTCTAATACGAGTACTCCCTGGAAGATCAATCACAGGCTGAATGCTCAATCTTGATAGATAAATTTATTCTCCATAAAGAAAAATGATCTGGCATATGAAACTTGAAATATGTTAAATATTTTTTTTATCCGTTGTTTTGTGAAATGAATGTTACTATCAAAAAATACATAAATGTATTCTTCATTGTGGCGAGCTCTGCGTATTCTATATTCAAATATGAATTTTGTGTAAATTTTTGATTTAAAAAATGAACAATGTTCCATGACTGGCTGTAATTGCAGTCGAAACACATTGTTAGCCACTGAGTCTCCCTGTTAGTTGAAAATTAAATCAATAACTTTTTTATTCCATCTGGTGTGTTACTAAATGTGACATTTGTTTTGCCACTCTGAGAAACTTCTATTGAAAGGTTATTCATTTACAACATAAACTGTGATTCTAATTCTTAATTTAAAAATTTAGAGATGCGATTATATATGTTCACTTAACTGTAGAGGGTACTAGACGCAAACGAAATTACTAGAGGTGAACATTTCAAGGGAAATAAAATTAACCCTCTTAGCCCCACGAGGCTGATGATTGGCCCAAACTGGTGTAAGCGAAGAATCCCGTGGGCCTTATAATTTTAAATTAATTTAAAAGATATTTTTTTAAGTTTGGCGAATTGTCACATTTAAAAGAATGCATTTCCTGCATATTGAACATCTAGGGGTTATTTATTTACAGTTTGAAAGTAGTTTATAGTACTTACTAAAAAGATATAGAGCTTTCATCGTCCCTTTTAATAAGTACTATAACTTACTAAAAAGGACGATGAAAGCTCTGCGAGATGGGTCAAAGCCAATCAGCCTAGAGTAATAGCACGTAGAAGTGGGGTGTATCTTTTGAGCAACAAGCTTTTTCACACAAGTTTTCTTTACATCTACAAAAAACCTATTTTACTCTCACGTCATGTTAGTTTTTTTATTAAAAAAAAAAACATCATTAGGTTTATAAAAGTTTATACTCAAAATTTATAGTTTTCATAAACATGTTTTTTTATTTTTATATTAACCAATATATTTGAAAATAAATTACAATTCTCACTATTTTAAGATTACCATGAAAAAATTTGATTTCAAAAATCAATAATACAAAACTATTGTTATATTGGCTAAAAATGCATGAGATGCACGGATACCCAGCATAATAGGCCGGGACTTGAAGGGTTAATAGTGGTGAATCACCTATATTTAAAATGTTATTTACTTATAATTTTATTCCTGTTAATGGTATTATTAATTTCTAAAAACTCATAGCAATTAACCACTCACCAAGTCAAATAAAATAGTTATGAATTTTATTTGCTACCTGTCACTACTCATGAAATAATTTCATTAGCTTTCCATTTGGTTTTTGATAATTATCAAATGCTGTTTCACTCGGCAATCGATTATCTACTCTAAAGTATTACTCGAATCCCCAAATCATCCACCAACTTCGAAGAACATGTAAAAAATAATTCACTCATATTTTTTTATCCATAATAGAATTTTGTTGTTATATTGTAAGAAATATATATTTTGTTGAACATATACATCTTTTTTTTTTTTCAAATATGGTCATACTCCGATATTATATTCCTATATTCATCATTTTTCCGCATGCCTTATTCATTTTATATTCCCGAATTTATTGATTTCCTCAATTTATTGTTTAAGCATTATCACTTTTGTAATTAACAATATCAACTGAGGATGCTTGATGGAATTTCTATATCAAATTTGAATTATTGATATCGTAAATTACTGAGCATATATAATATTATGCAAAGTGAATTATTCAGACTCGCAATCTGTTTCTACTTTTCTAATGTTTTTACACAATTTAACACAAAAATTACATTTTTTTCAGCATATGGTTGCGAATGAGAAAACATGTGGAAATGTACAATCATTCAACAATTCAAATTATCACTTTTGATCATTATTGTATTTTTTACATATGTATTGTGGGCCTTCGAAGAAATAAAATCATTTATCTGTTCCAAAGGTATTAATGAATGTGCTAGAAAAATATACGAGTTTGAAGGTTCTTTGCTTAAATTGAAGTGCCAAACAGCAAAGATCTAAAAATTTTATTATATGTAGATCAGGACCGGTTTCACTCGTTGCGAGCATAATTAGCTGAAAAAAAATATTTATCATATAAATATAATGCTTTTCCACTAACAAGTGTCGGTTAACACCTTAAAATTAAAGTAACTTAGAATAAAGTATTTTTTTTTTTATATCAGATTAAATCAGATGCTAAAACAAAATTTTTACTGGATCTTTTGTTTATTTCAGGATCCTTTAAAAACGTAGAATCAGGGTTCCACTGTACATACATTAACATATACTGGAGTTTTTCTAATAGTAGGTGAAAGTTTCTATTGTGTCGAAAAATTACTTTCCACCCATCTGATCCTAAAAAATACGTAGAGACAGCGGTTAACTTACCACTAATCTTGCCCTAACTCTATCCCTATTCTAATAATCAAAGAATAACAATTTCTCATAGAAAACCCCTCTGTTAAGATATCTTTGGCCACGTGAACCACAGTAGGAGGAAACGCGGATAAAGAAGTGAAGTAAGCCTAATGCTGAAGACAAAATAAAGAAAGTTAATGGTGGAACTCGCTTGTCCTTTCTTAGTCTTCTCATATGAACCCAACTAAATATATGGCGAAAGAGGAAATGACTTCTAATCATTTCTCGTTGGGTTATTTATATTGAACTACTTAAATACTCATGTTAATGCCGTTCCAACGGGAGTGGATACGGTTCTCGAATGTGGCTATGATGAATTTTCAAACCAGTTCAAATTTCGAAAAGTTATTAAGTACTTACTGTCTAGATTAAACAATAAATTTCTAACGTTGTTACAGTTTCAATAATCATGTCATTGACAACCATACTATGATTTTTGGGTATATTTCTTATAAGGATTCATAACACCGCGACATTTGATGCTTTTTTTTTGTTTTTATTGTCGGCTATTTTTGGAGCGGGCGCTGAGTGCAACTGTCATAATAAACCCACGTGTGTTCGTAGGTGTACCGTAATTTGTTCTTGCCGAAACGGCTTCGAGTTTTAGGGGAAAGTGAGTTATTTATAGTAGTTTTATCACTTTTGCTTCTGAAGAGCTCAATACGAAGGGTAATTAAAATGTACACTTACAAAGGGTTGAATTCCACATCGAATAACACAAGAAAACCGAATTCGTAAACAAAAATTAATTAGGTTCTAAGTGTTATTTGAGCTAAAAAAATATTTCGAACCTGTAAAATAATCAAAATATTTTTTTTTATTGGGTAACTAATATTTTTCCTACATGATACCGACATTAATTCATTTTTAAGTTATATTTTTCGGATTCCGGACGAACTAAATTCAAAAATATCAATATTCTTCATCCCAATATTTATACTGATAAGTGCATGCATGTTATCTATAAATGCAATATTTTATCGGATTTTTGAGTGTTCAATGTAACTTGATTACAGACTAACTGTACTTCCATCCATCCATCTATTCAACTTCCATCTGTAATATATTATTCGTATTAAAAATTGAATATATATATATAAAATACCAAATATGCAATTTTAACACTTTTGTAGTAGACACGAGCATAATTCATTCACTTTCAAGCCCACGGCACAAATGAAATGTGAGGATGTCGATGAAAATTTTAAAACATTTTATTAATAGTTTTCATTGAGACAAGGTAAATTGTATATTTTTACAGAATGTATGTGTGCCAAATGCTAATCTATTACAAAATCGACGACTGTCGCCTACACTATTCTCCATTCAGTATTCGGTCGCCTTGATATTATAATAATTTTATATTCGCATCCGGTTTAACTAAGAAGTTTTTTATATTTATTTTTATCCCAACGACGCTTTCTTGAATCAAAACAGCACGGCGGAGTCTAAAAATCCAGATTCCGATTGCACAGTTTATTTTTGTCTCAGTGTCATAAAAAGCATTACAGAGATTATACATGTTCATAATTTTGACACATTGCAGGCTGTTTTTAGGCTTTTTCACTGGGTGTGTGGGGGTTGTAATTCATAACAATCACCAAAAAGCCTACGTGTTCGCTAATGTCTCTCTTTAATATACGCAGAAGAGAGTGACGGCCGTATCGCACGTTCACTTAGATAAGATATTCTGTCAATATCACGCAATGGCGGTTAGTCACTGTTATCTGAGTTCTTTTGAGAGTGAATTCGTGCATTACTTCTGATAAGTGATGAGTTTTAGCACAGATTATTGCAATTTTAACATGGACATACGTATTTTATAGTGATTCCCAGTGATATTTCACGCATATTTCTTATGTGAGTATGAAATTGTTCGGCCAGGAAGTGTCAGAATCTGCGACTGCAATGTCGGAATATTTCTTGACGCATAGCTCCGGTGGAAGTCGGGGCGCGTCCGCAGTAATAATTATACATGTCACATACGCGCCCATTTAAGGGCATGCGGTATCGTTCCGATCGGGAGACGTCCTTAAACGTCTCCACTTCCGCTGGTGTTGCTATTTTGTGAGTGTCCGTGACCCGTGCATTGTTTTGTTTCAGCGTTTGCCTCGGTGTCTCGAGCGGACGGGAAGATGTCCAGCGACGAGGAGAAGCCCCCGGCGCCCCCTGTCCGCCTCACGAGCAATCGGGGGGCCGACAGAGCAGACTCTGCGCCCCCCGTCGACATGCGACCACTTCCCAAAGGTACTCTATTATTCTACTCGATTCGCGAAATATCGTCTGATTTCCTCCACTGTCTCTACCATAATATTACTGATTTGAACACTTTCCATTGAATTAACAATACCAATCCCAAATACATAAAATCTGACATGGAAAATGTTTCACATCAAACATTTATTTATGTTCCAAAGTTGGGATCCAACAAAAGACAAACGGTAACTTATCCGGCCTTGAACGAATTTAACAAAATAATGTAATATGGCTAAATTGAAATGATATTCTAATTGTTTGAAACCAAAAAGCTGATTTCGAAATGAGAGATGATTTGGAAATGTCAACATGAATACCATAATTCAGATTGGTCTGTAGGTAAATAATTTATATATACCTAATAGCTCAATTTCAAAACACCCGAATAAAAATTGACTATTGAAACTAGTAGCTCGAAAAATAACAATGCCACTTTCTAGGAAAATTAACTGCACACAAGACATTAACAAAAATCGAACTGATATCAATGAAACTGATAAATTATATCTATTGTGAAATTTTTCACTTTGCTTCAAAAATTTAAAATAATTCCATTTGACATATCATGGCGATTTTTTCATAGTGACTTATTTGATATTATATTTTTCCCTTGAAAGATAATTTATAATTTCGCAACATCAAACAGGTATGTAAACTGGAAGACATAGACTAGCATATTATTTAGCAACTTGTCCTTAAGTTCCAACTTATTTCACTTTAGTTTTAAGTAGGAATAATTCATTTTGCTAAATATTCAGGAAAAATAAACACTCAGCGACTCGCCGGGAAGACCGAAAAGTTTATATTTAAAAGTATGTCCGATCTTTTTGCTCGAGAGATCTGTTCCGAAGATTGCCGTGCAAAAAAAAACTGAGTAAATATTTTTTTGTGCACATACAAACACAGCTGATAGATTCCGTTATTTAACTTTGTGACTGCTAACTCCTCGACTGTTGATAGTTGACAGTTAACAGTGTTGCAAATTTTGTGAAGAGCTAATTTTTATACTTGAAATATTGGCTGATTAAAAATCTCTACAGGTTTTGGGTAACAACAAAACTGCTGAATTATTTTTTTTATATCTGGTGTTTGAATATCCTTAATGTGGTTCTGCAGAGAATGAGTCAAAATTGCTGCAAACCAAAATGGCTATCAAGTATAATATATACCTTATAAATTTTATGGAACTAAAATACATTGCTATTTTTTCACTGTGTTATAACGGAGTTCTACCAAGTAAATGAACGAACTGATTTCAGTTGATATTGCTCACGATGATCGAAGCTCCTGATAATAAAATGTATTGTGGAAATAAGTACTCAAAATGTGTTTTTATTATTTGAAAATAAAAATAAAAAAAATATGTAAAAATCAAATTAAATATATGAAATTTTTGAACTAAAAATAATACGAATTAATTCATTATTTATTCATAAAGTTATTTTTTGCATTTAATGAATTTACAAAGTTATTGCTTAAAATTGAATTAAGCATAGAAAAAGATATTCTTTCGGTGTCGCTACTTGATAATAAATCTTTACTGCTATTTTTCACTGGCAAGAAATCACTCATCGCTGGAAATATTTATTGGAGAGACATCTTCGGAAGTATCTTAAATAATATTTGCGTCTTTTTTTGTTTTCTCTCCGTGGTTTTGAATATAAATTCAATTATCATTCTCATTGATTTTATTTTTGTTAGTTGCCACATTATGATTCTTGATAATGTGGCATAATCATTTTTAAGTCACGTTTAAATTGCAAACCTTGTCTTGACATTGTCATCAATTATTAGAATATACTTTCGTTTTTTTTTTAAACTGCAAAAAGATAATTGGGTGTATTATATTTTTTTGAGCGGGGAGTATAACAAATAAGTAAATCGAACGAAAGATTTATCTAGGATTCCACTGATGCATAATTTTTTTATAGTGCATATTAATCATTTGGGCTTGACAAGCGATGACACACAACTTAATTTATCACTTTATGTATTAAAAAATTTGAGTTAATTTATAATTGATATAAAAAAAAAAATACATTTCAAAGACTTACACTTGGCGGCAGTGTGGTGGCATTTGGGAAATTGAGGGAAATCAATATCTATGTACATATATGTGTCCATACTGGACTTTGAAACAGTTAAAACTCGAGCAAAGCTAAAAAAGTTCACCACATAACTACAAGCCTGCGGTTGATTGGTTGATTTCTATCGGCAACTCAATCTCTACGGTCGTTTGACTCGGATTGGTGTCAATTATGACTTAACTAGTCTGGTAGTCATCAGACACTGGTTTGGCTGTTCGGTCTTTGGTTCATCGATAGCTAGTCCCCAAATCAGAATTTTTTAATTCAGCTTTGTGTTAGTCGAATTTTGATGACATCCATTTAAATCGCAAATGCTTTTTTGTTTGTCACAGTTACTGTATTGTCTTTATAGAATTTATAAAGTAAACAACGACGTAAATATTATACTTTGTCGACCAAAAATTTTAATAAAATAAAAAAATAAAATGTCCTGTGGCTCATGTTTATCTGTTTACATCAGACAGACAGGTAGCAGTATATCTACTCGAGCTAAGGAACATATAAGATCATTCAATAGTAAAAAAACATATTCACATTCGCTAATCACTTTATAAGGGAGTCACATAATATAAATTCAAACTCAGCGCCTAATGAGTTAAATCATGTTAATTATTATTAATGTTTGCATCTTTGCAGTAAGGGTCGTAGGATGACCACTTTGGAACAGCTGGAAAACAAAAGACATCAACTATCTCAAAGGCTTCTTAACAAATAAACTAATATATTGTCTAGCCCACTAATTAAACCTCTCCACGGGGGGAAGGGGTCTGATTTGCTTCCATAATAGACCATTTCCTTGCCACATGTAAACTTATTGTCATAGCCGCATTTTTTAGTTTCATTTACAATTTTTGAAAAAAATTTACTTTCATTGTGACAAAGTAACAAGCTAGGCCGTTAAAACAGGAGAAAAGATGTATTGTGTATCTTTTCTACACAGCTATATATAGATAAGCAAATGTTAGTTTAAGCATAGTTCTGACAATGGCGTGAGCCAAAATAGCTATCAACTACATTTTTTAAAAATAATTTTATAGAACTAAAATACATTGCTATTTTTTTCACTGTTTTATAATGGAGTTCTACCAAGTGACTGCCAATTCAATCAATAAAATATAAAGGCCCTTCTCTTTACCTTGGCTTGGCTAAAACTGAATCCAAAGTAGAAGGGAAGTATACTTTATACAATAGAATCATTTCATAATGGATGTTATTCATCAGTTTTTGAGAAATATAATAAATTTACTAGGGTCCAACAAAAACGTTAAAACTTTGCATCTACCCAATAGAAACAGGCCAGGGAAAGTTAGAACTTATAGTTATTCAAAATGTGATATCATCAGAACAAATATAAGATGCAAATGTAGTAACTCTCACTTCCTTTTTTGCACGCTGCTTTTAACACCGGACATTGTCTTTTGATTCATTCTCATTTTCCACTCCCTTCAGTTCTTGGAAGTTCATATTACTCATGTATATTGTGCCGTGATTTAATCGGCTATCATAAATGTGATGTTTTATTTTAAAAATAAACTCCACTACTCCCACCAAATGTTCTGGAGCCATCGAATGAACCACAATACAATCGCTACATTAATACTTCTCTTGTTAACTTCTATGTTTTTATAGCAAATATTAACAGCTACATAAAGAAGAACACTTGATATTTCAAAAAATAATTTAGAAGTGTTGGTGTTAAGCTATATTTTGGTGCAAAACGTATCTTTCAAACATAAAATTTTATATTTTCAAGCGGTAAGTATCAACACACTGTGAACTAGAGGAATTGAATTATACAAATAAATTTGATAAGCTTTTTGTTTCAAATCATCTGAGAATAAATCCATGCCCAGTTATATGAAATATTTAGTCGGAAAATCTTATTTGTATGTTGACTTTTTAATAATTCAATCAAAACATATATGTTATTAATTTATGATATCGACTGAAGGTGCTTGATGGAATTTCAATATCAATTTGGATTGTTGAAATTTTGTACGATTCCACATGTTTTGTTACTAACAATCTAGGTTTCGTCTTTCCCTATCTTCAGGCATTCTATCACACGGATGCAATAGAATTGACACACAATAAACAGTTTGCATCGGTTATATAAATGGTGTGATAGAATGCCAAAAGGTGAAACCCGAGTCGTTAGTGACAAAATATGTAGAATTGTACAAAGTTTCAAGAATTCAAATTCAAAACATCATTGCTGCTTCAGTGAAGTTTTATCAATATTGCAATTGACCTTATCGATAATATTTTTGCTCTGCCCTGAACAATTTATCATCAAACACTGATGATGCAGCGAAGTATCCTGTTTCAAAACCATTAAACAATTTTTTTCTTTTTGTCTTATTTGGCGATTTCTTATAACCTTATTTAACCCAAATTCGCTTAACAGAGGACATTCTCAAAGTTTCGTTCTCTCCACTCATCGGGAGCATTATAATTTATATTCTATCAACTGATGATACAAACGACAAACAAAACTATTTATACAAAATTTTGATTTAATACAACTATCGCCATATCATTTACGTACTTTACTGTGTACTAGGAAAAAAAATGAAAAGAAGCAGGGGGAGGCCTTCATCCAGCAGTGGATCGACCCCGGCTGATGATGATGACTGTTTACTGCTCGTTCAAATTCTCTGTCTGGATATTTCCAAGTATAATAACAAATGCTAAATTTGTCATTTCCAGAGCCGGATGACGGCGGTGACCGCAAGAAGAAGACCCTCAAAGTGAAGATGAAGGGCTCCAAGAGCGCCTCCTCGCACGAGACTTCCAAGCCCAACATCGGCTACCCGACCAACTTCGAGCACACTGTCCACGTAGGCTTCGATTCCGTCACCGGAGAATTCACCGTAAGTGTCGAAGACTTTGCCACACTTTACTTTTTCATGTGCTGTGCGCTTCTTCGTGACTTTATTTCGTTTACTTTGTGTTACGGAGATGGCTTGTCTTGTTTTATTTTTACTTTTGACTAGCGATTTGTATTCGAGGCGTTTTTGGATGGACTTTGCCTTTGGATGGAGTGATCTGGATCAATCTGCCAAGTTTGTAGTCGTTTATTGATTGCTGGCAATATGCAACTCTCTTTCGATGATTGCAGATTTTTCCCACATATATCCAGTAATTTTTACTTCTATAAAACGCAGATGTACGTCATACTTTAAACAGATAAGTTTTTACTCACCATTTTGAAATAATTATCCTATTTAATACAAAGTAACAACGAAATGCAGAGGATTACTTGAGACGAGGGCTCAGTAGATTTTCAAAATTCTAGGTCGCCACTATACCACGTTGAAATTGCAACGAATACATACACATTAAATCATTTAATATATTAGTTTGTATCTAAAACAAAAACAAAAAAAATAATAGATTTAATCAAGTTTATTCATTGAAAAAATTATATTAATCGTTTAAGCAACATTTTTGGAGCATTATTGTTACATTTTACGAGTGAATACCTCGAAGGCTATCACAAAGAAATGTATTGATTAAAATTAAAAAAAAATATCTATTGACAGTCCTGTGACAGCTGTTCCACTCGAATGTGAGTAACATGATCGTTGTTCAAATTTGAATACTTTGGAAATCAGATAACATTTTCCGAATCTGATTCAAATTTACTATAAAAGTCCATACGTATTCATAAAGGTTCTCTTGGTAGCATTTGCGTGGCTGCACGCCGTAGCATCTAAAGAGTTAAGGCATATTAATGTTATTGGCAAGCGAAAATTGCTTATTTTCAATATGTGGCTGTGTAGTGTCATTTGGATATGATTTTGTTTACCGATGCGAGAGGCACATGTGATGTTTCATATTAAATTGGTTTAATAACTTTACCCAACTAATTCTCTGCTTATTACATCATATACTATGCAATCAGTGCAAATTAAACAGTTTCTACAGATTCAATTAGATTTTTAGCAATTAATTTATTGCTATATACTCTGCTGCAGGTTGTATGTTGCTAGCAATCTTGGTCAGTATTTATTGATTGTGAATCAAAAGGTATTAGAATTGGAAATGTACTGATTCACTATCTAGAATCTTTGGTCGGAGTCAATTTGATGTAGCACAGTGCACGGCTTGTGGATTACTCGAACAATGTAGAAATGCATGGACCGATCAATCAATCTTGTTTAGTTTGATCAACACCATAGTATGTGATTCGATTCCGCCAGGGGTTTCCGACCATCTTCGAATTGCAAGAGCCCATTATGTAACATCAATCAAATTCAGTGATTTTTTTTTTTGTTAAATATTCACAACGCAAAAATCAATTGTTTTATAGGAGCAAAAATTTTTGTTAGTCAATAGACAATTTATGTAGATCATAGATATCACAATGGAAAACTTTTGATTGATTTACGATATCGACTGAAGGTGCTAGTAGGAATATCAATATCAAAATATACGGAAAAATTAATCTAATGTATTGTTGGCAGTGAGAAGAATGTTTAATTATCCAAAAGACTTTTTAGTTTATTTCTAAAATTTCATGTTGTATGTGGTCACCACAACATGGTTCAATGCTTCACTGTCCTATAACTCTGTTAACCGCATCCTACTAATGGTCACTGCGTCCTTTATTGACACAGGATTCAAAGTACTTTGGGCTTCCCTAGTTTGCTTACAACCGAATTCCTCCAAAAGTCAGACCACTGAAAACTTCTATTTGTAATGCATATATTTTCTACATTCAGTGATTGATTCCTCTTTTAAGCTTATGTAAGATACCATGAACTCTTAATATTTGGCACCATCAGAGTTCAGACGTGCCAGATTTTTCACAGTGATTCGCAGCTCACTTCAGCTGTCTCTAATCAGTTATTAAACCCCTAAATGGATACGTGTAGCCAATAATGACATCCAATGTCACGAATCCGGTCGGGCACTGTTGTTAGTTTTACCCGTATTGAATTTTAATTTTACTTATTTAAAATGCCACAGTTTATTGATCACTTGTCATATTATGTATATTTTAATTTGATTTATTTTGTTTTTGTAACGTTAAGTAACAATTATTTATATACATATAAAATATATGATTATTCAGCTTCTGTGTCGTATTTTTTTGTTTCAAGCTGCCACTCACCGTAAGTATTGCTTTCGATAGCCATTTTCTTTTACCGTAGTGTGTTTTCGTTGTGTTAGTTTATCGTAGCGCCACACCGCAGACAACTGAGCCACACCGCCGCAATACTGACACCCACTAAAAACACAAACGAAAGTGCATAAGTGAGCGACAAGAATCTTGCACTGTCCCATATTATTGACATGATCCTTTAAACATCACTACTATATTGTCTGCTAACTTTACACAGCATTTTTCAATGGTGTGCGTCGAGCCGATCAAAAGTTTTTTCCTTTACCGGAAGCTGCACATTTCGTTAATCTAAATATCGATTCCTCTCGATAAAAGCTAAACTTTCGAATAGACTTTTCTCGCTGACTGTATAGTGTTGCATTATTTTTTCTTAAACCTGGCTGATTTGGCTGACCAAATTAGTAAGACTAGCTCGTCTAAAGCTAACGACCCTCTGGTGTTTTGCTTCCTATTATTTTATTTTTTTTATAGTTAATTAGCACAATTCTTTCATTCATACATAAATTTAATAATACGACAGAGTGGCCAAGCTTAACGGCTATTTGTCTCCAGTTGCTATTTTATATTCAGACCGATTCAGCAGATTTGCAGAGGTGTTCCACCACCCCTGTCGGATATGCAAAGTGTGACAGTAGTCCTGCCAAGGTTCTGCGGAATAGAATTGTGGCCGAGTATGAGGAAACTTTACACATTAACACTCGTGGTCACAGGCAAAACAAAAGGCATGGTGCATGTTCAATGGACCCAGAATGAATATTGTTTTTGTCAGTGACATTTTAAACCAATTTTGCAATATTTTTATGCAAAAATTCTTAGATTAGTTTTTAGTATTAGACCAGAAATCATCAATTCTCCGATGGATATCGTTGAATTTGTTTAGATTTTGGCTTTCGTAGATAGTTCATCTCGTTGCTCACACGCATCTCGTCGCAAGCACATTTGTCGAATAATTTTCCTGATATTTCGATACATATATCACGAATGTATGTTTCGTAGCTTCTTTTGCATTTTTTCTTTTAACAAACAAAATCAACAAGGAGTCTGAACGTTTTGGTAACTCATTTAATGCTGAATTGGATAAAAAATATTTGATAATCATAGTCGTCAAAAATATATACAGAAGTTATATAGAGTAAATATGTTGAAAACTGCTGAAACTTTGTATATTGCGACTTTTTCCGGCATTCTATGTCACAGATGTGATGGAACTGACACACAGTAAACGATTTACATTGGTTATATACAAGCGGAATAGCACATAAAAAATGTAGACACCGATCAAATTTGATATTGAAATTTCATCAAACACCCTGACTCGATATCGTAAATTAAACTTTTATAAAGAGATTATTAAGATGAGTATTATCAACCAACCACTTCAAAAACACTATTCATTCAGGACCTACATAATGTCTTTTTCTTAGAATTAGTGATTGGATGCAACACGGAATGTAGATTGTTCCTGCACACGTTTTTCTTCAAGCACTTGGTGATTGTGATAATGTTGTTTTGGGCGATGCACGCTTTTCGTTTCTTCTACCGAATCAAAGAAGATATTGTTTTGTATGTATATTTCTGAAGCCATTTTTGATTGATTGGTGAAAGCATTCACGGTGACCATGTTGGTTCTCGAACATATTAACAAAACAAAATTGCCTAGGTAGTAATTCTTCTGTGTGTATCCAATGCAATGCATATATTTATAAAAATAAATTCATCGAAATGAACTATATTGTATTAGATATTTGTTTTTTTTTTTGTAACATTAGTTTACGTAACAAGTAATCAAAAATGACCTGATATCGATGTTTGAAAAGATGGATTAAATCGTGCCACACTGTTGATTTGGCCTATCGTTTTCGTGAACATGGATACGATTGATTGTAAGTTAAATTTGAATTTGCTGAAACTTTCCACGTGTTTTGTCATTCATGATCTAGGTTTCGCCTTTCTGGATCTCTGGGTATTTTATTACACGTTTGCAATAGAACTGACAAAGTTTCAACATTTCAAGTTTGATATTGAAATTCTATAAAGCACTGTCAGTTGATATCGTAAATAAAATTTTGCTCTAAATTAACCTCGTTATTAGGATCAGATGGCTTGGAGAGAATTTTAATTATCCAAAACAAAATATATTACCGAATTGAAAATCAATTTATGTAACGGACTGTACTTCAAACCAGTGTACACTTGGATCTCAATTGAAGAGTGTGACGTTGACTCTATCTCTCTGCCCATTAAAAGAAAAGTCTCAGTCTTCTCTCAAATGCAAAACATTTAATGAATTTATATCAAATTTGAATTAAAATTGTTGACACTGCATATTTCCAGATGTGTCATCATTCACAACTCGAATTTCACTTTTCGGCATCTTCAAGCATTCTATCACACTTGCAATATAATTGACAGTTCGGTCTATTGTATCTGTGTTATGGAATGCATGAAGATTCCGAAAGGTGAAACCCGAGTCGTGTGAGTGACAAAAAATATGGAAATGTGTAAAGCTTCAACAATTCAAATTTGATATTGACATTCCATCAAGCCGTCGTAAATTAAATCAAAATGCTATTAAAAAAAATTGTGGGATGTTGTTTGTAAAAGGCAAAACGTGTGTCATACTTAATTACATGACACGTGTAACAGCAATGGCATCTTTAGTTAGAAGACTTATTTGTAAATACCAATTATGACATTGCGCAAACTTTGTTCTTAAAATCATTGATCTATTAGGTTCTTTCTTTCCTACTATTAGCGTGAAACTTCACAGGGTATTGTGTTAGATTTTTCTGTTTTAATGTTTTCTGTGACTGAAAGATAAGATAGACAGATAAATGAAAGGTAAACTCCATTTAATAGAAAAAAGCTATGCAGGAATAATCGATGCCCAACGGAAACAATTTATGAGATGCACATTGAATTCGGAGGTTTCAAAATATCGGCATATTGGGGGATAAAGAAAAACTATATATTGATCGCAAAATAAATACAGCATAGCTTATTAGTTATGTACATAAAGGTGGCAGTCGTCTTTGGCCAGGTGCTCAAAGCGATGTTGCAATGTCTTTTACCACCGTAGTTAATATTTTTAAGAGCTGAGGTAACTAAAAAGCGTCTAAAAAGTGGTTTGATCCGACAACGTTATGTCTTTCGCCCTGACACGTAATTTGAGTTAAGTCACCCTCGCTTTGACCGGCACATTGCACTTGTTGAAAGTGACTTTGTTTCCTGGAAAATACCTGAATGAAAAAGGTATTGTCCCCACTGAAAGCAGGAGACATTTTTTTTTAGTAAGATAGAAAACGATATTTAAGTGTACACATTTTCTTTTAGAAAATCGCTTTAAGCTCACGAACGATCTGTGAATCGATCGCGCTGTGTTTTTATCGTATCATTTCTTTTTTTTTCTTTGTCCGTGACTCAGTGAGACCGATTGTTAATTACCTCAGCTTGTCCATTTTTGTTTTTATTGTTCTCCATTATTGATGAAGTACTCTTCTCTTCCTGCAGGGAATGCCTGAGGCGTGGGCACGGCTGCTGATGTCCTCGAATATTAGCAAGCAGGAGCAGAAGAGCAATCCTCAGGCTGTGCTAGACGTCCTCAAATGGTACGACGCCAGCAGCAATCAACCCCCGCTTTCCAAATACATGACGCATGCGCATGTCCATCACACCACACACTCTGGTAAGTTAGATTCCAACTATCGATTTAAATAAGAACTCTTTCCAGTTTTTTGAACATTTTTTAATGATAACAAAACACTTTAATTCATCTTTTTGTTAGATGTTGAACATCTGGTGGTAATCAGATATATTCTTCCAAGTATGTATTATACGTCCGAAATGCACATGGCAGCAATTGGTTGTGCAAGCCCAGCATTAGGGATTGCAATTTACTGTCAAATTTTATAACATAAAAAATTTTACATACATTTCAGGTGAATAGTAATGTCATAAAATGTACTTTAAATATGTTTCAGGTGAATATATTTATGTTTTTAATTAAGTAAATCAGATAATTTATTATTTGCCACACAAAGATTGATTAATTTAAATTACGACTATGAAATATTTGGTTTACCTGCCTGTAAAAAGTTCATACGCTAAACTATTGGTTTATCCATTAACTTATTGATGCAGCATAAATATTTGTTTTATATATGTATGCATAATTATAATAATAAAAAATTATGTATTGGATTATAGAGTTTATTAATAAATGATAAAAAAAATTCTCACTCCCTTATGCATATATCATAATAAAAATTCATTATAATATGCCTGTATCTGGTATTAATTCGCGATAAAAACATTTCCGAAATTTTTCATTTTACCAATAATTACCGATGGTGTGTGTTGGGCCATTTACCGGTTAATCGGTAAACTGGTAATGCAATCCCTACCCAGTATGCATTTTACTGGCAGTATAAACAAAAGCTATACCTGCTACAGATTGTGTATGTATTTATAATATTTTCTGTCCAGTTTTTATCGATTTGTATTTAGTATTTACTAGAACTATAGAGTCGTTAAAGAACATGACTCCGACGTTGACTTAAAGAAAATTAATTTTGTGAGGCTTTTTTCCTATCTTTCCTATTTATGGGGATAAATTTTTTTAGACGGGAAATAACCGCTTACGAATATTTGTGTTGGCGGCATTGCTAAATCTCTTATGATTTTTGGAGACCACTGTATTGCCATTTCGGCATTTAAATTATAGGATCTGTCAATTTTTTCTACTATTTTCAATGCATAGTAAAATTCATTTTTGAATTCTGAAATAGTCTGCTTCATCTACTATATTGGGACTCTTCTAGACTTCTAGACTCTTCTAGGAGAACGTTCTATTTTCTCTTGTTCGCTGGTTTTTCATGACTGACTCCACGGCTCCTGTAATACATTATCAAAAATTTCCCAAAGTGGAATGGCAGTAAAGGGTTGATCATAATGTCACTTTGTACTCAATCTTCCACTATGTAATATTCCAGGATCTTCCCTCTCGAGAGTGTCATCGAGCAGTCCGAGCAGCAGTACCCCCACCGATTCAGAGCAGCATCCTGACCCCCCACCACCTCCTCCCCCCTCTAGGCCTGATCGCACCAAGAGCATTGTAAGTAGTCAATCTATTTTTTTGGTATAAAAAACAATATTAGAATATGATACTCCTAACTTAGGTAGAAAACATTGTTTAAGTTACACGAGCTTGACTCGTAGTCGAGGATTCTACAGGTGGTTTAAAGTAGTGGTGCACAACTTATTTGTAAGGAGGGTCAATTTATCCTTTTTTTAATTTTTCACTGACCGTTGAGCAGGGACTCCCAACCCCGTGCCCGCAGAACAATTCATATGTGCCCGCCACTATTTGAACGTAACAGATTTATTCATAAACGCTAATTAAAAATGTAAATTATTTTTATATATCTGTTAAGAGTTTTAATTTTTCTTGAGTAACTAGATTTATTATATAGTAACAATAAACGTAGAGATCTTTTTTTTATTTATTAATCTCATCTAATTATAAATACTCGTAGAAAAAATGGGTGGTGCCCGCCAACCTACCGATATTTCAAAATGCTTTTTCAATCATTCTCCACTCAATTCCATTCTCTAAATTCAAGATGGGAGGCAAATTTATAAATATGATAATATATACTACACTAGCTCCCAAAAATGTCATCGCGAGCAACAGGTTGACAACGACTGCAATAAATGATGTTGAAATAGTGACATTAGTAATTATCAATTTTTACAATAAAATATTTTTATTTCTTAGTATACCAAACCAATAGAAGAAGAGAGTGGACCACCAAATGCCGTCAGCGGCAGCCAGAGTCCAAGACACGCCCCGCCCATCCCGCAGCAGATTAGCACTTCGCCTGGACCTCAGGTATTGTATATTTTATGTGATTTAATAATTTACCCTCAAGAAAATATTTTTTCCAGAATTAAATAATCAACTCTTTGCATCAACATTAAATTTGAATTGTTACAGCTTTGTACGATTCCACATGTTTTGTCACTAACGACCCAGGTTTCACCTTTCGGCATCTTCAGGCATTCTATCACAGGGATGCAACAGAACTGACGTAAAATAAACAGTTAGCATCGTATATATACTAAAGTTATTAACCGTTAGAATGCTACGCGGCGCAAAAGCGCTGCGATCGTTTGTATCGAAAATTGCGGCGCAAGTTTCAGTGTGTTTTCGGTGCTCCGCGGGAGTGCACGTACGCTAACCTCGCGCGTAATTTGTAATGAGAGTGCATTCTTATACATTTAAAAATAACTTTTATCGTTTTTTTATATTATTTTAAAAAAATAACCATGTCACGTGCTATTATTTCGAACGTTGATTCGATTCCTAGTGATTCTACGGGGAGTGAAACGACACATACAAATAGTGATGATAGCAGTATTATAATGCATCGAAGAAAAAGATTGAGGATTGAAAGTGAGTCTTCTACCTCCTCTTCATCTACAGAAACGGAAGAAACACCAAATTTTGCCAAAATTCCTCCGACAAAAGAGTTTTCTAAATCAACAAATGATTTTTTCGAGACTCCTGGACCTAGGCGGGCGCCTCCTCCCGATGGCACACCCATAACCTATTTCAACATATTCTTTACCATATCACTGCTCGAAACCATCGTAAGGGAAACAAATCGATATGCTGCACAGTTTTTGGCCTCGCACACTGTATCGGATAATTCTCGAGCAAAAAAGTGGACGCCGACAACAATATACGAAATGAAAGCCTTTATTGCTGTCATACTCGAAATGGGAATAACGAGAAGGCCAACAATTAGTAGTTATTGGATAAAAAATTCCCGACACATACCATGGTTTGGGACAATGTTTTCAAGGGATAGGTTCCAACTGATTTTGAAGTTTTTTCACTAGGTTGATAACAGATTATTATTTGAACCAGGCCATCCGAATTATGACCCATGTGGCAGGTTTGATGTGCTTGTCAAACATGCAAATACTGTATTTCATCAGCATTATGTACCAAATCAACAACTATCCATCGACGAGTCGTTAGTTGGTACTCACTGCCATTCTTCGATAAAACAATATATTCCAAACAAAAAACACCATAAATGGGGAATCAAATTTTGGATGCTGTGCGACTCGGTTTCCAAATATTGCTTGGGTTTTTTCTGCTACAAAGGAGCTAAAAATACAGATGACAGAGATTCGGTAGAAAAATATGGTCTTGGAAGGCCTACACGCTATTTGTGCGGCAAAACATAATTGTTGAGCTATTTTTTTTTGATTTTTTATTTTCTAAAAGAAATAAAATACAATAATATTGATATCACTTTATGTTTAATAAACATTAATAAACAATAAACATTTTATCTTTATAATGCAAAAATAATTAATAAAATTGATTGATATTTGTCTAAGTTAGAGTGTTTTATTTGACACCATTATTTTTTCCTCTAAATTAATCAATATGTGTATAGCAATTTTCATTTATTTTTGCCAAAATTGCTTAGCACTAAAACGGTTAATTACAGGAAAACACTTACCCCAAGGCAAGCAGTAAATTACAGCCAAAAAGGTTATTAGCGCAATTGCCTGTGATAATTTTTATTAAGGATCTTGTTAATGAGTCATTCTTGAAAGGGGGTTTTTCAATAAATATTTATCAAGTAACATTAAAATAAAAATGGGTTTTTTTTCTCTTTTCATATAGAGAAAATCTATATAAATGATTTTTTTTCACTCAATATAAAATGTCTCCAGTTTTCCAACGATAATCTATTTACAGAATTCTTTCCTTCTTTTGAAACAAATAATAAAAACACTGCGACTGTCGAAAAACCGCTAAGATATGTATCGTATCCATATATGAAAAAATAATATTTATTTAATGAATAAATATTGAAATGGCGAGATGATAATATATGTTTATGTGTTGCAGGTGGCGGTGAACAATAACAATAGCATTGGTCAGGTGTCGCCGGTTGCGTGTCCGCAGCAATCCCTACTCCAGGAGAAGAGCGGAAGCAAGATCACCCCTACGCCCACACCTCCTCCCACTTCACCGCAGCCTACCAATGGAGCTACCGCTACGACAACTCCTCATCAGGATTCCAGGTATTTAAAACAATACCAACTCTTTTAATTTCACAGGGCTAACTGATACAATGAAGAAAGAATCCCATGGGTCTATCATCAGCCTCAAAATTTAAAATTAAGTTTTTACGCTTAACCCGTTGAGGAGTGAGTTATTTCTTTACGAAATAAGTTTTTGTTTTATTTAAAATATTTTTTTTACACTTTTTTTGTGGTTCAATCTAGAAAGAATATTTATTATTATATCACGTAGTAAATAAAGTTGTACAATTGAGAAATGCATAGTAATAAATGTAAATAAATTTATTCATTATGAATTTTCTAGAAACAATTACTTTAGTTTGAGCCTAAAAAAATAATAGCAGTCTGAGTAAACATAGTTCGTTATTGACACTGATTCCTAGAAAGAAAGCGGTTGAACAGACATAAAATTTTATGATACGTGATTAAAAGTGTAATTTCTTTGAATTTTTTTATCGTAAAATTCTTTTATTAATTTGAAACAAATAAAAAATATAAGCCCGACTGATTAAAATTATTGACAGATATGTGCAGCATGAATATCTGAAGAAATTATAATTATTCAACAAAAAATACAGAACTTGCGATTGATAAAAGACATCACAATATTTGGACATACATGTACGGCCATACTCCTCAAAGGGTTAAAAAAAAATGCATTAATATGCTTTCTTCACTAAATGTTTTCTTTCATTCCAAAACTTGCTCTTTAGTGCAATTATTATTTACTGTTACAACTTTCAGAGCTGCTGCACAAAGAAAGAAAAAGATGTCCGACGAAGAGATCCTAGACAAATTGAGAACAATTGTCAGCGTTGGCGATCCTAACAGAAAGTATACCAAAATGGAGAAAATTGGACAGGGGTACGTTGAGACAACACCTATATTTTAGATTTTATTTAAAAAATCAGCAGGGATTTCTTTTGCTCCTGTCTTTTGATCATGGTTAACCCTTGCGAGTATGGGGTGTTTTACCATATTTTGACATAATTTCTATGCTTGCAATAGTTATGCATAATAACGCCAATGCTTTATTGACGTGAATCATAACCATAGAATTGAATATTTGATAAGGTTTGCAGATGAAATCCATATTGAAATATAAAACTTTAAATATTACAACAGAAAATGATGACACACGTCACTCAGTTATACGTAAAGTTATGACATATTTAAACTGTCAAACACTGTTAAGGGGAAAATGTTAAGCAAACGTAAATGATTCTTCCATGACATTGGTGGATGAAAGAGAATCTTAGAAGTGCTCTACTTGGCGAGACTTGTCTTGAGAAAAAATATCAACTCTGAATGATTACGATCTTTTTCAATATCATCGTACAGTGCACTCTCGATTATCCGGGCTAATGCTGGGGAGGATGGTCACGGATAATTGAAAAACTCGGGTAATCTGAATCATCAATTTTTTAACACATTATTTATCAAGAAAGCACAAAAAAATACATAAAAAATAATATTTTATCATAATAACAAACTTAGTCTCGAGAGCTGACAAATATAGGCAATAAATATCGAAATTAACAAATTTACTGCGGGCATTCGCCCCGGTTTATGCACTTCACTGGAAATGTAAATAGAAACGCATGTAGAGTACAAAGGATTTCAATTCTTGACTCATTCTAGTCCCATAAATTGTGATGTTTATTGTGGTATATGTGAACATTCATACATTCAAAACACACAAGTGGCCAAAAAAAATTCACTGATTAGTTACGTAAACACAAACACATCGCTAAACTCATCCTTTTTTTCAAACACGCGCATATTCAAGATCACAATTCATTAATGCATCTTATAATCGTTATAGAAAAAAAATCCATCAGATTATAGTTGAATTAGAAAATATTTATTTTCAGGCACGAATAATCCGCAAACCGGATAATCCATACACAGATAATCTAGAGTACACTGTATTTTAATTGTCATTTTTTCATTGCAGTGCGTCGGGTACTGTGTACACGGCGATCGAAACCTCAACGGGAATGGAGGTGGCCATAAAGCAAATGAACCTTGGACAGCAGCCCAAAAAAGAGCTCATCATCAACGAGATCCTCGTCATGCGGGAGAACAAGCACAACAATGTCGTCAATTACCTTGACAGTTATCTCGTCTCAGAGGTACGCTCATTTTACTGTGTCGATTTATCACATAATATAAAATTCATTCATGCCTATTTCATTTCTCAAAGGTTTGTCAAAGAACCAACTATAAATAATATGTTGACTCATTGTCTTGTTTCTAAATCCATCAAGTTAAGTCAGAATTATGACATTTCAATGATCATATTTTCAAACTTGCTAACTGTTATTAGAGTTTCAGCATTTTTTTTGCAAAATATATCTCTAATAATTGATTCGTGTAATGAATTTGGATATAAATTTGAATCATTAAAATCTTGTATGATTCCACATGTTTTGTCACCAACGACCCGAGTTTTGGGTTTCGGCATCTTCAGACATTCTATCGCAATAGAACTGAAGCACAATGAATAATTTGCACCAGTTATATACAACACCAACCCGCCTGGGCAGCGTGGTGTTGCTATGTCCAAACAACCCCCCTGAAAAAAAAACAGGGGGAAGCCTTCATCCAGCAGTGGATCGACCCCGGCTGATGATGATGATGATATACAAGAGGAATTAAGTACAAAGGAAAAACACACACCCTTAGGCTATAACGATCTACAACATACAGCTGAAATAATTTTCATTACTATTGTTTCTATAATAATGACAACCATTTGGCTGTGATAAGTTTATTAACCCGTTCCACGTGGCTGTTTTTCATACAAATTAAATTTGTCCTTTCTTTCCATATAGAGTTATAAATATAGCAATAAAAAATAATTTGGTTGGTTTTTATGGAAGCCAGTTGCATTAGGAATGTTTCGCAACATTAAAAACACAAAGAAATGTCCTATGTTGTCACAATCACTTTAACAAATATATCCCTAACAAATAGCTAACTCGTAATCGCCATTACCGTGACGAATCGAAGCCACCAATCAAACTCAAATGAACAAGCGCCATCACTGTCACTTGTCATGGAGTGTCACATTGCAATGGCCCGAGATTGGTGCAAAGTTCAGTGTGTAGTTTGGCGCGTAGTTTCAAATTGATTTGTGACCTGGCGGAGATCGCGATAAATTTAAAGGGTTCAAAAAATCGATATTTTAAACATTTAAACCTAATACTTTTGACAATTGTATAAGAGGTGGTAGTAGCAGGACAAATTAGGTGATATTTTGAAACCAAAATCAGTCCTATATGGAAAAGACTGCCTGCATTAACGACATTTGAAAGCTCACGTCTCATGCCTTGAGACATTTTCGTGGGAAGGATTAACACTAAATATCATTAATGAGCATCAATTCTGTTGTGACAAAACATGTAGAATCGCAAAAATGTTCAACGATTCAAATTTGATATTGAAATTCCATCAAGCACCTTCGATCGGTATCATTAATTTGAATATATAAAATAATTGTAAACCTTCTTTCCTATGTCTCACTCACAATCACTGCCGTCCACAGACTGAGGTAAAAACCGTCAATTAGAATTGATTCATCTGTTTTTTTTCTTTTATAATTTTTAATGTTAGAAATTCGCTACTGTTCTGTGACATGTTTGATGCGCCGATATTTCCACCCATTAGTTATGAATGGCTGGACATTTGTAGTGTTTTATGGATTAAGACAATTGTTCCCAACCTGGCAGACACTTAATTTTTCTTATATCATAACATCTACAATAAGTAAAACTTCAACCGAAACAACCACCTTCAATATTATTGCAAAATGATTCTGATGTATTGACTTTGTAATTTCAGACATATCTCTCATTGTAATGTGAAACAAAATTTGGTTTGACATGAAAATATTTTACCTCTCAATACTTCGAAGTGTACCGAGAGATTTTTTTATAACTAATTAATACATTTCTTAATTTTATTGTTACGCTACACTTCAGTTTTTTTTTTGTGATGTCTTTGACAGTATACAGCATATCAATATAATTGCGTGTAAGTGTGATTTTGGCTTTGGGAAATATTGAGAATGTCACTAATGAAATCATTGACGCTGCCTGTTGCTGTTTCCAGGAGCTTTGGGTGGTGATGGAGTACCTGGCGGGCGGTTCGCTGACGGACGTCGTCACGGAGACGTGCATGGACGAGGGGCAGATAGCCGCCGTGTGCCGAGAGGTGCTGCAGGCCCTCAGGTTCCTTCACGCCAACCATGTTATACATAGGGATATTAAAAGTGATAACATTCTGCTAGGATTAGACGGCAGCGTGAAACTGAGTGAGTATCGCCGATTATTTTTAACCATTTAACCAACTCTTTCATCATTGTTTCTGAACTCTTAATGGATTATTGATTTGTCTTTATTTTGTTTGCATATTATTATTAAGAGATTGTTAAAATTTCATTTTTAAATTGATTTACCTCATTTGAATGTTAATTGTATGATTTCCATTAAATTGCTTTTTTGGTTTTGTATACCTGCTAAGTATTAACACTTGATTTTTTTTATTAATAGGCTTGTCTGTAATTTGTGTCATATCAGTTGATAATGCTCACGATGAGTGAAACTGGTCCCGATCATAAAATATATAATGGAAATAGTACTAAAGAAAAATCTAATTTCTTTTCCTTTGAATATGAAAGCATTAATTGCTTTACCTCCAACTCAATAATTTTTTTGGTCATTATCTAACTCATTTATGTTTTTTATTTTTAGCTGATTTCGGTTTCTGCGCTCAGATATCGCCGGAGCAGTCGAAAAGAACGACAATGGTGGGCACTCCTTATTGGATGGCCCCCGAAGTAGTTACTAGGAAACAGTATGGACCAAAGGTAAGAACCATCAATGATATAAACCGTGACAGTTCGATTCCTTTTTTAATCTGATCAACGTAACAGATAATTTTGTCTTTTATTGTTTGTCTGTGATATTTCAAAAAAATTGACTTTAATTTCTGTTTACAGGTTGACGTGTGGTCGCTGGGCATTATGGCAATAGAAATGATCGAGGGTGAGCCCCCGTACTTGAATGAGAATCCATTACGAGCGCTCTATCTGATCGCGACCAATGGCAAGCCGGAAGTGCGGGAGAGAGAGAGGCTGAGCTCGGCTTTTAGAGATTTCCTCGACAAGTGCTTAGAAGTTGAGGTGGACGCCAGAGCGCCTGCGCACGATCTCCTCAAGGTAAGCAATCTTTTGGACTTCAATCGCCCATATCCACTCAGATGTAACAGGGTCAAATTACAATATAGAAAGTGAAAGGAATGCAGTTCATTGACTTTATTTTTATTTGATATTTAACTCTACACATTAGTGTGTCTTGAGACATTTTTGGCAGGACACGAATAAGGTTGTTCTGCTGCAGAATACACTCAGTAAGAACAGTGTGAAATCTTGCGATGATGGGTACTATCAGGGCTGAGGAGAGGAGTCATTAAAAAAAAACACTTATCAACGCAATACAATCGGCAATCTCAACTGTAGAGACGTTAAATGTTTGTATATTCGACGGTTTGGCTCATTACAAGTTGTATACCTTATAAAATTTGCACTTTTGGATGCCAATAAATTAACTTGATTTATTTGTCTCGCTTTCAGCATCCGTTCCTGAAGTTGGCGAGGCCGCTGGCCAGCCTCACCCCTCTGATTATGGCCGCCAAAGAAGCGGCCAAGAGTCACTAGTAACCGCTAATTTAACATATCGCGCGCCTCCCCTCAGTCGTCAAATAACGCTCGCCCACCGAATCACTACATTGCCACGTAACGATGCTAAAAGGCCGTCGATAGAATTCTGGAAACTGTCTTCTGACACAGCTGTCGGTTATACTCGCAACATTGTGACATTACGACGCGACATCGAAATAATATTCAGTGTTCTTCTTTCTTTAATTGTTCTTTATTATTAAATACTATGGAATGCCTCAAATGATGTGATTTCATGACACGCAATGTTATCTGAGAGAGAAATGAATGTTTTTGTGTCCAGGAATATGCATTGATCACTATGCTTAAAGAAAAAGCGTGAATCAAAGTGTCCTTTATCGGAAATTATCTAAAATTATATTTTTCTGCAACTCGCCAAGTTTTGATCAAGAAATTTAATGTTGTGACATAAATCCACAGCCAACGATGTCAAATTTCTTGGCTATATACGATTTCGAATAGTATAAACACAAAATGACATTGACTTGACTAACGATTAATAGGCTGAGAGAATATATAGTCAGCGTTGGACTGTTTATGCTGACCCGTCCATCGTCTATAATTTTCTCTACGTATTTCATCACTTAGTGTTTGCAACATGACAGTAACACTTCATTTTACCCAAATTAAATGTTCCGCTTTATGTACATGTCATTATTTTACTTCAAACAATTTACTTACGACTTAACTGAATGCGTGTGTAATGAAACATGTTTCTTTGTCGTTGGATTATATTATGAAGACGTCCAACATGTACTGTGTGATAATGCTGTTGATTGAATTGAACGTTGGAGATAGACAGTGAAGAAGAATTGAAGCGAATTTGTTGCCTAAAAATGCGTTTAATTATGTGATAATTTTGATTTATCGGTTTCTGCCCCGTTATATGTTGCTTTATAAAAAAACTTAACTTAGAATGTTATCTTAGATATGAGACTTTGTAAAAGGGAAAATTGTTTACGACAAAAGCATAACTAAACGTATGCAATTAGATTTACAAATTTGGTAATATATCACATCTGAATTGATTTTGTCACAACATGTATAATTCATTATGTGAAATCAGTATGCTCGATAATATTGCTTAAATTTGCAATTTGTCCTCTAAAAGTATATCAATATGTCACCTTTTTAAACCGAGATATGTTAACCAATAGCTAACAATTTTAACACTAAGAAAATAAAATTTGCCTCGGAACAAAATCGAAAGGTGTCGATTGACCGATACGATGAATGCAATAACGGGGCAGTAACCTATTCATCATTCAGGAAGTGGGAGGTCGCTGCTCTAACAATAATTGTAATTGACTATTTTTTTTATTTTACATATAAATATATTATTTTTAGTAAGTTGGTAGTGCTTTTTAAATTAATATTATTATTCATCGTTGTGATGATGTTGGCAGCAGTGATTTTTGTGGTCGTATTTTGGGATAACGGACTGTCCTCTCGGTGTGTGCACGCAATCGATAAATAATTATTGCCGGAATATGAAGATGGCTAACCCTTTATTTGGTCAGTATGTTTTTAATACCGCTGTCAGTAAATCTGTTTGAATTTTGTCAGTAAATTTACAGACTGAGTTTCTGAGATTTATGAGCGAAGATGTCCATTCATAAAAACTGAACGCTTTTAGTGAGAGTTAACATTTTTCTTTATGGAGCTATAGTGACCTCAAAGTCAATTGTGGCAGTTGTTAACATTACTGACTCTTATTTACTTTTCAAAAATATACTGACCGTGTAAACGCAAGCAAGCTGTATGCAAGCCGTATGTTACAGACGGCAGTTGTTCATATATGTTTAAAAAAATATGAAGGCCTTCGCCAGTAAAGCCTACCATTGCATAATATAATGTACATTATATTAATAGAAATATTAAAGAAAAATAATTGATAATTCGTAAAAATATAATATAACTAATAATCAAAGGACTTAGACAATTTTCTTTACATTTTTTTAGAAGAAAAAGTAAATAAAAAAAGAAAACTATCGACTAATTATTAATTATATGATGTATTGTAATTTTCTTTTTTTGTTTTTTTATTTCGGCGAAGCTTTTTGTGATACGTTTATATTCCAGTGCTGCTAATGTTTTTTTTTAAATTTGATGTTTCACCAGGACGGACGCCAAATCTCTTTTTTTGTCAACGATTTTTTAAAACTCATCGCCATACTGCTCAGTGTATGTTTGCCCAGAATGCCTAATTGTGAAAATTGTTGACGAGGACGAATTGTTCAAATTATTGACGAGGACGAATTGTTCAAATTATTGACAATGATCAATTGTTCAAAATTTTCAATAACCCAAAGCGAATTTTGATTTGAATATTAATATGATGAAATATTAACAAAATACTACATTTTAAATCGCAGCTGATATTCCATCGCTAGGAATAAGACTTGCGGTAAATTGCCTTCATATTTATGTTAAAAAAAATATTTTTATTTTTAAATAATTATTTATGAATCTGGCAATAACACAATTAAAATCAGCAGATTTTTCATTTAAACATGAGCGGTATTAGGGTATCTTTTTTGTATATCTATAACCTGCATTATTTTATGGACGTCTATGATAAACATTGTACATACATTTTTAACTGAAAAAAATCATTTTAAATTGCCGAAAAAATCGGTCGAAATATATTATAAAGAAGCGTTATGGTGCCATTTTTAGAAATGAACTTTTTTTTTTAAATTATCCGCTATGTTATTTGAAATTAATGTTATTTTATGTAACTATTTTAAATTGTCAGTATTTTATTTAATTTTAACCGCTGATTAAAATTTCATTTAAGTTTAATTTAAGCATTAAAAAAAAAAGATGTACGGAAGTTACCTTTTTTGTATTGTTTTATCATTCGGTTTATTTTGACAGTTGTTTTGTGATTTATTTCATCTCCTTTTTGCTCTTTAATATACTTACAAACTACGTTCTTCAAACCTAAGTTCTGGTTGAAATTCATTTTAATAAATGTGCTATTAAATTTTGAACGGCTACTACACCGACACTGATGGGGTAATGACTAAACCGCTTGGAGAAAATCATCCAACAACCAATACAAATTAGAAAGAGGTTTTTAATTTTGAATTATCATACATAACAAATAAAAAACTTTCAAAGACATTAGGTCTTTTGCAGTTGTCCGCTTTGAGTTGGAATTCCTACACATTATATTTCAAAAACTAATTAAGTGATATTGGTGTTAATAGATTTTACGGAGGTTATTGGAAAAAATGAGCAAAATATTTTAATTTTAAATAATAAAAACACATTTTTTAGTACATAGTTTATTCCTGTATTATATTTTATGACCAGGACCGGTTTCGCTCATAACTAGCATTCATTATCTACTGAAGTCATTTCATCAATTGATAATACTTGCAATGAGTGAAACCGGTCCTAATCATAAAATATACTGTGAAAAAAAGTACTTAAAATGCGTTTTTATTATTTAAAATATCATGCCTTTCCACGAAAGAAGTGACAGTTAACACCTTAAAAGCAATGTGTAATAAAAAAATTAGCTTAACTTTCTAATATTTTTATTTGTCAACTATCAACACACTGCACTCAGACTTCTTTACAGTTGAGAGTTAGCATTCAGAGGGTTAAAATCTGTTTGCAAACGGTTTATGTGAATATGTGAATATTTATTGACAGTCAATTCGAAAATTGAAAAGTTTTGTCCTGGCGGTTTTGCAGGGTTGTCAACATTGGCAAAATTTTAGCCATGCCAATATTACACTGTTCATTTCGTATAAATACCTTTTTATTTTATGATTCCGTCAAAATGTAAATACAAGAGCAAATAAGGAGTAAAATTTTTTACAAAATCGTGGTTAAGGAAGCGAGAACAAAGCGTCTTGCACTATATTATTTTAGTGAATAATTTTTTGTTTTTATTTTTTATGTATAGAAGAAATAAATCTTGAATAATTAAAACTTCTCATTTTGAAGAAATGTGCTCTCTTTATGTTGTATCATATTATGAAAGTTTTCAGTCTCGATGAACATTGATTGCCGTAAATGACAAATTTTCTTCACTACCTTTAATGTCAATAAGTTGAAAATATTAAGTATAAAGCTATACAAAATTTAAGGTATTGTTGATGACTATCTGAACTGTGATTAAAATAAATTTAAATTTGCTTGTATATACTCCTTAAGAATAGATTGTCTCGTCAGTTATAAAACATTAAATAAACCCAACTAGTAATTATGAGTCTTTTAAGTCAGTGCTTCCTAATATTTTTTATGCTACGGCCCCCTAAATCTGACAAAAATAATGCAAACGTAATGAAGCACGCATTTAAATAACCAAGAACAACTCTAATTAACACATTAATTTATATGATATTTAAACTATACATATAATTGTCGATGTTCGAATAGACGACATGATATTTTGTTTATCTCTTCTTAAGCAGCGTATAAACTAAATTTAAATTTAGTTTAATCGTAGTTCTAATGATGGCGAAAGTCGAAATAACTATCAATGGCAACATCTAAAATTTTTATAGCGAATTACTTAGATATTTTTACTTTGCTTTAATGGAGTTCTACCAAGTAAATGCCTATTCAATAAATACCTTCAGTAGCATTGATGGATGATGCAAAAACATGGTAAATTACCACTGCAATTCATACAGGCGTAAATGAATCGGTTGGCCCTCCACCACCTATCAAAACGTGCGTCTGGGGTCTTATCATTGCCCAGTTGGTATGGCCTTGACTATAATAAAATTGTTTTGATGTTTCTTCTGACACTAGACTGTCATATTTCAAAACTTCTAAATCTGATGGGCGGCTTCCATGGTGTTGGTCACTCGTGACTCGTGGCACAACAAAACTGCCGATGATACGCAACGCCAACGTAATGTGCTTTACTGAATAAATTTTCATCAGAAGTCATTCATGGTACTTGCCTTAGAAAGACAAACGTTGATTAACCACAGTTAAAGTGGTGGAACTGAAATTTCTTCATAGTGTGATACAATATATATATATTTTTTTTAATAAATATTATTTGATTGCAAATGCATTTGTATGTAATATAATATGTATACATTTTAATTATATTTTTTTTGAATTTTTTGAATTTTTGGCTACGCTTGTATATTTTTTTATTTTAATTTTTGTTTTTTTTTTTTGCTGAAAAATGTAACTAGTTGTTAAGGTTCAATTTCATTTTCACATACTCCAAATGGGCTAGATATTCTTGTATATACTAAAGGCAGGCTTAAGTTTTTTTTTTGTAATCGTAAAATATGCCTTATAATCGGAGACGTATGATATTTTGTATTCACCTGCGACATTTTGGTGTAATGGTTGTAACAAAATGGCTATAACTATGTCGCAAATGGCGGCTAAATATATTATCGAGTTTCCAATTGTTTTAAGTTCAATTCATCGTAATAAACTCTCAAAGGCATAGTAAAACATTCATATATTTTTAAACTATTAAACAACATAAATATCATTCCATTTTTCTTTAAATACAATCCGCCGGTTATATGCTATAATTAACATGAACTCATCTTGTCTTTAGTCTTATTGTTTCTTAGCTGTATAACTTTAAATGCCATTTTTCAATAGATTTTTTGATTATTGTTTAATATACTTTATTAATTTTGGCAGCCATTTTAGTTTTTAATCTTAACTCGTGATTCGACGATCAAACGGAGGCTAGACTTGGGTCATTTGACGATTATTCGGGTCATTTGTAATGAACGTAGGAAATCATTATTAAAAAGTCGACTTAATTATAACAAAATTTGTACCCCCAGTTAAAACATTCGTGTCGATACAAATTTTAATTTTTTTGTGTTATTTTATATCTATGGTGTTAACCCATTCCCTGCTGGGCAGCATAAAAGATATTCCGACTCGAAAATTTTTAAAAATTAATTCAGTAGTGTTGGTGCTAACCTACTGACGGCTGAATACAGTGTATTCATAAACAATACTCGAAAATATAAACATGTTGAAAAGTATCTAAACCAATTGTATGTTTAAATATATCCTGATTTGACCATGATAATCGCCTTAAGTTTGCTTAGCACAAGATAACAAGTAATCAAATAACAGACATGAAATTAGGATTTGAGAACAATTCTTATATAACTGTAAAAATTTTATTTTCAGGACGGTTTCGTTCATCGCTGGCAGTATAAACTGATGTTTGCGATGAACGAAACCGTTCCTGATCATAAAAATTATGCACCAATTAATAATAGCACGATAAAGTGTTTATTATTAAAATTATAATGGTTTCATAACATAGGGAATGTATTTGTTATGAACAAGTTTGAAAAATATGCTTTGCAGAATAAATGTTTTGTATTTTTTTTAACCCTCACTGACTGTCATTATCTCGATTGTTGAGATGGATCGTGTTGGGGAGTTGATAGTTCACTTTTAAATATAAGTGAGTTTAACAGTGTCAAAAAAGCTCTTGGTAATATCCAAACGTTTCGTTTAAACTAACACTATTGAATTAATTTTTGAAATATTCATTATCGGAATATATTTTTTACGATTGTTCAGCAGGTAAATATTTTATACAATGTCATTTTGATATTCAAATCAGGAACGTAGAATTGTTTTGTATTCTGCAATATTAAGTGAAGAATGTAATAATGCATATTTTTATTGATAGAATTGACATTTATTTGGTAAAACCCCATTATACCACGGTGAATAAACAGTAATGTATTTTAGTCCTACAAAGTTTATAAGATATATAGTTGACATATATTTCGGCTTATCCTTCATCAAGAGGAAGTGTTTAAACGTAGGAACGGTCAGAAGTCACTAGATATCAGCAATTCAATGATATTCTTAATGAACAAACAAATATAAATCTATCACAGCTTCTCACACCATTCCGGAAGGTTAATGCATTTTTTTAACAGATCATCTTAGTTCAATACTTATTCACTATTTACGTTTATTCTCATGCAATAAAAACAAAACCCAAATTAACTCTCCTTTAAAATCAATTTGTTATATTTTAGAATTAATTAGTACAATATAAAACTAGGATGTTAGAACAGACGAAAAGATGTATTGTGTCCCTTTTCTACACAGCTATATATAGATAATTAAATATACGTTTAAACACAGTTCTGATGAGGGCATAAGCTGAAATAACTATAAACTATATGCCTTATATATTTTGTAGAACTAAAATACGTTGTGATTTTTAACATGTTATATTTTTATCGCTAATTGTTCCAAAGTATTAATAATGGTAAGAAAATGTATGATTGTTTTCAGTTTTAAATTTAAAACGGGCGGGAATGTGAAACTGTTCCCCAGTGTTGCTGGTATCCGGAATGACTCCAATAATCAAATGGCCCATGTGTAATAGAGATAGTTCTACTATGTAGTTATTATTTTGTATTAATATAACTTATTGTAACGATTATTATCATTTACCTAAACGGTAGTATAGATTTTTTCATTAAATATTTTTTATGAAGCCTGTTTTGTTTTTTTATTTTTCATTCTTATTTGTTATCCGACGATGGCAACACACAAGCCAGTGCATTATTTCAGTTGTCTATTGAATAAAACAAGCAACACCAATTCAGACCATAAACATAATCATAATTTCAAATAATAAAAACACAATGCTTAGTACTATTTCTTCAATTTTATATTTTTTAGGTAAAGGAAAAGCATTATCAATTAATTAGCGAAAACAGTCCTGATTTGGTGTCCAAACATTGTGTTTTTATAACCATTTCCAACAAGAAGTGACAGTTAACACCTTAAAATAGATCGCTAATAAAACCATTGACTTGCAGTGGTTGGATAGCCGCGGCTCGTGAGTCACATGCGGTTCTTTTTATTTGACACACACAAACTACAAAAATTTGATTGCTTTTGCAATGCAGAAAATATTTGTAAAAATTAATATTGAAAATTAAATGAAAACAAAGAAGTCAACCAAGTTAGCTCAAGCAAAATCTACTTTAATCCCTCTCAACTCACTCACTCACTCTCGTCAGCATGGAATGTATCGACACCATTTTTAATTGGCATCCCCATTGGCAGATTGGTTATACACTTAAGAAAAACAAATAATTAATGTCCACGACCACTCAAAAAAATATCTGAAACATACAATTCGATATTATCTAGAATGGCAGAATTTTCATTTTGACCTTGTATAAGTCGAAAGAAATATGTAGCGAGGTGTTGCATCCGTGTGATATAATGCCTGAAGATGCCGAAAGGCAAAACTCCGAGTTGTGAGTGATAAAACATGACGACGTGTATTCAAATTTGATGTTGAAACTCCAACAAGCATTCTCGGTAGTTATCGTAAATTACAAAGTGGTAACAATTAGTTCTGTCCTTGAATTATTACTCTCTTAGAAAACGAGAGGCTGGGCATCAAGCAGTTCTTGTAGAAAAAATTCTGTTTATATACTTCCTACTTCCATTAAGACAGTGTTTCTTAACCTTTTAAGTGAGCCGCACCCCTTTGAACCCGAAAATAGGTCTCCGCACCCCAATGAAAAATATGTTACGATTATTTTATTTAGAAAAACATATTTTTTGCGAAATATATTATTAATTAAAAAATAATGTACATTGTATACATCAATAATACAAAACAATATTATTTTTATTAGATGCTAGGTTCTTGTTCCTTGTTCATTATAATAATTGTGAAGCATGGCTCGAATAAAGAAACAGTTTGCTGGTGACATCAAAAATAATTTATATTGTTAGAGGCTCCTTCCGCACTACCGGTTAAGAGCCACTGCATTAAGAGGACATGCTGAAAGTGTATATGCCATATCTCAAAAGAATGTTTAAACGTATACAAATAATAAACATACAAGAATTATGATTATGTTTTGTTAAACGTACAACCCTGGAATATAAATGTTTAAACAAAAATACGTCGTCATTGAATGTTTTTTATTTAAATTAATGAAATATGTAAGAAATGCCTTTTTTAAGACAATTTTGGCACAATATCAAGTGCGTTTTCATTAAGTAGATGATAATTTGTAGCCCAAACTAGATAATTGTTTCTTTAGAAGCGTTTATAATTATTTCGAATTAATGTATGTTTATGTAGTTTATAATTCGGAGTGACCAAAGTATTGTATCGACTGCTAAGAATATGGAAATAAAACAACGCAACGATGCGTAACGTTAAGTGTACACACTTGTAAAATAGTTTAACAAGCTTTTGTGAGAATGGCGAATGTATTATATTGAATTTGTGACGGTTCATTTCAGAAGTTGACACCAATTTTCCCTAACCTTTTTACATGCGGGCCAATAAAAAAACATTTTTTTACCCAGACCACTAATGCTGAAATAAAAATAGTTTGTCATGTAATATTTTCTAATCTTATATTATGACAGAAGAACATAAATATTTCTAACAAATAAACATATAACAGTCGAATACAATTAAAATTTAACAAAAACAGGATTTTTTTCAACAAACTAATGCGAAATCTGCTGTTGTATCTTTGTTAAAATAATGGTTATTCTCGGCTGAAGTACTGTTTCTGACTGTTATTTTTATGTTCATTTTGTGTCACATTATCCAAAAAATTAAATAAACGTGCAGGAAAAGAACCATCTTGTATTTAATATTTTTGACAAATAACAAATTTTTTGAAACACCACTGGTTGGGGAACACTATTTAAACATTCAGATTTTGAGACAAACATATCTTTAATTGAGACAAATTGTTGAACATTTGTGTTACCTTTCAGATCTGTGTGACAGAACAAAAATTTCAATCCTAGAGACTGATCAATAATTATTTTGTGTAATGATATAATACAAGATTAATTAATTTCAGGTCTTATTTGAGAGTCTTAGATAAAAATTCAATATTCGATTTTAATTGGTCAAATTCTGTACACTTCCATATGCATTCTCTGGCTAACTGGGATGCACTCAGTTTGATTTGAAAATGCTGTCGGGAAAATCCGTTACAGAATAGGACAGCTTAAATCGGTGGTAGTCAACCTTTTTATTACTAACACCCACTTTTGTGTCTCTGTAAGGTGTAATATTTTCTAACCGTGCATTGGTTCCACTTTAATTGTGGTTTTTTATATATGAATATATCAAAAAATATGTTTATTATTTTATTCAACTTCAAAATGAAATTATACGAAGTGTCATATTTGTTTTTATTTAAATAATTAAGTACACGTTTTAGTAAAATGTCCATAATTTTATATTAATAACTAAATGAGTAAAATCATTTTAGCTTATAAAGATCTGGATTTGCACCAAACAAATGCGTTGTAGACATGGCTTAAAAAAAATAAAAGCATGGCTAAATTTGTCTCAAAATAAGAACCATTTCACTCAAATTAATACACATTATTTGAGAAAATAACTCAATGCCGTCTCGTAGAAATTCAATATAAATCATTCGGTTATATTTGGAAATTGATTGTATAAAGTAACTTTTTATTTAAAATGTATAATAAGTAGTTTTTTTTTTCATTTAGTTATAGTTTTATTATGAACTATTCTGTACTTAATAAGATTTTCTAAACCATATTGGGCTGTTTGTATAATATATGACTTCACTTCAAAGAGGTTAGACGTAGGGATACCAACCGAATATTTGAACGAATTCAAATATTGTTTTTGCCAGGACTGTGGAATTGTGTTTCTTCACTACTTTTTCGATTATACGATTATACGGATTGGTTGGTTAATCTTTAATTTCACACACATTAATAGGAACTCTAGCTTACGTTGCAATCATGTTCATATTGATTTTTGCTTACGTAAAACCACGTAAGAAAATTTTGTCGTACACCTGATGGTTGCTATGCATTTAGATTTTATCCCCCAAAACCTCTTGTCTTAGAGCCATCATTTGAAGGGAGTCTTGCGATGTCATAAAATAACTTATTTCATTAAATAATTAATTGAATATTTCTTCAGAATTTTGTCACCAGTCCACAAATTTTAAAGTTTCATGTAATTTTGGAAGGAAACTAAAAAAATATTCAATATTGGTGACATTATTTATGGTCGGCCACAGAATAAAAGATAATAACGTACGATTGTGAAATTTATTCATTATGATTACAAAAATGTAACCTAACCTTAATATTTAAAAAACACTGAAATTTGTTAAGTGGAGATCAATGCTGAAGACTTAGAATTTTTTTACGAGAAATTTTGAAATTTCAAGTTAATTTCTCTAATATAAAACGAAAATTAATAACTTCGTTATTCCACTGGCTGTCACAGCCTGGACTGTATTTTTCGTTTCTTTTTTAAAAGGCACCATAAAATCTTACATCCGCTTCTATCCGGCTTGCATACAACCTCCATTTTAACTTTGTATTTTTATAACACAGAAATTGAAAAGATTTCAATAAATAGTTTTTATCACTTAGAGATGTCGCCGTCGGTTATTCCAGCATTGTTCTCCGCTTCAATGGTAACATTAAAAAATTAAAAAATTAAAAAATATAACTAAAATTCATAAACAACACAATGACAAAACAAAAAATAGCGATGTTACAATCGTCCAACTCCTTCCAGTAAACTATTTTCGCACTGTAAATCGAGCGCACTTGCTTCAGTTATGAAACGACCACTCGGGGAGGCCTTCATCCAGCGGTGAATTAATAGCAGCTTACGGATGATAAGATATTAACAAATCATTTAATGGTCACATTGTATTACTAGTTGTAAGAAAAATACTAAATTAGATGTAATTAATTCATTTATAATGGATTTTGTTTTTTTTGTAACGAATGCAGACATAACGCTGAAACCATATTGTTGAAAAAAGAGGTCGTATTCTTGAAATTGGTTATTGAAATTTCAACGTTTCTCACTAATTTTCTCTGTTAGATAAACAAAAATTATCTTTCGTTCTGATTGAACAGTTATTGCACTTAAATGTCACATATGGTATAAAAAAATTAGAACTAAATTCGCTGTCATTTTAACCTAACCTAACCTAACCTGATTGATTCCAATCCTTGAAAATAAATTGAATTTTGAATGTCATTTTGTAGATTGTATTAAATAAAATTAATTTGAGATTTTTAAGCATGATTTATTCTATAGTTATAAGGTTACAAATTCAGATCTTTACAGTTGTTAACCTATTCTCTGCCAAGCCACGCAATATAATACAATAAAAACAAATTAGACTTCGTTACAAAAGCTAGCTTTTTCAAAAAAATTTTGTCTATGCTTACTTCCTTAACCCTCGTGACTGCTAACGTCTTAACTGTCGAGACAGCTGATTATGGTATATGTAAGATGATGCTTAAAAATATGAATAACCTAACCGGTTAAAAACTTTGTCATAATATCTAATTTTTGTATCTTCATAAATTTGGTTAACATCAAGAATGTGAAATCCATTTTTGAAATATTCACTGAGTGGTTCAGCAGGGAACAGGTTAAATTATTAAGCATTAATTATACAATCAACCATCCAAACAGTCGAGACACTAACAGTTAAATAGAGTTCTATTTGATTTATAACCATATGTGACATGTGTTTCGCTTCTTTGAGAAACATTTTCAGACAACCATACCACCGAATCTAACGAAACTAATAAAAAATTAGTTTCATAAAGTTTTTGTATACCAACTTTTGTTAAAATCTTCTATTATAAGTCAATAAGCACTTTTACAAAGAGAGGCCAAAAATGGGAACTTATGGTTAAAGCGATATGTTTGTATTTGATATTTATATAATGCTATCGAAAAAAAATTTCAATTGAACATTGTTTTGTTAACATTCGAAGATAAAAAATAACAAACATTACTAAAAGTGTTTAAACATTGTACATGTGCATATGTTTTGTAACTCCCCTGATTTCGCCTTTTAGTATATTCACATATTCTATCACACGAATCAAGAAAAAATATAAACCCTAAGGTTAGGAGCCAAATATATATATCTAAAATAATTTAAATATCATAATATAATTAATGATTATTGTGTGTCAGTTATTCGTGATGAAATGCTTGAAGATGCCGAAAGGCGAAACCTGAGTCGTGAGTAACAAAAGTTGAATAAAACTTAAACGATGCAAATTTGATATTGAAATTCTATCAAGCACCATAATATATATAATAATAATAAATAAACAATACTGTGTTTCAAATCATTAAAATTTTTCTTATCGCGTATAGCAATGTTATGATATTAAATATTAATTGTTTGCTGAGTAGAATCAATTTTAAAATACCGTTCTATTGCACCATGTGGTGGAATGCCTGAAGATGCTAAAAGGTGAAACCCGAAGCATGAGTGACTCAATGCGTGTCAATTCTTCTCAGTCAATATCGTAAATAAAAAAAAAGCTGCATTTCAGTGTGTCATAATGTTCAATATCGAATATAGCAACGTTGTGATATCATACATTGATTTTTGCGTTGTTGAATCAATTTCAAAGCCTTGTTCAATTGAAAATCCATTTATCATGTCTTTATAAAATGACATTAATTGTACATATAACGTTTATTTGTATCTGGTTGAATGTTTGTTATTAGTAGACAGCGTCTTATGATAATTGAAATGTTTCTATTTTTTAATGGAACAATGTAAATCGTGGCCTACACAAATTAGAATCTAACCTAGATTATATAGTTGGAAAATAAAATGTGCGACGGGTGATCTCCAAAATCATACAAAATAGTTTTATTTTTCTCTACGGCGATGTAACAAACTTTTGGAGTAATTTGTTTATTATTTAAGTATTCCCTTTAACCCCTCAAGCTGGAAATACATTCCTCACAAAAATAAGCTATCTAAAAAAATAAAATGAATAATAGACAGATAACAGATCTCGTATAGAATTAACTGTCATTTCTTGGTGAAAAGGCATTGTGTTTTAAATGATAAAAACATCCATTTTTATTGATTGAATTGGCATTTACTTGGTAGAATTCCATTATAATACGGTGAAAAAATAGTAATGTATTTTAATTCTACAAAATTTACATATTATCCAATATATTGTAGTTCTGATGAGGGCGTAAGCCGAAATAGCTACCAACTGTATACCGTATAAATTTTGTAAAACTAAAATGCATTGCTATTTCTCCGTGTTACACTTTATTAGAGCTATTTACATTATCTGATATATTGATGATCAGGACCGGTTTCGACAATCGTAGGCATTATAAACTGATACGTACAAACAAAAACAAAACAAACTCTTAGTAATAGGTCATTAACATTTTTTTGTTAACTATTTTACTTTGTGTAGATATATACTTAACGTGATCGTTTATTGTATTTTTGTAAACGGGACATTTTCTAATTTTATGCGATTATATTTGCATTAAAAAAATACACTAACAGAAAAATAAAAATATTAATACATTTTTCAGTGTGTAGTGGTTTTTGAAACACTGATTAACGTTGATTTTTTTTGTGTAACTAGCCTTGTTTGTTATTCTTACTGTATCAATTAATAATGCTCACGATTAGCAAAACTGGTCCTGACCATAAATATATTAAATTTTGGAAATAAGTTCTAAAAAAATGTTTTTTTTTTACTTAGAAATTAAAGATAGGTTATGTTGTTTTAAATTTTATATTTGAAAACCTTATAATACAATAACAAGCAAGAAGACGGTATCGGACGGAAGGTATAAATAAAAATAATGACAAATGTTGAAAACCTAGTAAAGCAAATGGATTCAAATTGAATGTCAACTATTTATGAAATTATAATAGTAAATTATTTGTTGCAACCCTCAAAAAAAAAAAAAACATGCCAAGTTCATAAATCATTAAAGCACCATATTGCAATTTTTTTTTGTCAATATTCAGCTTTTAATTAATTGTTTGTTTAACCGTTATATGACTATGACCGATAAATAGCCTGTGAGGCGATGGAGGGATTTGCCAGACCCCATAACAATGGCTCTACTGTTTAAGGCTGTCAACACACTCATTAAATCATGGCAACACTAATAAAATATTTACAAAAGAAAATAATCAAATAAAAACATCTGGAACAAATTAATTAATTAAATATATTTCACCACATGTGACCCTACTGCAATCTGTGTGTCGAACTGCAATAGTTTAAATTTCAACTTTTAACAAATATTTTTTATTCGATACAATTTTTCAGTTGGTGGTATTTTTCAATTGTTTCCGCAGGTTGTTTTTTATTTAAAAATGGTACATTTTGGCATCCCAATGCAGTGCTCGGGGACAACATTACGTTATAGTCACTTCATTTTGTTTTTCTATGTTTTCAACAATATGTCGTATCTAAATAAAAAATAAATTGACCTTAATTTTAACTAACGATTAGATTTCTGTCTATTTAATTTCATATGTTAACTATCTTGTGCCATATATAAAAATAAAGTTAATTAATGTATAGTTAAAAGTTGTCGATATGCAAATATTTCGAATAGCTTACAATAAAGTGGCCTCATATTGAAAATACATTAAAATTGCTAATTTAACCCTTTGCACTCGAATGAAATTAAAAATAACATGAAATCGAATCTTTTTTGCAGCAAATACGGCATCGTTCTCCTCTTCCCTTCTGAACTGCATACATAGTATTCCAACACCAAGTGTCAGTGTTCAAAAGACTTTTTATTAAAACTGTATTTTAACAAAAAAGATGGTTCTTATACGAAAAATTTGACACTGATGACACTTCAATTCAAAAATTGCAATTAGCCGTCGCAACAGTTGGAAATTTCAGCAAAAATGAATTTAGAAAAAGATTATCATAATTTAAATATACTTGAAAGATGGAATTAACAACTTTGAGGGAGCAAATGCTACTTTTGTACACTATTTATGGACAACCTTTAGTCACATCACAGTTAGATGTCTATCGTGTTTTAATTTAAACGGAATGACACTTACTGCGTAGGAGAATCTAAACGCAAGTACGAATGATCACTGAGTTTACATCTCAGTGTTTCGCATTTTATTTCAGTATTAACTAATTATTTTGGCACATAACGGCGTTAGCTGAATATTTCTGGACCCCAATTTCAAGCCATTAGTAGCCTTAAATTGGGGTTTCAATGTAATTTATTAATATTTAATATCAAGGGTTACTTTTGGGCTAAAACTATAAAATATAATAATATGATTATAATATTTAAAAAATGTAAACAAAAACCATAAAGAAAATAATAGATTATGACAAAAGGAAATAGATTTTTCTATCTAGACTAGAATTGCCTATGGATAGATTGCAGAGATTAATTATTAATAAAAATGTTAAAAAGCTAGTTTTTGGTATTTATCATGTATAAGCGTTAGAATTAGGAATATTGTGAATTAATTATAATTGAAAATAAATAAAATGACAACAATTCGTGGATATAATTGTAATGAAATTAAACAAAATGGTGGACATTCTTGCCTCATTCACCAAACTCTATCTCTCGAATGACTGTATATATTATAGTATTAATAATAAAAGAAAACTTGTTAAAATGTCGGTGTTTTATTTGAATTACCTGGTGGACATTTCACAAAGATTTAAATAATAAAACACAATGATTGTTACTTTTTTCATCATTTTATTTTATCAAGAATGGTTTTGTTCATTATGACCTATATCAATGCCTATATCCTGCCATTGTTGATAATATGCATGTTCCGAATATTTTTTATGAAATCTTGGACACGAATTGTTTGTTCTTCCAAAGTGTAGAATCAGTCTGCCAATGCTAAGAGAATTAACAATGTTAACAGTATTGCTTCAGATGTTGACATATTCCATATGGACAAGAGTGAGTCAATCGAAAACTATTTTTTAATGTATCAAAGTAGATTATACATGAACTTGCTTGGTTGACTTCCTTACTATCCTGTTATTTATTCCTTAAATTTTAAATACTATTGACGTTGCAAAAGCAATAAAATGGAGTTTCAATATCAAATTTGAATTGTCAAAACTTTGTACGATTCCACGTGTTTAGTCACTAACGCCTTTTGGCATCTTCAGGCGTATTCCATCACACTGATGCAACAGAACTGACGAAGATGCCGAATTTTGGACAAATCAAATTCAATAAACTAATAATTTGTAATTTTTGTTACAAATAAAGTAATTGAATAATTTGTTTTAAACTCCCATTGTCACCTTTGCCACCACAACTCAGAGATCTTAACCTCTGTGAATGAATCCAGAAATATACAATTGAAAGTGTTTGTTGGTTGACTGCATCTAAACCATAGGCTCCCAACCTGATCGCCAACTTCTACGGTCAACTAAAAAAAATTTTTTTTGTACACTTTTAGATTGTATGGAGGGTCGCGGGTCACGTGGATTTTATGAAAAGGGGTTGCCACCCGGAAAAGGTTGGGAGCCTATGCATTAGGTTATATATGGTCAACTAAAAATATTTTTTTTTTGCACACTTTTAGATTGTATTGGAGATCACGGGTCACATAGATTTTATAAAAAGGGGTCGCCATCCGAAAAAGGTTGGGAAACTAAAAATTATTTTTTTGTACACTTTTGGATTGTGTGGGGGGTTGCGGGTCACATGGATTTTATGAAAAGGGGTCGCCACCCGAAAAAGGTTGGGAGCCTATGTTGTAAACAGTGTCTCTCCGTTGAATGTCGATTGAAATGAGCGCTGACCACTGGATTACAGATCCCCATCAATTAATAAATAAAACAAAAAGACATAGATGTATATATATATTGTGATTTATTTAAATTATAAATTTATTATATTTTAAATAACATATTTATAAAACCTTTTACGATTTTACTGTTGTATTATACTAGCAGTGTTTTAATGCCATCGAAATTTTTTATATATATGTTCTACAGGTCGCATTTGACAGTTTGTCGTATTACATTATAATGGATGCCAAAACTGTTTCATAGCTCGGAGTTGACACTCAGATTTAGTTATTATGTATGGATAATTGCACATGTTGGCTTGTCAATCATATACAAAAGATTAGCCCATTGAGAAACTTGCTTTTTATTAATAAAACAATCAGTTTAACACCCCAATTAATTCACTTTCCTCAACAAGAGATTCAAAACTATCAAAGCAACCAAATGATAAAATGTTTGCTTCTTAGCATTAAATGTATTGCTTTTGAGGTGTAAACTATAGTTTCTCAACCTTTTTACATGCACATTTTCAAAATACATAACACGGTGAAAAAATAACAATGTATTTTACTTATACAAAATTTATAAGGTATATCGTTGATGTCTATTTCGGCTTACGCCTTAAGCATATACTATATAATTCTGATGAGGGCGTAAGCAGAAATAGCTTATAAATTTTGTAAAACTAAAATATATTGCTATTTCACCATATAACATATGTTTTTTATTAAAAATTTCAACAATTCAAACTTTTGTTCAATATGGATAAGAAATGTGTTTCAATAAAACGCTACTAAATAATTTGTGCTGACCTATCGAAACTACCCACACATTTAAGTGGCTGATCACTGTATATCATGGATTCCCAACCTTTTTATAAGCTAGAGCGCATTCTAAAATATAGGTAGGTTGGCGGGCACCACCCATTTTTTTCTACAGGTATTTATAGACGTGATTAATAAATAAAAAAAGATCTCTACGTTTATTGTCACTATATAATAAACATAGTTACTCAAAAAAAAAAAAAACTAACAAATATATATAAATAATTTATTCAAATAGTGGCGGGCACTCACGAATTGTTCCATTCCATTCCATTGTGGCACCATGGCGCCCGCGGGCACGGGGTTGGGAATCCCTGCTGTACGTGTTACTCTATATGTCTTTTTTAAAATGTTTTTATAAACATATAATAAAATTTCCTTGATATCGAAATTTCTTTAAAAATGTCTTCTTTAGTAATAAAGAACGCAAAGTTAGTTTGTTTTGTATTTAACATCATCATAAACAAAAGTACCATCACTCAAGTTGGGTCCTGGAAGTCCAACGACACTCCTTGTCCAAAAAAACTTTCTTCGGGTGAGTGATGGTCATCCACAGTCAGCGGATCTTCAACCTGTCTCTTCTTTTGAACTTCCGGGCGTTACTTTTTTGTGAACTAATCTCACATCGATCCACAGTCAAATTTGAAAACAGCAAACAGTTACAACCAGAGCTGTGGACATGAAGTTGGAGTAGTGTTGTCGTGGTGTTATGGTCGGAGTTGGAGTCGTAGAAAATGAGCAACTCCGATTGCTTTTTCGATTAGATAATTTTGAAAAATATTGCAATGAACAATTTGCCGGATTGGTTGGTTGACCTTTAAATTAATACACATAAAAAGGAATAGTCGGAAAAATCTGACCAACTTTTATTTTTTTTTAGTCGGAGTCTTGTTTAATAGTCAATAAGCTCTTAGACGAGAATTCCACTTCTCACGATATCGACTGAAAGTGGCTTAGATGAATTTTAATATCAAATTTAAATTGTTGAGATGGTAAACATTTCCACGTGTTTTGTAACTAATGCCCAAGGTTTCGCCTTCAACATTACATTGTAACCCACTCATCCTAAGTAATAAAAACACATTTTGAGTATTTATTTTCTCAATATATTTTATGATCAGGACAGGTTTCATTCATCACGATCATTATCGAATACTCGTGATGAGCGAAACAGGTCCTGATTATAAAATATATTGTAGAAATGAATACTAAAAAAATACGTTGATAAAATGACAATATGCTAGAGCTGCAACTTTATTTGTCACAAAGTAATGTACTCCAAATTAAAAGTGTCTGCCAATGGGGATGCCAATGGCAAGAGCATTAACAATGTTCAACAGTATTGCTTTGGATGTTTACATATTTCATGTAGACGATAGTGAGTTCAGGAGAATCATAGATTTTACACGAGCTCGCTTGGTTGACTTTGTTTTTGCTCTTTTGAACAATTATGTTAACACCAGTTATAATTTTTAGACATCACAGTTCCAAAATATAGCGTAAAAAAATAAAAACAAAAACTAAAATATTTAAAAAAATCATTATTCATTAAGTATTAATCTACTTAAAAATTTAATTATAAATACAAATTAAATATAATATAACTAGAATGTTACAACTTTATTTTATTTTATGTTTCACTACTTCTTACATTGATGAACTAATACATTGCTATTATTAACTAATACTATAATATAATGATTTTTGAATGACAAATCAAATAAAAAAAATTCTCACTAAATACGTTTTTAATATCAGTATAATGTTTCAATTACTTCATTAATATAAAAGGGTGTTTTTTTTATGAGTGGCCTAGAATCAAAACCTACATTTTACAAAAATTTGGTTTTGTGAAAATTTTATTCTCTTTACAATACAATATGAAAAATAACACGTCATTCTGTTAGGTAATGAGAAATTGAAACCAAAAGACATCTTTGGTCTTGATATTTAAATAGTTTAACCATTTAGACGCCAATGACATGTAAACACGCAAACGCCACACAAAATCACTTGATTGTTCACCAAAATAGATTTTTTAATTTAATTCAAAGCAGACATCTGTCGAATGACATTTGATTTATATATAATAATTTTAACATGCTGCCAATATAAAAAAAAAATTGGAAACCTTTTATTTTCAGTCATTAAACAAACATTTTTTTTTTTTTTAGGGGAGCCCTAAAAATTAAACTTGACAACTTAAAACTGACACAAAAGGGTTTAATTTATGATTTTTGTTGCATTTTTATAAATAGTATAAAAGTAAATAGTAGCGTCCAAGCAAATACTATATTAATTTATATCGATAAATGCATTTTGAATCACTCGATATATATTAATTCGAAAATTACAAAAATGCAGTTTTGATTTTAGGCGACTCCTGCTTGAATGTGGGTGGCAATTTTACTATTCAATTACATACAAAACATTTGGTTACACATTTAAAAAATCATACAATATCACAAAAGCAACATGACACACATATTATAATACTGGATATACATTTCTTAACATTAATAACATTGGATATCTGTTGGATACAAGTAACAGCTCATTTTGGATTTCTATTGAATGTAGCTATTATAGGATATTGAATGATATTTGAAAACAGCCAGAAGAACGATAGTTTGTTGTCATGTTGACTGCAGAAGAAACATGAACTACGGTAACCAGTAATGGGTCTGAATTGTCGTGGAATTGCTTTCCAAAATCCAGGTTTCAACCTGGATGTCAAAATTTCTCAGAATTTTAAGGCAAGCCATTCTTGCCCAGAAATAATTTTTGGTCACATGAATGGTGTATGGTCAGGAATAAAATGAATGCCGACCATGTAAAGGTGGATTTGTGAGTAAGGCTGAGTAATAAGTTGTGTACAGAGTTTGTGAACGTTCTTAATGCAGAGCCATGGAAAAAAAATTGTAAAAAATTTCATAAATATAGAAAATTTCAATTCATTCATTTTAAATTTGGTGAACAATTAGGGTTCTGTTATCAAAAAAAAAAAATTTACATATGAAAATAATATATATATGATATCGCCTGAAGGTACTTGATGGAATTTCAATATCAAATTTGAATTTTAAAACTGTACCATTTACACATATTTTGTCACTAACGATACATCCGAGTTCAGTTTGGTTACATCCGTGTGATAGAATGCCTGAAGTTACTGAAAGGTGAAACCTAGCTCGTTTTCAAATTCAACTTTTATTATTTTTTTTTGTACTAAAAAAATTCACAGAGAATGATATATTATGTTAGTTGGTTTTTGAATGGAGTATATTGTGAAATTATTTACGTATATTTCACAAAAATGAAAAAAGAAAAATTTACTTGCTTTTTTAAATACAAATTTAATGCTTTTCATTAACACTCAAGCAACCGGTCCCGCGTTCTCGCGGATTTCGTCTCGCGCTGCATCTTTACGTCTGCTGCTCGAATGCGTGATACATGTGGATATTTTTTTTTTAATTTACGGCTTAGAACTGTTTTGTTTATTGTTCTACATGTCTTTCATTCTATTTCTCCGAAATTTATAGCTCCAAATCGTCCTTGAAGTAAACATTATTTGCCAGTTCCAAAAGTTTCCTATAATTACTCTTGGACTGTAACAAATTAAGTTTTTTTGTTATCACAGCTCAGCAATAAACTTTCATTGTTTACTAATCATACAAAAAAGCATTATTGATCAAATTTAAGTGATTATAATTAGTAATAGAATATTATGATTATAGAATGATTAGGCATTAGTAATAATATTATATTACTACTTACTTTTTATTATTAGGCAGTCAGAACATTTAAATAATAATATTTAAATGTTTATAAAAATTAATAATAATAAATGTTTCAACATGTATTGGCTAGTAAAAGAAATATTTTGTATCTCATTGTGCCTCCTGTTCCTGTCGTAAATCACTGATGGATGAATAGTAAGCGCCTACCCTGACCCTAATTCTCGGAAGTGTAACAACTCTCCATAAATATTTTTTGTCGATGACTGTTTCGTATTTTATTATTTGAATATATTATCGTTGCATAAGACGTAATCCCTAAAAATATCTTCACAAAATCATGATAGTAAAGGTACAGGAACCTATAGTATATGATTGATTATCAACATATCGATAGCCAATAACCATTCCGTTTTGAGTGACTTATTTTGAATGGTTTAGTGTAGGCAACCTGACAAAGACCATTTTTGACCAAAAGCAATAAAACTCTTGAGTTATTAGACAGAATGGTTTCATTCATTATGTAAAAAAAGATGTGAAACATGTTTCTCGAATATTTACAACTTGAGATCCAGTGATTGTGAAAGTGTAGGAATATCGAATATATATTGTTGTTTATTATATAATTAAAACTAAACTATATCATGAACCCGCAATATCTTAAATATTTCAAATTGAAAATATGTTTAGTGCCATTTACCTAATTGACAAAATTAAAAAACAGATGTTTATATTCGGCTTAGAAATATGCTGAAATTATGACATAATCAAATCGTTTTTTTTTATTTAGTCGATGATGACCAAATATCACACATAATTTCTTTGAAAATATCAAAAATTATATTGTTTGGCTCTCAAGTTGTGCCGAAAAACGCCCGCTTTCGGCTAGAGTCTATTTTTAGAGACTCCCGACAACCGAGTAATATGCGAATATAACAGAAACAAATAAACATATCCATAGTTTGAGAAACTCCACATATAATAAACACACAATAATGTGTAACATGGTGTAGGATTTCTAAAGAATTTGATATTCCTTTGTGGGTTTATATGAGTGTTAAAAGATTTTTTATTTTTATGAAAAAAAAAAAATTAATCATGCATTTGTAGCTTGATAATTTTATTTTCAAGCCAATTGTTTTTAAATTACATATATTATACAATACTCTACAAAATACTTCACTGATATTAAATTCACTCAACTGAGTAAAAAGTTATAAGCATAATAATTGATGTCGCGAGAAATAGCAAAGTATCGAAAAATGTGCGGTGATAAGCGTTTTTTCTGCGCGAAATGTGCAGTTGCTTGAGTGTTAACTTTTCTAATATGTTTGTGCCGACCTAACTGGCCAATTACTTCACCTGTTACCCTAGTCAAATGTTACATTTTTTTTGCTGTATATAACATAACAGTAATGGCAAGAATCGTCAAATAAGCTGTCACCGAATATACAATCTCAAATCAGAACAACAGTTTTGGTGGAAAGGCATTAAATTTTAGATACTAAAAACAATTTCTTCAGTACTATTTCCATCACAGTTTATTTATGAATACGATTGGTTTCGTCCATCTAATCAGTTGATAATGCTCGCAACGAGTGAAACCTGTCGTCATACTGGTTAGTATTTTAGAAGTCGTATTGAAAAGTGTGTTTTTATTATTTAACATGTTAACTATGTAAAAGAAAATTTAAAAATCGTGAGTCTGAAAATCGACATCATAAATTTGAAACAACCTATGGCGCGTTTTTCAATACATAACTATACATAAAAATACTGCAGTCAGCCGTCAACAGTTTAGACGATAGCTGTCAAAGGGTTAACTAATGTTTGTTTTTATTTGCAAATTTAATTCATTTTAGTGACACTTTATAAAGTTATCTAGTGATAAACACATTTAGCCAGGTCGTAAAATTTGATAATATTTTCTTTAAATATTAATTAGAGTGTCGAAAGCGTGTAACATTTTTGTCTCTCATACAAACCGAGACCGATTAATTTAATGTCATCCAAGACATTGTTCTGTGCAAAACATTTTTGCTCCTGTAAACTGATTAGTATTTATTGATTGAATTAGCATTTACTTGGTAGAACTCCATTATAACACGGTGAAAAAAATAGCTATGTATTTTAGCTACACAATTTTTTTTTATTACCATAAATAGTTCTGACGATGGGTGAGCCGAAATAGCTATCAACTATATCTTATAAAAAAAAAATTGTAGACCTAAAATACATTGCTATTTTTTTCACCGTGTGATTAGTATTGTTTGTGCGATCAAATTGTTGCGCAAATATGTGTGAACGTTTAATTTCACAAAACTACATTTGAACACATCACGATATAAACGTGTTTTCATAACGTTGTGAGCTATATAAGTAGCTTGTTTTTATAAACCAATGGTTAAAACACGCCTTAATAATAGACTACATTGTCAATAGATATGAGAGCATTCTAGCGTGTTACAAACAATAATTTATGTAATATAAAAAAAAACTATGGTTTTGCTTTTTAACTTGATATGACACATGTTTCGCTTCTTTGAGAAACATCTTCAGACTAACTGTATTGTAAAACTATTCATTACACAATTAATACTGTCATCGTTCGATTTTAAGCCCCTCTCCACTTTATTTATCAAGAAATTAATTCATACTTATTGTAATATCCTTTCATCAAAAACTCATTAGCTGTATGTATTGTTTACAAAATTATCACATATTATACAAAATCAACATCATTATATTGTTATTCCATGTATATATATTTGGCTCCTGGCTTTAGGGTCTGTCTTTTCTATTTAATTCCTATTGTATATAAACAATTCGTCACAAAGTCGTTTACTGCGTGTCAGTTTTATTGCATCTGTGAGATAAAATGACTGAAGATGTCGAAACAAAAATATGTGAATTGTAAAAAGCTTTTACAATTCAAATTTGATATCGTTATCGTTAATAAGAAATTAATTTGTTGTTTTTTTTTGCTGGGTCTTCTTGCAATGCATGGTGGGTACAACTTTGGAACCGATTACATTTTTTAGCCTGTTACATATGGTCTAATGTCTACTTCTCAAAAAAGCAAAACGCATGTCACATCTAGATGTACTAGTGGAAAAAGCAATCTATCAATTTTAATTTATATTGAATGTGAACATTCGCAAATTTACCGCCAAATCCACCGAAAACACAACACGTCGTACACCAAATTCTAAACGTTATCTAAGAAATAACATAGTACGTTTGAAATATGACAAATTTTAAATTTCCGACGTCATAGATTATTTATTAACAGCTAAACTTTAAACAAAGTTTTAAAAGCGTACAATAAAATTAATTTAGCGTCTATAAAAGACGCTGGAGATTCGATTATAATATATTTCCGTTCATCGGATCATCATTTCGAAACGACAAGAATATATAACGTGAAACCCATTCGAAGCCTTAAGAAGTATTCACATTTTTGATTGTTTGATTATTTTTCACTTAATGATAGCTCTGAATTACATTCAGTAGCGGCCTCTATGAGAATAATCGTGGCGGTGTCTCATTCTCTCTCGTTCCCGTCGCGATAAGCTCCACGGCTTGCGCTTTCTCCACGGCCTGGAATTTAAAAAAAAATGACAGTTTAATACAGGGGTAATCAACTTGGTCACTACCGCCCAATAGTGGATGCCCTAGCTTCCACGGTGGGCCGTAGAAGTTTTAAAAATATAGAGAAAAACTGCTTCCCAGTGGGGATATAGAAATATAAATCACAATTGATGTGGAACCAATGTGCAGTTAGAAAATATTACTTCTTACAGAGGTGCAAAAGTAGACAGTAATAATAAATAGGTTGACTACCATTGGTTTAATGTATAATCATGAAAACATCTTCTTGAACGTACGATGGCTTTAGCAGACGTCAGAAGCGTGAAGAAATTTTTAAAATTACAAAAATATTTTAGAGTCACATAAACGTAAGTTTTGAGTTAAATACACTATTTTTATCATCGAATAAAGGATTGTTTTATTTTATTCCCCTAGTTAATTCATGCAGTGTTTAAGTTCATTTTTAGTGGACCCTAACTGGTGTATGCAAAGAATTTCATAGAACCAATCATATGCCTTTAAATTTGAATTGCTACAACTTTGTACGATTCCACTGACTAAGTCAGTTCTGTTGCATCCATGTGATAGAATGCCTGAAGATGCCGAAAGGCGAATCCCGGGTCGTTAGTGGCAAAACATGTGGGATTGTACAAAATTGTAACAATTCAAATTTGATATTGAAATTCCATCAAGCACCTTCAGTCAATATAATAAATTAAAAAATAATATGCCTTTAAATTTAAAATTCAGTTTTTGCGCAATTTTTTTTTATATTAACTTAGTGATTCTTCATATTAACTGCATATTTAAGATTTGGAGGTTTGCGACCTGGGTTTCACCTTTTCGCATCTTAAGGTATTATATCACACGAATGCAACAGAACTAACGATAGAATCCTTGAAGATGTCGAAAGGCGAAACCCTGAGCGTTAGTGACAAACATCTGTAATCTTACAAAGTTTCAACATTACAAACGTTGACTAGTAGTTTTTCCAGGTTTTTTTTTTTTTAATTGAATCTTTGAGAGATTTCAATTGAGAATCGTGATTTTGCGTAAAACATTTTTAGTATTATTCCGACAATTTATTTTACGATCAGGATTTTAATTATAATTTTCCTACTCGTAGCTCTTGCTAGTGAGTTATTCGTGATTGTTTCTGAACACTTAATGTATTTTTGTTTTGACTTTATTTTGATTTATATGATTGCATGTAAATTGTTTTATCAGTTCTTAACTTTATGGTTTTGTTTACCTGTTAATTATTAAATGAAAATTTTGTACAAATAGCGTTGTTTGTAATCAGTGTTTAAAATACCATACTTTTCCGTTTGGAACTGACAGTTAGCACCTTAAAAATGATTCTATATGTACAATATGGATGGATAGAACGATATAACACAATTAGTACTGGCATATTAAAAGCACTTACTTGACAATTTTGCCCCTCGAGTTAACGTTTTTCTTCTCAGTGGCGACCAAGCGTAGAGCGGAAGGAGCAGCTGATTTGTTAGTGATGCAATACAATAAAATATTAGTGACATAAAAATAAATAACGATTTCAATTTTGGTTGTAGTATATACATATTCAGTACGGCCAAACGCAATGAGTATATTATTTGAGAAGCCAGTGGTAAATTAAATTAGAACCATTGCTGCGAAGTTGAAGTCACGCCACTTCTTGATGGAAAGGCATGATAATTTAAATAATAAAAACAAATTTTTGGTAATTATTTACATAGTATATTTTTTGATCAGGACCGGTTTCGCTCATCGCGAGCATTATCAACTGGCAGAATACAATTTACAAACAAGTTTGAATTGTTACAACCCTGAACGATTCCGCATGTTTTGTCAATAATGACCCGGGTTTCGCCTTTCGACATCTTCAGGCATTCTATCACATAGCACACATTGTCACGCATAAACTCATTTATATTTTAATGTTAGTTGATTGATGTTTGTTGAAAAACTCTTTCAAGAATGACTCATTAACAAGATCGTTAATTGAAATTATCACAGGCAATTGTGTTAATTATTATTAAATTTGTTTTCCTGTAATTAATAACTTTGGTATATAGACGATGCTAACTGTTTATTTAATGTCAGTCCTGTTGCATTTGTGTGATAGAATGCCTGAAGATGCCGAAAGGCGAAACCTGGGTCGTTAGTGACAAAACATGTGGAATCGTACAAAGCTATAACAATCCCATTTTGATATTGAAATTCCATCAAGCACCTTCAGTCGATATCATAAATTATTATGAACAAGTCTATTTATACAAAATATTTGAGTTAACGTTAGCAGGTATACAAAACCATTCTTAATTTGATTCATTAAAATTTTTAATAAGTGGTTGTGAACACTTCATTTTTAAACTAATTTACATTAATTGTATTAATATTGTATGATTTCCTGTAAATTGTTTCTTCATTCTTGAGCCCACGGTTTTGTATACCTGCTACCTTTGCTAACCCAAATATTTTGTATAAATAGACTTGCTTGTAAATTGTATTCGATCAGTCGATAATGATCGCGACGAGCGAAACCAGTCCTGATCAAAAAATATATTGTGAAAATAAGAAATGTGTTTTTATTATTTAAAATATCATGCGTTTACCATCAAGAAGTAACACCTTAGAAGTTAACATCAATGCAGATATTCATTTTTAACCTCTAAGTCAGTCAGTCCATAAAAAACCGCAGAGTTATGAGACAACATAATACTTAAAGCGGCTAAGCTGGGAATGGGTTAGCGAGAATAGTCTGAATGATACAAGGTTGATATACAATAGTATGAATAATTAGAATATCTAAAAATATTTGAAGAAAAGGCAAATAGGATTGAAAATTAAAATGTAAGCTGTTATAAGTAAAAAGATTTTTTAATTACATTAGAAAACTATGATAATTTTAGGTAAAAAGCTACTGTACATAAGTTTATATATATTTTAGGATAAAAATACACCACAGCAGCTTCGTTTCAATTTGGTGTGAGAATTCAATTGGTGGAATCCTGATATTAAATTACTGCGATCCGCGATACACATACACACATGCCAACAATGTAAATTTCTTTCTGTCTTCCCTTATTATTTTACTCGACGTGTTCCATGAGAGAGTAATTCGGAAAAAGTTACGAATGAACAATTCAATTCGATCGATTGAATTAGCATTTACTTGGTAGAACTCTATTGTAATACGGTGAAAAAATAGCAATGTATTTTATAATTTACGATATCGACTGAAGGTGCTTGATGGAATTTCAATATCAAATTTGAATTGTTACAATTTTGTACGATTCCACATGTTTCAGTTCTGTTGCATCCGTGTGATGGAATGCCTGAAGATGCCAAAGGGCGAAACCCGGGTCGTTTGTGACAAAACATGTGGAATCGTACAAAATTGTAACAATTCAAATTCAATGCATTTTAGTTCTACAAAATTTACAAGGTATATAATTGATAGCTATTTTGGCTCACGCTTCATCAGAACTAAGAACTATCAGTTAAATTTAGTAATTGAATTTGAATCGTTGAAACTTTGTATGATTACACATGTTTTCTCGATAATAATCCAGATTTTGTCTTTCGGCAACTTCAGGTATTCTACGCCAAGAATGCAAATAAACTGTTGAAAGTTTCAACAATTTAAATTTGATATTGAAATTCCATCAAGCAGCTTCAGTCGATATCATGAATTAAAGAACTATCAATTTATCAGTGTCCAGTCAAGGGTTTGAGCTCGTAACCGTCTTGTATGAAAGATGAAGTGCTTATTTGCAGAAGTGGAAGTTGCCATGGTGTAGCAAAATGATTATTTAAAACATTTTTTTTTACCTATGGACATAGCAGCTGCTGCCGCCGCAGTAATGGGGCTGACTTGATCAACAAGGGATCCCCCTTTGTAAGGACTGGCAGACGGCAGATTCCTGCCGTTGGCCTTCCAGTTGCCGTGGTGGTTTCCGCCTCTGCCATTCTGATTGGCCGCGCCAATGTCTGTTGGGTTGTTATGATTGGTCCCTACGGTGCAAGAACGTCCTTTGCAACGTTTCAGCTCCTCTAGCTGATCGTGCAGGAAGGATTTCTCTTCTGGAGTGAGGTATTTTTCACGGTTTTGGGTTTCAAAAGGATCTGTAATAAATTCATCAGTTTTTGTTATTTTTTTTACAACTTTTAGGTTACGTTTTAAACGATTTATTAAATTATTTTCCGTGAATATATTGTCACATTTTAATAAAAAAATTGTTGTAGAGTTGAATGATTAAAATTAAAATGCCACTTCGGAAATGTAGTTACCAATTCTCAAGTTGTAGAACGTCACAAGTCCTGTGACAAACTCGCAGTACAGAAAATTGTGAGTGGAATTGATGGTTCGAAGGCAGGAGTATGTGTTGTTGTTAGCGTTCATGCAGAAGCAGAACGGGCCGAGGGTCCATCGTGGCTCTGTTCTCCAGTGGTCCTTGTCATGACTGAAGCAGTTCATCCTCTCCAACAGGCATTCCTTGACAAGTTTAGCCTAGAATTAATCAATCAAGGGTGAGTTTTGCTAGATATTAGTTTGTGTTACATATACATATAGATGGTGCCATTATTGATGGATTCATATAAGGGAAAGAGGAAAGTAATAATATTTTTATGCTGTTATTCTTTGATAAAGGAATGAAAGCGAGAGAAGCCACGCAGATCATCTGCAAAATGTATGGAGATAACTTCAAAAGTGGCGATAGGGGTTGAAAAGCCTTCCCAAATCAGGAAGGCCTTCAGTATTAGGAAGCAAATCCACGAAAAACATAAGAGAGTTGTCAACAGAATTTGGCTCCCCCTGGACGACTGTAAAAGGTTATCTTCGACACATTGTCAAAATTGTACAAATTGTCCATCGCATTGCTTCCGCCAGTTTGAGAATTCTGCCATCCTTAATATCAAATTGTAGGTACCAGATTTTAAGAAGTCGTTGATATAAATTGTTTGTTATTCTAAATTGCATTACCAGCCTGCCAATGGTGATGTAACTAGTTAGAGCATAGGTTCCCAACCTGGGGGTTGCGAAGGGTTTTTTGGGAGGTCGCCAACTTATACGGTCAACAAAATTTTTTTTTTGTATACTTTTGTATTGTATGAGAGTCGCGGGGGTCACATGGATTTTATGAAAAGGGGTCGCCACCCGAAAAAGGTTGGGAGCCTATGGGTTAGAGCAATAACAGAACTGCTTCAAATTTGAATTGTTGAAAGTTTGTACAATTCCACATGTTTTGTCAGTGATGACCCGGCTTTCGCCTTTTGGCATCTTCAAGCATTATATCACACGGATGCAACAGAACTGACATACAATAAATAGTTAGCATCTGAAAAATGTGGAATCGAGGTTTCACCAAAAACTTCACAAAATTACCCTTTAATGAATCGAAAATTTTACAAATATCAATTCTACTATCAGCTGATGTTTCTATTCAAGATGGCCGAATTTTTTTGTTAATTGTCATTAAAAATGCATTTAGTCTCGTCATTCATGCCATGTGTTCTATAAATGGTGATATACAATTCTGATTTTAGTTTATTACCTTCCTTCGAGCTTTCCTTTGTCTCTTCTTGATTCTTTCTTCCTTGAGGCGTCGTCTTTCTTCCCTGGCCAGTTCCTCGGCTCTCGTCAGACCGCCAGATCCTCGCCAGCGAGGTCTGATTAACAAGCAATGTAAAACTTAAATTAAAAATACACCAACTTACTATAAGTATCAAGCCTATTTTAAAAATGAAATTTTACAAACAAACAGAACACAGTTGAGTTCATTATCTTCACTAAATGAACAGTTAAACTTCCTTAACTCTCTCTCCCTTTGCTATATCCCTTACTTGAGATTTGTTCAATTAGTCAAAAAAAATATCATATAACTTGTAATTTAATATCATAAGTAGTGTAATGGTTGATGTTTTTGGCTTCCATAACGGACATCAGGGGTTTGAACCGAATGTACGAATATCATTTTTTTTCAGTTGACTTATAAATTCTATTTCAATTTTCTATATGCTATGCATAAAAATCTCCTCCCACTAATTCAATCCTAAAAAATGGGTATAAGCAAGTGTGGGTAGGTCACTGCTTGTCCTGTCCAATTTTTCCTGTTCATTGTCCATATACGGACATTCCGAAGGATGTTATCAACATCCTGAATCATACTGTCGCATTTACATTTACGACTTTCAACTAACCGGCCAATCTGGAACCAGTTCTTGTAACATAGAAAAACTCCCAACGTGACCTTGTTAAGGATATGTTATATAAAAATAAAATTGTAAAAAAACTTATTATTAATTTTCGCCAAAGTATTAAATATTATCTAGTCTCACCTGTCCTGTTCGCAGTAACACATATGCTGGTCTTCATTATCGATGTAATAAGGCGGCAGTCTTTCCGGAGCTTTTCCTGTAACTTCAGCCTCCTCGACAATCGGATTAAACCTCTCCCCTTCGTTAGCTTTTCTTTGCGATTCCCTGAACGTAGAAATATCAATCCTGGCCGGACCGAGAGCGCTGCTGACTCTATTAGCATCATACTTATCAAACCTGTAGCCATTGGTAGTCGTATTAGCTTGATTGACTGGCGGCAATTCAGTTATTACTTCAACGGAGATGAAGTACTGTGAAGTGTTGACGGTTTTCTCCATATTTGGCCCGACAGTTGTAATATTGAAGTTGTTATCGTCAATCAATTCATCTCTGCCGAAACTTTGCCCGGTTTCATTTATACTAGCGTAGAATCTCTCATAATCAATATCGGTTTCGTTTCGCAGCGTCGAATCTATATCGTCTCGAGTTATTGGAATCTGGGTTGTAATTGTCGGACGTGTCGCCTTCGTGGAACTGGCGGTTGAAGAATAATGGCTTTTGGAACTGCTGCCTCTGAATCTGGAATTGTTTTTTTGGTTGTGGTGATGCCTCGGCGATCGTTCTGTCGACGAAGTAATCTTCGGTTCTTCGTAATCTGTGAAAAACGTATGATTCGTCGCTTCTTCGTTAGTTAAAGACTCTGTCGTCCGTCTGTCTACGGACGTATCTTCACGGTTTCGATTCCTGGATTTACCGTTAGTCTGTCGAGCTCCGGTCTTCAACGCTTCTTCCAAATCTTCAGTGGTACTCGGCTCATGCCGTTGTGTAGAGCTTGGATAATTTTGTTTCACAGTGCTTTCTGTATTACTGTAAAGAGGGACGCTTTTTCTAGCCGATTCTAATTCATTAGAATTCCTACCGGCAATTTCCGAACTGGTATGATGATTACCATTAATATTGGCAATATTTCCGAATGCCGGATCGAATCCTTCATCAATGACATGACTCCGATTCACCGTATCGACTCGATCGCTTTTTTCCGGGGAATTAATACTGGAAAATATATCAAACGTATCCGTATTTTTCGAATCGCCACTGGATTCCGGTCTGGACTCTTTCAAGTGCCGTCGAATCTCTTTCAAGTCATCAAGCTTGACCTTTAACTTACGGATCTGGTCCTCAATAGACAGTCTGTTCGCATGCCAAGTTTTAAGATCATTATAAACAGATTTTGAACAATTCACCATACCGTTCGATTCGACTTTGCATTCCATGTTGACTGTTCTATTATTATAAAAGATCTTTTTTTTCTGTCCGTCGATTAAATCGGTAGATCTCTGCTGCACATTCTTCGGACTCCTCTTCACTCTTTTGAACCTCTCGTTTGATTCATCAGACCCTAACTCCGATTCATACGTGCTCAAAGACTCCTCGGTTTCAAGGATATGCTTATCGATAGTTTTAAGCATGGCGTCCATGCTTTGTTGTTGGTTATCTTGACCTTCAATGTGGTCGTCGTAGAACGGTGTCAGATGCGCTACGCTAGGGTGGTCCTTTAGGAAGTCTTCGACAGATATCGCATCGTCTTCGATACGATTGTTTTCCGGGATATCTCGTTTATACCTGACAAAGGAGTTGGAGAAATCGTGCTTGTTTTGGTTGGGTGGATTTCCATATTCTCCGTCCGTTTCCAATCTTGTGTACACGACACCCCCTGGTGTGAAGCAAGCGCATTTTTTACTACTCGCTTTGATTTCAGCCTGGAAATAAAGAATTATATATTATGAGCAATTAATTTCTATAAAATTGTCTAATATTAAATCTATACCTTAGTTCATCTTCATTAATCAACTCAAACATCTTATGCTCAAAAGCGATTAATCCTATGACATTCAAAACTTGAAAAATTAACAAAAAAAAAAACATTTGAATATCAACTATTGATTACATAAATATATTTCGACCATATGAAGCTAAAAGGGCGTTGGTGACAAATCGCTAATATTCAGGAGAGCAAACTGAATGAAAAAATATTGTGTCAATGAGCATTACTTTGTTTGTTTATCATTTATTTCCATATATGTACATTCCAATAAGCCATAGGTTCCCAACCTTTTTCTGGTGGCGACCCCTTTTCATAAAATCCATGTGACCTGCAACCCCCATACAATCCAAAAGCATACAAAAAAAATATTTTATCAGTAGACCATATAAGTTGGGGAACTCCCAAAAAACCCTTCGCGACCTCTAGGCTGGGAACATATGCAATAAGCTATTCGTTATTATTAACTTTTTGACTTGAAAGTGGAAATATATATTAAAATTTTCAAAAACTTTCAAAATTTACAATTTAAAAAAATTGGAATCACGTGGCTACGAACAATAATAATACATGTCTAGTACATACCTCATATTTGCATTTGTGTCGCCTCCACCGCCCGCCGACGAGAACGCAGCGCCATCTCTGAGTTTTAGCGCAAGGCTTACGAAGCGCGGGTGACGCGCACGCCTGAGCAAGACGAGCGGCTCGAGCTCCGCCCACCACGCGTGGAAGCGTGTTATCTAGTTGCTCTCCTGTGCCTGAAATCGGAATTAAACATCGATAATGTTATGCTCGTAAGCTCTTCAGTTTTCATTAGATGTTAAACTGCCAAAGGTTTGTTCTCAAGCAAACATTGTTTCAAATGGCTTGGGAAAATGTCTACTGCTGGGCATTAACTTTCGTACATATGTCAAGTAAAAACAATTTAAAAAAGAAATTGTCAAATTGTATTTTATTGATTGAATTGCCATTTACTTTGTAGAACTCTATTATAACACGGTGGAAAAACACTCGTTCGTTTCCACAATAAATCGTTCCGTGCAATATGTAAGCTTATTGATATAGCCACCTTTTTAATTTCATTTACAATATTTAAAATTGTTAGTTTTATTGCTAGCAGGAAATAAGCTAGGTCGCTTAAACAGGAGAGATTATGTATTGTGTATCTTTTCTACACAGCAATATAGATAAGCAAATGTTCGTTTAAACATAGTTTTGACGATGGCGTGAGCCGAAATAGCTATCAATATTTTTTATAAAAAATTTTGTAGAACTAAAATACATTGCTATTTTTTCATATTGTTAAATTGTATTTTATTATAGTGTAACACAGATACATTCATCATCCACACATTAGTGTTTGCCCACACTGCAGTAAAACAAAAAAAAAAGATTGAAATTTGTGACTATTTCTTGACACATGAGTTTTAACGCATAAACACGTTATAATTAATCAATTATTCACCTAATGGCATACCAGGTGGCCGGACTCCATTAACGAAATCGGAATCAGGTATTCCATCAATGGATGTGGAGTCTTCATGCTCCAAGGTATCATCATCGTCCAGTTCATCATTCAATGCATCTAATTGTTCGTCGTCAATCTGTAAAAATAGAAAATGACTTTTAACTTGTTTTTGCTTTCCCGAACATTTCCTGACCAAAACTTTTCAATTAGACAATTTTGAAGAATATCTCAATGTACAATTTTCGTCATTGGTTGGTTGATCTTTAATTTAATGCACTTAAAAAAGAAATGTAGGAATGAGCATGACAAAAATAATTTTTTTAGTCAAAGTCATGTTTATTTTAATGACTTCACAGCGCTGTATAAATTGTATTTCATATAATTCAGTGTTAATTGTTAACCCCTTGATTGTCAACATCTCTATAACTATTGGGAAGGCTTGATAGATAACTCTTGTCAGCTCCCATGTGGAGCATATGGCCTCGTAGAGAATAGGTTCCCAACATTTTTTGGGTGGTGACCCCTTTTCATAAAATTCATTTGACCATTGTATGGGGGGTCCCAACCCCCCATACAATCCAAAAGCATACAAAAAAAATATTTTTTTAGTTGACCATACAAGTTGGTGACCCCTCAAAAAACCCTTCGCGACCCCCAGGTTGGGAGCCTATGCTCTTTACCCCTATGTACACTCGGACATCCAAATCGATTGAAAAAACCCAGGGATTTTTTGCTTTGACCTCTATGTGGTGTAGTACCAGTCTATTTTCTGTGGTGTAGTACCATAGACACAGTGTGTCAAAAATGTTGCAAGTGTCAAAAAAAGTGTTTCCATAGACCAACAAATAAAAAAAAACTACAAACCAATTTTTATGTTAAAATATATTTTATATTTACTAATAATATCCATGGATCCAAAGATTTACAAAATTTTACATATTTGGAATTCTATCAAGCACCATCAGTGTGAATTGTAAAGTGACATTTTAACTTTTTTATTGGAGTTTTACCAAGTAAATCCAAATACAATATTGTACGATTCAACATTTACCCAGGTTTCGCCTTTCGGCATCTTCAGGCATTCTATCACATGGATGCAAAGAACTGTTCAGTTCAATCTATCAGTTCAGTTGCATCCGAGTGATAGAATGCCTGAAGATGCCGAATGGCGAAACCCGAGTCGTTGTTGACAAAACATGAGGAATCATACAAAATTTTAACAATTCCAATTTGATATTGAAATTCCATCAAGCACCTTCAGTCGATATCATAAATTATCAAATACAATAAATAAATCCATTTCCTTTCCTGAACAATACTTTCTCATGGACACTGATATGGATAATTTTAAACAGTAAACTAACCTCGATTTCTCCGTCATCTCCTTCGATGTACAAATCATCATCGTCCTCCGCGGAATCCTGGTTTGCGATGATGGCTTCAATTTCTGACAAGCTCTCAGTCCCGTTGACACTGAAGTAACTTCTGTGGTCGAAGGGCGTGACACCAGCGGTGTAATTATTGCCGGACGACGTGATTCTATTGGAGGAACTGTGACCGAACGGATTTTGAGTGGTGGCTCTGCCACTGTTAAGATACTGGGAGTATTTGTTGGCTGCTGCCCGCGCTCGTGCTTCGGCCATTTGTTCAGGAGTCTCGCGTCGACCAGAACTGCAAATTTAAAATCAGTATGATTGAGAATTTTTGTATAGATGCTCCTTCATCTAGTATATTGGATCTCAAACAAGGTGATTTATTTTGTTTTGTTCATTGAGATATTTTTCAAAACAGTCTAAGATACGTCTACGTTTGCTAACCATTTGCTGTCGGAGGGACATACGTGTGATAACACGGGGGACCATAAACTGTTTTATCAGGAGATTCTAGAAATTAATAGAGGCCAGTTATTAAATTCAAACTTCATTCTCAATGATCAACTCAATCTTCCCAACTCCCCCTTGTAATACCCTTTACATGAGATCGTTTCAATGAATCGACAATCTCATGATGTAAATTCTTATGTTTCATCACTAGATGTTTGATAGTAGGTATTCTCTATATGAAAAAAAAACCCATTTATATTTTAATGTCAATTGATTGATATTTGTTGACAAACTCTTTCAAGAATGACTCGTTAACAAGATCGTTAATGAAAATTATCACAGGTAATTGTGTCAATTATTATTAGATCGATATTGTTAAATTTGTTTCAGCTGTAATTTACCGCTTGCCTAAGGGTAAGTGTTTTCCTATAATTAATAACTTTAATATATATACGATGCTAACTGTTTATTTAACGTCAGTTCTGTTGCATCCGTGTGAAGATGCCGAAAGGCGAAACTCAGGTCGTTTGTGACAAAACATGTGAAATCGTACAAAATTGTTACAATTCAAATTTAAAACTACTTTTGTCAAGATACTCCATTCGAGTGATTGGGGCTGAATAAAAATTACTAAAGAAGTTTTAGTATACCTTTCGATAAGGAAAGTATGAGGTCTCGGTCTAGCACGGGCTCTCGGCGCAGACAGAAGAGGGAGGAAAGATCTGCCGTCCATGTGAGTCGGTTGTGGTACTCCAGCCATATGCAGGAATGTTGGAGCCATGTCGATGTTCAGGACAATATCGTCTACACTGGAATTGGAGAGACAGTATTAATTTCATCGTACATATAAGTCAAGTCGATTTGATATGAGATGCATTCATTCCTCTAATCCATCTATTGAGGGTTTCCCATGTTAACATTTTAAGACAGTGGCGTAACAAACGTTAACTTGTCCCTGCTGAGCCAAGTTTTAGTTTAATTGTTCATTAGTTTTTTGACGAGCTGTGGAGTTGCTAAAAAAATCTTTCCTATCTTTCCTATTTATGTGCATTTAATTAAGGATCAACCAACCAATCCGGCAAATTGTTCATTGAGATATTCTTCAAATTGTCTTCAAACCACACCAACTCCAACTCAATGGTCCTATTATGTTCGAGTGTTTTCATTCAATGCACTGCACTCAGTCTAACAACACCTATGGCACAAGCAGTCAGTGGATTAAGTTCTTCTACAGTTTTTTGTCGTTAAATTGTTAATTGAGAATATCTTCAGAGCAACTGCTCGACACTTGTTGGTGTGCACTTTAATACACAAAAATTCCAGCCCCTTAACTGAAAAGCTTCTATGCATTCAGATCTGCTGGCTCTCCACATGACGCCGTTTTTTTTTTATTCGAATTAAGAATAAAAAACTCTAAAATTTTATATACGTCTCAAAAACTTGAATATACTTTTAAAGTGTTAACTGTCACTTCTCGATAGAAAGGCATGCTATTTTAAATAATAAAAACCCAACCTCAACTATCACAAAGGATTCTTAACGAACAAATTAATATATGTCGATCAACATTGCTTAACCTGCTACAGGGGCCGTTTTGTTTCCATAATGGACCATTTCCGTGCCATATGTAAACTTACTGATATAGCCGCCTTTTTAGTTTCATTTACAATTTTTAGTTTTATTGCGAGCAACAAGCAAGCTAAACAAGCTAGGTCGTTAAAACAGGAGAGAAGATGTAATGTGTACCTACACAGCTATATATAGATAAGCAAATGTTCGTTTAGTCATAGGGCTGACGATGGCATGAGCCACCAAACAAGAGACAGTTTTGTCATCATTATTGCATCAATCCTCTCATTGTCACAATCATCAGTTGGCAATATGGCACGGAAATGGTCCATTATGAAAACAAAACGGCCCCCTGTAGCGAGTTAAACAATGGTCATCGACATTTATTAGTTTGTTCGTTAAGAGTCCTTTGTGATAGTTGAGGTTGGGTTTTTATTATTTAAAATAGCATGCCTTTCTATCGAGAAGTGACAGTTAACACTTTAAAAGTGACAACCTTTTGAACAAAAAACGGCGTCCCGTGGAGAGCCAGCAGATCTGAACGTATAGAAGCTTTTCAGTTAAGGGGCTGGAATTTTTTTGCATTAAATGCACACCGCCAAGTGTCGAACAGTTGCTCTGAAGATATTATCAATTAACAATTAAACGAGAAAAAACCTGTAGAAAAACTTAATCCACTGACTGCTTGTGCCATAGGTGTTGTTAGACTGATTGCAGTTGTAAATGAAACTAAAAAATGCAGCTATGACAATAAGTTTACATGTGACACGGAAATGGTCTATTACGGAAGCAAATCAGACCCCTTCCCCCCGTGGAGCGGTTTAATCAATGGACTAAACAATATATTAGTTTGTTGAAGAAAGATTATCTTCCACTTACACAGTTCCAGGTTCAACTCCTGGACCCCGAACCAGGAACGGTACCCTCACGTCGAACTCGAACGGAAAACTCTTCCCTTTGATGAGGCCAAATTGTCCGAGATGATAGCCGTGGTCTGACGTGTAGACTATAAACGTATTGTCCAGCTCTCCGAGTTGCTTTAACTCCTGATAGACACGTTCCACGGCCTAAAAAGAAGATGAGTTTAAAGTATAAAAATGATATTGATTGAATTGGCATTTACTTGGCAGAACTCCATTATAACACGACAAAAAAAATCTGACGATGGCGTGAACCGAAACAGCTATCAACTATATCTTATAAAAAAATTTGTAGAACTAAATACATTGCTATTTTTTATTTATTTATTTGGTACATACACATAAAAAAACATAGTAAGGAAGTCAACCAAGCAAGCTTATGTAAAATCTACTTTAATACAATAAAAAACAGTATTCGCCTGAACTCACTATCGTTCACATGGAATATGTCGACATCTGAAGCAATACTGTTGAGCATTGTAAATAATCTTATCATTGACGTCCCCATTGGCAGACCGGTTTTACACTTTAGAACATAGGCTCCCAACCTTTTTCGGGTGTCGACCCATTTTCATAAAATCCATGTGACCTGCGACCCCCCATAGAATCCAAAAGCATACAAAAAAAAAAAAATTAGTTGACCGTATAAGTTGGCGACCCCCCAAAAAACTCTTCGCGACCCCCGGTTGGGAGCCTATACTTTAGAAGAACAAACAATACATGTCCACGAAATTTTGGTGGGTTGTTATAGACAACACAGCAAAGGTTTTTAAGTTAGTAAAGCCATTGGATCTGGACCGGTTTCGCTCATCGCGAGCATTATCTGTTTCATCCGTTTGCAATAAGACGATTGAAAGGAACCGATTCTGTTCATTAAATGTATTTATGTTGTTGTTAATTTATGACATCGACTGAAGGTGCTTGATTGAATTTCAATATCAAATTTGAATCGTTACAACTTTGTACGATCCAAATGTTTTGTCAATAACGACCCGGGTTTCACCTTTCGGCATCTTCAGGCATTCTATCACACGGATGCAACAGAACTGACGTAAAATACAGTTAGCACCGTCTAGCACCAAAGTCATTAATTACAGGAAAACACTATGTATAGCAACGCAAGGCAAACAGTAAAATGCAGCTAAAAAGAATTTAACAATACTAATCCAATAATAATTAACACAATAGCCCGTGACAATGCTAACTGTTTATTTTACATCAGTTCTGTTGCATCCATGTGATAGAATGTATGAAGATACCGAAAGGCGAAACCCGGGTCGTTAGTGACAAAATAATGTGGAATCGAACAAAGTTGTAAAAATTAAAATTTGATGTTTGTTTGTTTAATAAAAATTACTGTTGAATCTTAATGTGCTTGTTTTGTCCTTGTATACGCCGAAAGATAAATCTAGCAAGGTATGCTTCTCTTGCCTGTCAATTGTATTAAGCTAAGGGTATTTATTATGCATATGCCCCAAGTAGAAATGTTAGTAAAGTAAAAGCCCCAAGTAAAAATTTCTTCTGAGCCGTTTCCACCATAAGGGTGTATTTTAAATTCCTTTGGACTAAGCCAATCCACCTACTCTCAAAATACATTGATGTTATTCATGTTATTGGAGTATTGGTTCGATTGTGAAAGTATACCTGATCGACGCTCTGCAACGTCTGAAGTCTCTTCGTCATGAGGAGGTCGGTGAACTTTTTGTGTATCGGCTGCATCTTGTTCGTCACCTGCAGGATCCATTGCTTATCAGGATTTGGAGCATGGTCATACGTAGGCGTGCTGAAAACAGGAAGGAAATATTGTTAACTATACTCTTCTTAACCCACTGACTGCTAACGTCTCAATATTTAAAACAGCTGATAAAAATGTATAATTAATCAATACCTAAAATTATCGAAGATTTTTTTTGTATGCCATACAAACAATATTCCATAGGCTCCCACCTAGGGGTCGTCCATTCGCCACCTTGTCATCAATTGTCTCCTTTCTCCAACATTGTTAACACAATTAATAGACGTCAACTCAGAGATCTTAACCACTGATAATGACCAATGATAAGTGCCCATTGGTTGACTGCTTCTAAATCATAGGCTCTCAACCTGGGCATCGCCAACTTATACGGTCAACTAATTTTTATTGTATGCTTTTAGATTGTATGGGGGTCGCGGGTCACATTTTTTCATTTGTCAAGATTTTTTTTTATATATGCCATACAAACAACATACAATCGATCTTTTTTTTTCCATGATAATAGATAGATATCGCTGACAATAAGTGATAAAATTACTCAATATTTCCAATTGGGAATATTTCATACGTATTTTTAAAAGTCTGTGGACACATATGTCCCTACGGTATTCGCGTCGTCCCCACCTAGATGACACATATGTCCTCGCGGTATTGAAACGGTTAAAATACCCAACTCATTTAGTCACTCACCTTCCGTCAGAATGAAAAGTTTACCCCTCTGAAAACGAAAAAGCTCACATCTGTATGGGATGAATAAATAAATATGCGAACGTTTTTATACAATTTGCTTAAGAGAAAAGAGAGGCAAGCTGAAAAAATTACCCTATCTTGCTATAGATTATGTTTTTGAATAATATATTCTTCCCTCAGTTTTAATCCGGTAATGCAGTTAGGATAAACGCAGTGGTGCCAAACCACGTGGCATGCTGGAAAAGTAATTTGATTTATCTTATAATACATTCGCGCTTAACTTTAACTCGTTCCCTGCTGAGCATTTTAAAGGATATTCCAACGTCTAGACTTCAAATGTTTTTTGAATAATATTGGTTTGAAACAGTCTTATCGAGTCTGTCAATTAACGCAAAAATTAGCGAGTTCAAGAGGGTTTTAACCGCTGTTAATTCATACATTTTTTTGTGGTATCAACTATCAACACAGTAAAATCAGCCGTCTCAACACTTGAGACGTGAGCAGTCAGGGGGTTAAGTAATATAATTTCGACTTATAACATCGACCGAAGGTGCTCGATGGAATTTGAATTGTTACAACTTCGTATGATTCCACAAGTTTTGTCACTAACGGCACGGGTTTCGCCTTTCGGCGTCTTCAGGCATTCCATCTCATAGTCGATTCTCTTGCATCCGTGTGTCAGAATGCCTGAAGATTCCGAAAGGCGAAACCCAGGCCGTATGTAGCAAAACGTTTGGAATCGTACAAAGTTTCATATATTCAAATTTGATATTTTAAATAATAAAACACATTTTTAGTACTTATTTCCACATTATATTTACTGATCATTTCGCGTTGAAAATGCTTGCGATTAGCGAAACCAGTCCTGGTCATAAAATATATAGTAGAAATAATTACTATAAATATATATTTTTAATATTTAAAATATTATATGTCTTTCCATCGAGGAGTGACAGTTTAAACCTTAAAAGTGATTTAAAATTGATATTGAAATTCCATCAAGCACCTTTAGTCGATATCATAAATTATCAAATTTATTCTTTTGTGGTAGTATAAAAAATATCACCCACCGTATTCCAAATAAATAAAAAAAAATGTTTTGCATCACTGTAAATGAGAAATAACTAAATGTAAACATACATCTTATAAGGGGTATAAAAATGTTTCTCCATTTATAAAGACCGACAAATGCAAATAGTCCGGTGGCCATAAAAAAACATCACAATAAATTATTCATGCATTGATCCTAACATATTTATATATCGTGAAGATAATTTAACTGTTTAATATCTTTCGTATCGGTCGTGTTTAACGTAACCATTAATTATTTTTATCAATTTTTTTCCCAGTGTGATATTTCTCAAAATACGTTAATTTTATGTGAAATCACAACCATAAACCAGGAAACACTTTTAAGGTGTTAACTTTGCCTTCTTGATGGAAGGGTATTAAATTTAATATAACAAAAACTATGGGAGTTGGAAAGTTAGAAATGGAGTAGTCAAAAACAAGTGACTCTGACATATTTTTCGATTAGACGATTTTCCACAGTATGTTTTATGGTCAGGAGATTTTGTCAGGTTTTTTCCCTACATTTCCCATTTATGTGCATTTAATTAAAGATCTACCAACCATTCCGAGAAATTGTTCATTAATCCTTTGCACTCCGTAAAAAAATAACAAAAAAAGCGTTGTAGCAACTCCTTAATTAATTTTAAGATTTTCGTAATATTCGAACGTCTTACAAGTTTCACAAAAGTCTGTGGTCTCTTTTTTCATCCTGGAACCCTTCTGTACCATGTTACCCTGGAAAATACTATACTATAGTTACCGAAACTGTACGCCGCGGCGCCCTGGGGTGCCGAAGCTGTTCTATTGGGCGTCGTAAAAATTTTCATATTCTTTCGAAATTTTATTTCGATACTATCCGCTTGAAAGTCTTCGTTAATTTTAAGGTGTTGACTGTCACTTCTTGATGGAAATGCATGATTTTTAGTAGTTAATTCTACAATTTACTTTATGATCAGGACCGGTTTCGCTCATGTGAATTCTAAATGTGAAAACGATTTTTTTTTTTATTTATTATTTAAAACATCATGCCTTTCCATCAAGAAGTGACAGTGAACAGCTTAAAAGTGACAAAAAGATATGCCAAACTGATTATCTAAAAGCAAGATTATCTAAGTAAAAATTATATTTCTTATTTTTTTTAATCGCCGATACTTTTTCCCGCAAATTGCGTTTTTGGCAGATCAAGTAAAACGTAAAAACGGGTTTGGTTGTGTATTGTAAATAGACTTCCACGAAGCTATCGCTGAAATTTACCTGTTAATAGTTCCAAGACCCCCAAAGACGTGGGTCACTAACTAACGTAAAAAAAAACATCGCAAGATTAATTTATCTAAACGCGTTTTCAATTAACATAAAGTATACATTATACAAGCCGAAAGGGTAGATTCGATTAAATGGGATGTGCAGAAATAGCAACCATAAATACGAATTCGATAAAAGATAATGAATGCATATTTAATTTCTCATTATAGTAAACTTCATATTAAGGGGCCCACAACATTTTTTCCGCGTTGAACGAATTCATCACAAAAAACCACCCATCGATATCGACCGTATTATCATTTGATGAGACGTGACATCTGTCGGTAAATATCGAATAGAAAATTGTTAAAATAGTACTATACAATCTATTTTATTATAATTGTAATATTAAATGTACAGGTAGTCCTCGACTAACGACGGTTCGACTTACGACAAAAAATAATATTTTTGCTAAAATACATTACGGTGCGCCTTTGTCAACGCTGAACAAGATGATGCCATAAATACTTCCTGCCGGTCAGTAGATCTTGGATGTGCGCAAGGAATTTTATTTGTTTCCCACTTCTTCCCTTCGTTGTTTTTAAATTATACATACATAATGCAGTTAACACAGTGTTTTTGAACTTAGTCATAGATACACATGAATATAATACATATAACCATTTAATTTATGAAGTGAACAATCAATAAATCATGCCCATAATGACTGGCAAACGGAGTAGATGTGACAAAAAAGAGAAATGCAATAGATTTAGAAAAAAAAAACTTAAATAAGTACATACATATTTTGAATGAAATTCGACTTACGACCAAAGTACAGGAACGTATATCGATCGTAAGTCGAGGATAACATGTACAGTCGAAACCTGTTAACACGAAATTGGGGGGACAACAAGGGGACAAAATCGTGCTAAATGAGTACATCATAAAAAGCTACCCATCGTTATCGACCATGTCATCACGTGACATCTGTCGGTAAATTTTGATAGCTTCCGTTTTTTTTTAATTGCAAAAAAAAATGTTTATTTATATTTACAAAATTTTATATAATTTAGATGTGGACCGGTTTTGCTCATAATAATGATATAACATTTTTGAAAAAAGTACTAAACGTTTAACCACTTACCACGAAATTGAGAGGACCGAAACATTTTTTTTAGTGTTGGGCGAATATCGTATTAAGTAAATCACGTAAAAAGTCACCAAAATGTCATAAAATTCAATTAAATAGTTTATCTGTTCAAATTTACATTTGCTGATATGCTGTCAAACACCATTAAGTTCACTTTTAACTATTTATTAAAAAACTACAATAAAAACAAATCTTTACACTTCTTGACGGAAAAGCATAATATTTGAAATAATAAAAATATTTTTTTTGTACTATTTAATAAATATATTTTATGATCAGCACCGGTTTCGCTCATCGCGAGTATTATCAGCTGACTGTGTCGAAACCGGACCTGGTCATTATATGTTTTCTGGAAATAGAACTAAAACAATATTTTTATTGTTTAAAAAATATATAGTAATAAAAAAATAAAAATTATTTATTCGTCAAAAAAATCTTTGGTAATATTTTGTTCGCTTGAGGAGCAAAATTTTGTCATGTTATTAAGCGCTATTTGATTTTTTAACCACATAAATAGAAAAGGTACGAAAAAAGTTAGTCAGTTTTCGAATCTTTTTTTATGCGATATATTGTGGGGATACGTTCCGCATAAAAAGAGGATTGACTATATATAATATTATTTGTATGTCATATATAAAAAAAAAAAAAATGACAAAATTATTTCTTTAGTCGGACTCGTGTTGTTTGTCAATATCGGAGTCGCAGCCATGTTTTTTTGACAGTTTCGCAGCCCTGGTCGACTGTATGATGATAATTATAAATCGTGCAAAACCCGACCAAATCAAGTGCTTAATTCCGTGCTCATATATAGCTAAGTTTAAAATCCGTGCAACGCCTTTTGTATTATTTAGTTTTCTCGCTAGCAATCGCTTCATTGACGTACATTTTATTTTTTTCCCTCCGCTTTCAGTCGTTTTATTTTGCCGCCAAATCTTTTTTCGCTTTACTTCTTTGGCTGTTTCGTTTGGCGGAATGCCCGCCCTGACTGGCGCCACCTCTGTGATGTCTGTACGTACTTACAGTGTGACTCAAAAATCAATACAACCGTATGATAAATTTTACTTTTAATGTGTCAAATGTCACTAGTTACGATAGAAAAATATGATATGTTGAATGGTAAAAACATTTGTCCAGTACTATTTCCACAATTAATTTTATGATCAGGATCTAACATAGTGCATAAAATATTATATTGATTGAATTGCCATTTACTTGGTAGAACTCCATTATAACACGGTGAAAAAAAAGCGATGTATTTAAATCCAAAAATAAAATTGTAGAACTAAAATATATTGTTATTTTTTCACCGTGTTACCCAAAATATTATTTTAAATATTTCCACATGTTTTTTCACTAATAACCCTGGTTTCACCGTTCGGCATCTTCAGGCATTCTATCACATGAATGCAACAGAGCTCACCCTCAGTTTAATTAGTTCAGTTACATCCTAATGACAAAATCCATGAAGATGCCGAAAGGTGAAACCCAAGTCGTTTATGAGAAAAAATACGTGGAACCGTGCAATGTTTAAAAAATTCAAATATGATCAGATCTGTTTCACTTTTAATTTGTTTGTCACTTGTCACTTCTTGATGGAAAGGCATGCTATTTTAAATAATAAAAACACATTTTTTAATACTCATTTCCACAATATGTTTTATGATCGGGACCGGTTTCGCTAATCGCTAGCACTATCAGTCGGTAAATTTTTTATTATTATTATTTAAAGTTAGCCCTAAAAGTAATTAGAAAAGAACAATTTACTTTGTCTTATAACGGCCGCAGGAACACCGCTTAAAAACTAAAACTAAAAAAAATTGCTGTTTAATATTGTATATTGACATATTTTTGTGTACACTGTACAGAGTAAATTTCCTTAATGCACTCGTTCATATACCCAGGACAGGGATCGATAACTAATTTATTTCAGAAGTATCAAAACAAATAAATAATCAATACAGACGGCGGGTTGGCAATGAAGCAAGAAATATGGAAACAGTGGACCTATTCTAACGCATTGACATCATAATTCAATTTTTAATAGCAGAATCATTTTTGTACCAAATTTATTTTATTGGGTTAAATTTTTTTCCTTGTGAAGCATAATCAAATGAACTATATGAACTTTAAATAAATATTAAAAAAAACATTTGGTACATACATTGATTAAATTGGTATTTTTACGTGGTAGAACTCCATTATAATACGACGATAAATTGCAATGTATTTTAGTTCTACAGAATTTTGGTGTTAGTACATACACGTTACAAAGAATAGCGATAAGACATATGCGCGAGGAAGATTTTACGAGTTGGAATTTGTTCGCTCTCCATAGGATTTCTTTGCAATGTTTCGGAATCAAACCTTGGGCTAAAAGATGGAAAAAATTGTTTGAAAGTTATTAAACCAGAATCGTTGGTTATTCCAGGAAATTAAAAGGCAGCAATATTGTAAAAATTAATACCAATGGATTTTTTTAACGTGTAATTTAATTGTGACGATATTTTGGTAATGATAAGCGTAATAAATAGTCGTTAAATAAAAATCTATGCTATGTTATGCCAGTTGCAAGGGCTGATCGCTTGATCAATGCCTTGCCAAGGAATGTGGACATATCGAGCAATGAACATTGTGAATTATTATTTTGGTTTATTGTGCCTTTTGGTTTAAATAGTTTTTGCTTTGTATAATATTTTTTGTGTTCTCTATTTCACATATTATTTTTTAAATGCATGGCGTTTAATTTGAGATATCGACTGACGGTGTCTGTTGCAATTTCAATTTAAATGATGAAATATGCAAACCATAACAAGAGCATTCAGATATCAATTAATTATTTTTGGCACATCGACTGCGGGTGTTTAATGGAAATTAAATATCACAATTGAATAGTTGAGACTTTTAACAACTTCAATTGTTTTAAAATTGTAAAAGCTTTGTACGGTTCCACATGTTGTCACTAACGACCCCGGTTTCGACCTTCGTCATTTTCAGGCAATCTATCACACGGATGCAACAGAACTGTGATGTAGTGCCTGAAGATGCCAAAAGATGAAACCCGGATGAATTAAAAATTGAAATTCCATCAGGCACCTTCATAAATACAAAATGTTTTGTTACTTACACCATCTTCGGGAATTCTACTAAGCGGATACAATGAGGTTAATGAACAGTTTTTTCTTGTTAACACCATTTCATTACTCAATACAAAGTCATATCAGTTGTTTTGATAATAACATTATTTATTAAAATTTGAATGTCATTAATAAGAATCAAATGAATTTGTCGGTTTCTGCGTGTGAGTTCCGTAACTATCTTATGGTATTACTAGCGACAGACAACAGGCATAATTAAACAATTGATTAAAGTATTTCATCGACCTCGACATGATATTAACCAATTCCCTATCAGTTTTGGTACATCCGTAGATTAAAATGCCTGAATATACCGAAAGGCAAAACCCGGGTCGAGAGTGAAGAAACACCAGGAAGTATCCAGTTTTTACTACTCAAATTTCATGTATGGTGTATTGGTGACAATTATAACACTATAAAGTATTAAAATATTATAAATAAACAATTTAGAAAGATAAAAGCTTTTGGGAGCAAATCAAGTTTACTTCGTTGACTTTTTGCAACATCATTATACGTATGACGGCTTATTAACAGTACACAAACCAACAGTTGTTAACTACTGCGATAAGACATACTCACACATTGAAGGGAACAGTGTGTATTAAGAGTCGACCGCCTCGCAAAGAAGTAGTTATTTTCCAGTAGGGATGGCACTGCAACACGGATCTATTCATACCGGTATTTTATATATAATTCCGGGACAACATTACTTTTTAGGATTTAGGACAGGTTAAAAATTATGGCAATTACAAGCGCAATTCAGAGGTGTCATTATTTTTGGAGATTTTTAAGAATATCGTAGGATTTAATTTTTTTAGTAGTTATTGGTTCATGAAAAAATAAAAAAAAGTAAGTTAATATTTTTTTTAATAATGAAAACACATATTTAGTATTATTTTTACTATTTATTTCACGATAAGAACCGGTTTCGCAATTATCGCAAGTATCACCAACAGACAGTCAATCGCGATATCACGAAATATTTTTCACGTGGACATTCATTTTCGACCTATTTTAATATATTTTATGTGAAATTTTAACAATATTTTTAAAAATACTGATTTCGATAACGCTCGCGATTGACTGTCGGTTTGAAATGCTCGCAATGAGCGAAACCGGTCCTGATCATAAAATATTTTGTGTAAATTGTACTTAAATGTGTTTTTATCATTTAAAATATCATACCTTTCCATCAAGTGGCCGCAACACCTTAAAACTAATTAATAATGTTTTGCCTATAGATATACTAAAAAATTGATTTATCAGTACTGAAAAGAACCAAGATCCGAATGTCGGTAATACAAGTTTTTTGCTCCCTAGTTGCAAGATTTCGTAGTGTCTGTGAAAGCTCTTTGGCGTTCCATCAAATGAACCGTATTATTGCAGTGCATTTGAAGCAGGGCCGAAATAGTATACGGTGCAATAAAACCGGGTTCACTGCACCCGTAGATAAAGGAGGCGCCTGCACACGATTAGGGATCTAAGACGATAGGGGTCGGATTTTTTTAGACGCCTTTTTTATTAAAATTTTGCTTCTATACTTCTTCCAGCTGGACTGGACATCACAGGTTTATTGTTCAATTAATTGAATTGGCATTTACTCGGTAGATCTCCATCAAAATAAATTAAAAACAAATATTCAAGCATTAGATTTCTATTAATATAATTTATGACATCGACTGAAGGTGTGCTTGATGGAGTTTCAAAATCAAATTTGAATTGGTACAACTTTGTACGATTCCACATGTTTTATCACCAACGACCCGGGTTTCGCCTATCGGCATCTTCAGGCATTCTATCACACGGATGCAACAGAACTGACGTTAACGTATCTAACTAACGAACTGGCGTATCACGATGTAACAATTCAAATTTTCAATGAATATATTTGTTGAAACCAATATCGACATATGCCATCGTCATACATATGATTAAGCTTAAATTAGACGTAACTTTGTGAAATTTCAAGAAATTATTGATTGTATTGACATTCACTTGGTAGAACTCCATTACAACGCAAAATATCAATGTTTCTTAGTTCTACAAAATTTATAAGTCATACAGTTGATTGCTAGTTGAGCTTAGACCCTCATCAGAACTATCTTAGTTTAGTAGAACATAATTATATGTAACTACAATACTTGAATTATTTATTGAATTTCAGTGCTATTGCATTCGTGTGATAGAATGCCTGAAGATGCCGATAAGCGAAACCCGGCCCGTGAGTGACAAGACATGTGAGAAGGCTTCGACAATCCAAATTAAATCAGTAAAAATAAAAATATGGCAATGTAAAATTATGTGGAACTCAAATACGTTGCTATTTTTTCACCGTGTTATAATGGAATTCTACCAAGTAAATGCCAATTCAATTAATTAAAAATTTAACGCAATAATAATCAAAGCGTTTCATTAGGCCGTCTCCGCGTTTAAGGCGCTTGGGGTTAGAGCAATGGTGTTCACGTGAAATTTCACTGTGGCCGCATTATAAACATCAGCTGTCCTATGTGAATGTCTCGTAGCCGTATCAAATGTGGTAAAAACAGTTTCGATATATATTTTATATACAGTGCATTTCACTGAATGATATTTCATATTATACAGTTTTAGTTAAAATAGACAAAATAAATAAAGCAATTGTTGTTAATTTTTAATATTGACTTGATTCATTGTCAACGTGTAACTTCGACAAAGAAATTTGAACAGTCTTATTATTGAAACGGTCCTTTACTTAAACTCGACTAAATGCTGGATAAGTCAGGGTTATTCAATCAATTTTAAAATAATAATTCTACAAATTCATTTGAAAAAAAAACACATTTTTTTAAACTATCAATATTTACTATAAAACTGTTGGTGCCCGCCGCAAAATCCACTGGTGGCCGCACATGAGAACCGCTGTGTTAGAGAGCGTTAGAGGGTCGTTAACGTCGCCAAAATATCAATCCTGAATGCAACTCTGGCGCCCGCATCTGTCATAACATAAAGTTTTTGTTTTGTTTGCTGTGGAATTGTGGGGAGCGGGAGGTCAAAAGTGCCGACAGAAAAAATCGCATCTTGCATTCTGCCGATTTGATAAAACAAACAAAAAACACGGTTTCATTCGCATCTCTTTTATTGCAATTAATTGCGATCCAAACTCAAGGCTTGCTTCGCGATAACACAATCTTTCATACATATTGCACGGGCGCGTGATATCTGTTATATTATAATAATTAGAAACAATGAATTTGTCAACAACAAATCACATCGAATAGGGAAACAATTAAATATATATTAATTTATCTTTTTAGAACAACATTACGCCAGTTGCAAATTTATCATGAAATATTTGCCAAGGTTGTAGAGTCGTGGAGTCACGGTGTAATGACTGGAATTCGTGACAAACGAGCAACTAGAAACGAGCCTAATGCATAGGCACCCAACCTTTTTCGGGTGACGACCCCTTTTCATAAAATACATGTGACCCGCAACCCCCCCCCCCCCATACAATCCAAAAGCATAAGAGAAAAACACTATTTTTAGTTGACCATATACAGCCTAATGCATAGGCTCCCAACCATTATCGGGTGGCGACCCTTTTCAAAAAATCCATGTGACCTGCGACCCCCCCCCCCCATATAATCCGAAAGCACACAAAAAAAAATATTTTTTGAGTTGACCATATATACCCGAAAAAGTTTGGGAACCTATGCATTAGATAGGTTCACAAACTTTTTCAGGTGGCGACCCCTTCTCATTAAATCCATATGAGTCACGACCCCTCATAGAATCCAAAAGCATACAAAAAAAAAAGTGTTGACCGTATAAGTTGGCGACCCCCCAAAAACCCTTCGTGACCCAGGTTGGAAACCTAGGATCCACAGCATTATCAGTTGATTATTATTAATTATGTAATAAACATAATGTTCTTAATTTCGAATCTATTATTAACATATAATATATATTTATTTAAAAAGCGACTTATATATTTCACTCTGTCACGATTTCATTTGGTATTTCTATGGGGTTAGTTAATTTCAATCGTTTTGTAATTCTAATTTTATTTAACATGTCAAACATACGTGTGAGTAAAGTAAAAAAGAATGCCTTTTTTAGTTCAATATCAAAAAGATAAATCGACATTTGTTGTATAATTAAAAACTATAAGTAACTGATTGTACTTCTAGTAATATTATTTTTCAATTATACAAATATTATAAATTTCTTGATAATGAGTGTCAAAGTATGACGATAATATGAATGACTGAATAGGTTGTAACATAATTTTCCTATTCATAACCAATACAGCCTAATGACTTTTTTTGATGAGATATTTTTCACAATAATCAACAAAAAACAAAAATGCAATTGGGTGATTGAATACTTAGAGATACATAATTATTTACATTGATTTGGGTTATAGTGAGATGATATTACGTGTTAATGTAAGATTAAAGACAGGGATGTGGGATTGAAGTCGAAGTCGCGGAGTTGCGATGTTTCCTTGTTTTTTGTTTCCACCAAGAAGCGACTGTTGATATAGTAAAAGTAAAGGAATCACATAATATAAATTCAAACTCAGCGCCTAAGTGTTTGCATCTTTGTAATAAAGGTCGCAAGATGACGGCTTTAGAACAGCTGGAAATCAATAGATATCGACTATCACAAAGGATTCTTAACGAACAAACTAATATATGTCGATCGCCATTGCTCAACCTCTACAGGGGTCTGTTTTGTTTCCGTAATAGACCGAGACTTCCGTGCCATATGTAAACTTAATGATTTAGCCGCCTTTTTAGTTTCATTTACAATTTTTAGTTTTATTGCGAGCAAGAAACAAGCTAGGTGGTTAAAACAGGAGAGAGGATGTATTGTGCACCATTTCTACACATCTGTATATAGATAAGCAAATGTTCGCTTAAGCATAGTTCTGACGGTGGTGTAAGCCGGAATAGGCATCAACTATATATTAAAAAATAATAATTTTGTGGAACTAAAATACATTGCTATTTTTTTCACCGAGTTATAATGGAGTTCTACCAAGTGAATGCCAATCCAATTCTAATGCCAAATCAAAACTTTCGAATATATAATATCGAAAATATCGAATGCCAATTCAAAATTATTATTTTTTAAGATATAGTTGATAGCTATTTCGGCTCACGCCATCTTCAGAATTATCCTTAAACGAACATATTTGCTTATCTATATATATATATATATATATATAGCTGTGTAGAAAGGGTACACAATACATCTTCTCTCCTATTTTAACGACCTAGCTTGTTTTTTGCTAGCAATAAACTAAAGATTTTCAGAAATAAAAAAAAATAAAAAATTTGTTAAACTAAAATACATTGCTATTTTTTCACCGTGTTATGATGCAGTTCTAGTGAATGCCAATTCAATCAATAATGAACCTAGTCTTGAAACAGATAATGTTCGTTAACCGATCAACCACTCTACATATTTAGATAATAATAAAAATTAAATAAAAAATATTACATCCAATCCAAGTCCATGAAAAAAAAGTTTTTTTATGTTACATGCGTCATTTTTCTGACACCCAATGTACAGTGTAACAAAATAATCAGGTGCAAGATTGAGTGATTTTAGTTGCGCCACTTTCGTAATTTTCAAGAATCGATAATAATTTAAAAACACAACCGTAAAACGCAATCATAATCTTCTAGAAAGGATCTTTCAATTCAAAGTTTTAGCACTAATTAAGAATAATTTTCTCTCCATTTTCCGACCCAGTTCTTAACCGAGCGCCGTTCTCGAAATGCTCGATTGATTTATTCAGTAAAGTTTGGAAACCGCTTAGGAATAAATTCGGAATAATTAAATTTAATCGCGCTTCCGGTAGTAAATAAACCGGCGCCGTGGCGCAGTGGTAAAATTGGTGGGTGCTTAGAGTGGGGTTTGGGATTTCAATATCGGTCGAATATGTTAATATCCTCTATAGATATAAAAAACGAAAAAAAAATACTCAAATTTGATTTTTTTAAATACACAAAGAGCGCACTTTGGCTGGTAGCGTCTCAAATGTCGAGACTGAATATTTCAATGTGTTGATAGTTGTCACTTTAATAACATCACGTATAAGGTGTTAACTGTCACTTATTGGTGGAAAAGTATATTTTAAATAAAAACATTTTTTTTAGTAATTATTTCCATAACATATTTTATGACCAGGATTGGTTTTGCTCATTGCGAGCATTATCAACTGATATAAAAGATAATTTATGATATTGACTGAAGTTGCTTGCTTGATGAAAATTTTGTAACTTTGTACGATTCCACACTGATGTCACTAACGACACGGTTTTGCCTTCCGGCATTTTCAGAAATTCTATGACGCGGATGCGACAGAACAGAAAAGTAGTTTTTACGTAAAATTGTACTGTGGCCGCATTGCAGACATCAGCGTTGTATGAAAATGTCTCGTGGCCGCACATATTTTTTTTGTGTAAAGTGTAGTAAACAACAGAACTGACACACGATAAACAGTAAGCATCTTTATATATGTTACAAGCGTGATTAGACAGGAAACATATAGATCAGTTATGTTGCATACATGTGATATAACGCCTGAAGATGCCGAAATTCTAATCCCGGAATTGTACAAAATTTCAACAATTCAAATTTAGAACTGCACTGTCAGCTCTGTTGCATCCTTGTGATAAAATAAATGAAGATGCATAAAGGCGAAACCCGGGTGACAAAGCATGTGGAATTGTACAATGTCACAACAATTCATATTTACATTATTATGCTGAGCGAAAACGGTTCTGATTTTAGAAGTTTAAAATTTTGAATATATTATAATACTAATTATTAAATTCTTATATAAAAAAAAACGAAACTTTTCATTTATATTCACAGATGTCACGTGTTCTTAAATGTCGTGTCAATTGTTTTCGATGCGGGAAAGTCCCTAGATGCACATCTGTCTTTTGCGCAAGCGCGTGTGTCTGTTTAACTTCATATATTTCATAATACTAACGCGCAATAATTTGTCGCCGATATATCTGCAAATAGTTTAAGGTGACATTCATAGAAATTGTTGTTATAACATAAATGCAGCATGTACCATATAGCAGGCATGTAAGGGGTCAAAACAATCGTTAAATTTTTACAGTTAACCCGTACTGCCGCCATAGACAATCACCGCAAACACGTTTATGAATGCAATAAAACATACATCGTATCCGTGTTAAGAAAATTTTATTTGACTACATTTCCATAATTTTACTTATTTATTGTATATCATTGTGGTTCTAATGTGAGGCACCAAGAGGTTAAAATAAAATGGAAAAAGAATGATTAAAAAAAAATAATTTCAAATTGGTTGAATACGCCTGACTTGCCCATCATTTAGTCAAGTATTTTACTACAAATCACACAAAAAAAAATTGCGGCCACAAGACATTTTCATACGACGCTGACGTTTACAATGCAGCCACAATACAATTTTACGTGAGAACTACTGTTACATACCAAATGGAGTGATACCGTTAAAATTATTTAAGTATAATAATAATAACTTGTGAACTGTCACTGCTTGGTGGAAAGGCATTATATTTAATTAATTAACTACAATATTTAGTAGTATTTCCCCAGAACAGAACAAATTTCCATTAAAGCAAACGTATAAACTTAACCATAAACAGTATGTGTTCGGTTAGCCAACATAATCTGTTCCTAGACTATGTTCGCTATCCGAATTATTCGTTCAAATTTTTAACTATTCAAATTTTGTCATTGAAATTCCATTCAAAGAACCTTCAGTCGATATCATAAATTATTAATAATTAGCGGATTTACAAAACCAAAAGTTTAACACTTTGAAAAAATAGCAATGCATTTTAGATCTACAATTTTTTTTTTTATAAGATATAGTTGATAGCTATTTCGGTTCACCCATCTTCGGAAATACGTTTAAACAAACATTTGCTTAAACATATAGATAAGTTAAATGTACGCTTAAGCATAGTTCCGAAGATAGTGTGAACCGAAATAGCTATCAACCACATCTTAATTCAAAAAAATTGTAGAACTAAAATACATTGCTATTTTTTCACCATGTTATAATGGAGTTCTACCGAGTTAATGTCAATTCAATCAATAAACCAAAAGTTTAATTTTCATGATAAAAAGTGTAAATTTAAAAACGCTATTTAAAATTCTTGAATTTACCCTACAAAAATTTTGCCTCCCTCTGATTTAGATATATTCGGTGTATACTCCACACGAGGAGGGGGCATTATTTCGAAAATAAAGGGTTATTGTATAATCGACGAATAAATTCATAACTATTTATTATTGCTCTTCCGTCGTTCAGTTGTTATTATGACGGTCCATAAATAAATATGTATGTAAATCATCAAATGAAAATGCACGCTGGGCAATATGCGCATTTTAATATTGTTATAGTGCGTTTCGCGAACCGCTATTGGCCACCGGACAGTTAAAAGTTTGTTATTGCAGCCGCGCTCGATTTTATTGTATTTTCTAAGACGTTAACCTGTACGATGCCGGTTGGAAATGCGACTCCACGCTTTGTCCGACGCCAGGAATATTTACGTTTGTCCAATCGCACATAATAAATGTCCGATTCGTGACATCTTGCATCGTCAATTTTATACAGTAAATTTTCGTCAAAGAAAATATATCGCACCTCTAGTTTTGCATTGCAATTTTTTAAAAAATAAAGTCATTACTCGATAATGCTCGGATATGCGAAACCGGTTTTATCATGCTTGTATATTTTAAAAATAACGTAATTCTCAACCACTACACAAAACAATGTAACCTCGATCAACCGTTCGCGCATAATAAGTTTTCCCGGATGGATCGTTTATTTTTTTATAGTCCCGTCAAACAACCATAAGAACAATATTAAATACAATAATCCCGCATTAACCTTTCCCCGATTTATCGATTTCCTCGATCTATCGTCTAAGTATTATGGTACCGTCTCAAACATTATACCGATTGACCGGTTTTGTTAGATAATTTTTTCTATTCAATACAATTTGTGAGTTTGAGCACACATTTTTTTTTGTATTAAACATAGAACTTTTACAAAACCCTCTCGTATTCACAAATTTTTGGAAAACCCCGTTTTTGGAAATTAAAAAGGGAGGGACATTGTTTTTTTTTAATATTATTTAAAGCTTTACCGCATTTTTCGTTATGTTTTTAGGGTGCCTTGATAAACGTGAAATCAAGGTTCCACTGTATAATGAAAAACACAACGTTATATAAAAGTATTATGTCGCTGATTTCTTAACTTTTTGTTAAATATACACGAGAAGAAATACTTACTGATGCGTAGTAACATTGAAGAACAGATGAGTAAAATGCGGGGCAGCATCTTCAGGTCCATGTGGAGCAGGAAATGATAACACCAAAAGAACTGGTTTCCTCGAAGAACGCTGCTTACTGTGCCGCAAGAACGCAAGAGAATCGTTGGTAATCAAGTCAGGGTAGTAGTCCTAAAGAAATTAAAATCATAACTTTGAATATTTTTTTTGACACAAATGACGTCATTTTAACCAAACATGCCAGACAGGTCTTACGTTAAATATAATACGATATGTTTGTTTAAGGCATAGGTTCCCAACCAGGGAGTCGCGATGTAATAATATTTCGATAAACAATCGTATTTTATCTTGTATTTTATAGATTTTCGAATCATACTTTTTTTTACTGTCTGTTTTAATATACTATTATAAAATATTGTTATAACACCACGGTGTTGCAAAATTACTTGTTTTGAATAAAAAATCAAATGTATAAATATTTATTATTTTATTCCAATGTTGATGGTCCGCAAAAAATTTTTGGATTTTTTGGTGGTCCGCGGATGTAAAAATGTGGAGAACCTTTGTTCTATGAGATTTTATATGTATATCTATCTCTTTTTTAAACGTATATGAAGTTAGCTTCACATAAAAAAATAATATAATAAATAATTTATATTTAGTTTATTCACAGCTCTAACGACGGCGGAAACCGAAACCGGTATCAATAAAAATATATAATAATTTGTACAGTATAATTATGTAATATAATGGTTGGTTGTAGCAAGTATTTATTTACGGCATACGGATACTATCCGTGGCTTTATCCAACTGGCTTTCTTTTAGGTATGCTCACTTATAATAGTTTGAAAAACCGATAATTTCTTTCGACTAATTCGAGGCCAAAATGAGAATTCTGCCATCCTTAATAATATCAATTTGTATGTTCCGGATAGTTTTTTAAGAAATCGTGTACATAATTTGTTTTTTCTTCCAAAGTGTAGAACCAGTCTGCCAATGGGGATGCCAATGGTAAGCGCATTAACAATGTTCAACAGTATTGCTTCGGATGTTGACGTATTTCATGTGGACGGAAGTGAGCTCAGATGAATGCTATTTTTTCAGTTAAAGTAGAAATTTCATGAGCTTACATGGTTGACTTCTTTTTTCAATCCTTATTGATTGTTTTACTGTGTATTTTTATATTTAAATATGTTACGGTGCAAAAGCAATGAATTGATAATTTGTAAGTTTTGTACCGTGTAGTTGTAAATAAATAAATAAATTTGCCATGCCAATAAATAAAAAAGAATACCTTATGATAGTCGAAGCCATGTTTGATCTTCTTTCCGTTCATGTTGATGCTGTAGTTATAATACTTGCTGTTCATGATAAGACCTCCCCATTCGCGCCAACCAGGAGGGATATAGGATCCATTATACTTGTTGAGGTATTTCCCGAAATATCCTGGAGAAGAAAAAGCGGGATAAAGCCTTTGATAGAAAATTTTGTATGACAGAAAGTTTCGATTCATCAAAATGCAAAAAAATGTATTGAAGCATCTACGTTAGTGGTACCTATGTGTGGCCACCAACATCTTTATAGTAAATATAAATATTTCAGTTTTTTTTAAAGTTGATTGAATACACCTGACTTGCCCTTTGTATGTAACTTTTATTTTTATCATATTTAAAACAAAATTTTTACATGTCTATAAGACCTCTGATGTTTACAATGCGGCCACAGTAAACTTTTACGTAAGAGCCGTTGACCTATATACTTCTATATATATTACATATATGAACAAAAACAATGTGTATTGATTTTGATAACAATAATATTAATGACTTTTTGACAAAAGAGGACATCAATGCGAATGCATCCATGGGTTAGAATGGCTGACGATGCCAAAAGGCGAAACACGGGTCGCGAGTGTTGAAACACGTGGTAACGTACCAAGCTTGAGCGATTCGTGTTTGACTTGTTTTTCATTGAATTCGCATTAATTACAATATCGACGTGTTCGATGGAATTTCAATATAAAATTGGAATTGTTGAAATTTTGTACGATTCTACATGTTTTGTCCCTAACGACCCGGGTTTCATCTTTCTGAATCTTTCTGAAAATAATCTGACGAAATTAAACATTTCTTAGTTGAAGCCGTGTTTTTTTAAAATAACAAAAAAAATAGTACTTATTTCCACAATATATTTTACGATCAGCAACAGTTTCGCTCATTGCGGTCATTATCATAATTATCATTAGCCAAAACTTCCAACACTGCTAACTCTCTTATAGCAATCAGATGATAATCCTCGCGATGAGGGAAATCGGTCCTGATCGTGAAATATACTGTGGAAATAAGTACTATAGAAATGCGTTTTTATTATTTTAAATATCCTGCTTTTCTATCAAAAAAGGGACAGTTGACTCTTTAAAAGTGATCAATAAATGGAAGTCGGTTTTTTTAACGACTTCGCAACCCTAATGATCGATACACTACAATCAGCCGTCTCAACGGTTGAGACAATAGGAACCAGAGTGTTAAAGCTACGTACGTAGCTAAGTACCCCGCCCATACGAGATGCAAATGTAAATCTATTTATAATTATGTTATCTTAGAATCTTTGTTACGTGGTGTGCTGCATGCATAATGTTGCTTATTAAAGAAATTCGTCGCAATTAGGGCGTGGGACGATGAAGAATTTGACCACAGTTTCTCAAATGCGTCACGTATGTATGTACGCTCAATCAACCACGTAGAGAACAGACGAAACGGAATTAATTAGTGAATCAGAAATAATGAATTTATCACCGTGCACCGGACAGCTGGAAATCAATAGACATCAATTATCACAAAAAATTGCATTACGCTGCAATATACAGAAAAAACAACAACAAAAAACTCAACTAAAATTGGACATGCTTTTTAAAAAGACTACTACTGCTTCTTCTTCCACTACTGATGATCGAGTGATTGGTGATGAGTCGATGGATTGTACATATACAATGACAAAAGATTTTAAATATTAATGAAGTGAATATTTTATTTTGTATTAATAAATGAGTGTAAATTTCACATGTTTTATTTTAATATGTAAGTACATAAATAAATACACAAAAATATAAATAAATACACATGTTTCACGACAAATTCGACTTGCGACCAAAGTCCAGAAACGTATCTCGGCCGTAAGTCGAGGATAACCTGTACGCTCACATTGGTATTGAAAGCGGGAATTTATTCATACCCTCGATAATGCACGATTTTCATCCCTGTAATTAAAACTGGCATACGGGAGAAAAGTGTACTTGCTTAGTACATGACAATCAATTGGTTCAACTTATTTCCGTAGTAGTTCCATTGTTCACCATCGCCCTAATTAGTGCACCAAAATGTCGCAGTAAAAAACCCCGTTTGATCCACTTAAAAAAACAAAGGAAGAATTACTTAAGCAATTAATTATCCAATTAAACGTTCCGGCGAGGAGATGGCGTTCTTTTAATTCTATTTTCTTTTTATGTGCGTTTGTGAATGAAATGAGCGTAGGATGCCTTCCTGTCTCGCTTTGAACCGGCTACATATTCCTAATAACGCGATGTTAATATTTAGATGGAATTTACAGATAAAGGGTAGATCAAGTTCAACACAGCAAAATAAATACACCCATCCCTCGTTTAACACGATACTCGGTTAATACGGTATCGGTTTAACACCGTTTCAGTTTCGGTGAAAAATAAATATGTTTCGTAAATGTGCACGTGAAACTGCTGGCTTTAAGGGCAGCGTGTATCGGCGGAGCAATTGAAAATTATCACAGGCAATTGTGTTAATTATTATTAGATTGATATTGTTAAATTTGTTTTAGCTGTAATTTACTGATTGTCTTGGGGTAAGTGTTTTCTCGTAATTATTAACTTTGATATATATATATACGATGTTAACTGTTTATTTTACGTCAGTTCTGTTGCATCCATGTGATAGAATGCCTGAAGATGCCGAAAGGCGAAACCCGGGTCGTTAGTGACAAAGCATGTGGAATTGTTCAAAGTTGTAACAATTCAAATCTGTTATTGAAATTCCATCAAGCACCTTCAGTCGATATCATAAATTAAGGTGTATATTCTGATCTAAATATTATTAACACTTATGAACACTATTCACAATCAAATTGTTTCTTATCATACAGTTTCCTTTTTTTCGTTTTCTAATTTTATATCGAATGACGTGGAACATTAACACCGGGAACGTCCACGTTACCCGGTATTAGCGTGTTAATGTTAGAGAGGAATGAATATATCCAATTAATTCACACCTTCAACTTTCCAATCGCTAAAATTGAACTCGTCTTGCACCAACCTAAACTTAAATGCAAGTTTTTTTTAACACATATTGCTTAAGGAAAAAAGCATTAAGTGGCCAGTTTGGTCGTTAATAAATATTTTCTTTGAATAAGAACACATTATTATAAATCAGTGTTAGTTAAAATATTCGGCAACATTATGTGCCGTTAGTTCTTTAAGTCGTGTGCTAGCGGCGATTGGCGGACTCGATTTTGTCTGTCACAAATTTTATCTACGCTGTGATGTTGTCTTTATATGCATGACTAAAAATATAATAATTCACCAAAAAATATAAATAATCTAGCATAATGTATATTACGATAGATGAATAGCGTTATATAAAAGTTATATGAATTATTTTTATTGTAATACGAGAGAATAATGACATTTTTCATGAGGTTTTACAATTAAATCATCATCTTTGTTTTCAGTCCTACAAGGGTTAAACAAACAATTGAAAAAAAATCGACTAGAAAATTACTTACACGCTGAAAACATAGCAGTGTATTTCGGCTTGGCAAATTTTATAAGGTATTATATATAGCTGATAGCTATTTCGACTTAAACCCTCGTCAGAACTATTTTTAAACATACATTTACTTATTTATATATAGCGGTGTAGAAAATGTGCTCAATACATATTATATTTTGTTCTAACATTTTAGTTTTATGTTGTGATAAAAAAATTCAGAATATAATATTTTTTATGTTGTATAAATTTGCTGCGTGTCAAGCGCGTCTAATTTTGTTATGAAATCTAAAACTTTAACCTTTTGCGATTGAATGATGACATTCAACTTATGCACCGTGTGATATTAATGACCCGGGTTTCGCCTTTCGGCATCATCAGGCATTTTATCACACGAATGTTACAGAAACAACGTTTACGTTTGGCGATGACGCATTCCAATTCTTCGTCCGACATCGAAGCGACAACAAAAATTGTGTGCACTCCTTTATCAAGTGAAAAAGATTAGCAATGTTTTAATATACATATTAAATAACTATTGGATGTATACGAAAAAACCGGTAATGAAAGGGTTATTTGATATCCAAAATAAAAGAATAACATTTCTGAGAGAAGCAATGTGAAAGTTGTCAAAATGACCAAAAATATAATGGATAGTTAATCACATTATGTTGAAGTAATATGTACATAATAATAATATATTGATTGCTTGAATAGGCATTTTTTATTAAAAATCCATTATATCACGGTGAAAAAAATAGCATTTTTTTAGAATATTTTTTTTGACCATGTTAAAATAAATTACATATTAACATTGAAGCGCCCCAAAAATGCTCAAAGAAAAGCGTGGGCGCCCATAATATTTTGAACGTTGGCAGCTATTATAGAAAGCGTGCGCCGTGTGGCAACACTGGATTGACACTGACAGCGCGGGAAATTGCCGAGACGACTGACAGCTGGCGCGCTTTTTTTTAAAAAAACGAACGGATCTCGCAGTCCATAGAAATTTGCCAGAAGACGTGTCATTGCAATACATATTTTTTATTTATAGAATAATTTAGTCGAACAACCTTGAGAATTTCGCAGACGCCTAATAAATATTCTTGTCGGTGGTATGTATAGGTGAAATTAATTTATGTGAGAAATAATAAATTTTAAACGTGATTATTTGACGTGGAATTCATGTTTTTTTTTGTTGTGTTGTATAAACAAACATAAATTATAAACAGTGGCACGTCTCCAGCTAGTCGATTAATTAAATTAAACATAGAGATTTAATATTTTTTTTTTTGAGCCATTTTAGAAGTCAACACAAAGCCCACTGAATTATTTATTGTCAACATTATTTATGTAACAAAACATTGTCTATTAAAATGCAATCAAATATCATCGCTGGAAAGGAACTATTAGCTAATTAAATGCTCTTAGTATCGCATGGATTGATAGACAATGTAAACTAAACCTTTCCAGGAGTACGGACGTACTAGTACGTTGGCGCGATTTTTTTTGTGAAGGAGTATGGACGTACTTTTCGTATATGTCAACAATTATTGTAATAATATATTCAAGTGCTATATGTCAATGGTTTGTGATCTCTGGATAATGAAAATGTGAGTTGTATTTTTTTTAACTATTTTTATATCATTCTATTAAAATGATTTGATAAAAAAAAATATCAGCACGGTTAAAATTAATTAGTTACTCCTGGAAAGGTTAATATAAGGACCGGTTTCGCTCATCGAAAGCATTGTCAACTTTTTGGTAGTTCTGTTTTTTTTTTTGTTAAATAAAATGCCTTTCAACTAAGACACGCCAGTTAAAACTTTAAAAGTTGATGACGTAAGGATCGCGTTTGAACGCATAATCAGATAATGTGCGCATTATGACCATGCCCGATGCCAAAATAGAGCATACAGACTACCGTCTGTCTAAATGTCACTACTTGATGGAAATGCATGATATTTTATGTACATAACAACACATTTTTAGTACTTATTTCAACAATATATTTTATGATCAGGACCGATGTCCTATGAAAATGCTAGCGATTTGTGAAACCGGTCGTGATCTGAAAATTAATTGTAGATATAAAATATTATTTCAATAGTGCTATGGAATTATATAAAAAAGGTCCAGGGCTGTGAAGTCGTAGTCGTATATTTGGTCGATTTCGGAGTCGGATTCGTAAAAAACGAACGACTATTTCTTCGATTAAATGATTTTTAAGAATAAGTCAATGCACAATTGGTTGGAAAAAATTGACAAGAATATTTGTTTAGTCGGATTCGTGTTGTTCGTTGTGACGGAGTTATTATTTGCGAATCTACAACCCTGGTTTTGATAGTCACGACAAAAGTTGAAAATTATTTCAGATGGATAAAAACTGAACATCATTATCAGTCAGTCATTATTTAGTTTAATTTAGCATTCATCCGGGACCCGGTTCAGTCATTCCGATTCCGGGAAAATACCGTCAAATCCGGGATCGATGGCAACCCTACTCACGACCCAGGTTAAGCAAAAAAAAAAAAAACGCTGACTAATCTCACGTAATCTTTTACTATGTTTTTTATGGAGTTCCTAAAATTCATCTGCGAAATATAAATATAAAAAATGCATTTTTTCAACATTAATGCTTGCTTCTGAAATTCACAACAAATCATTAAAAACCTCTAAAATAAATATAAAACAAAATAATTAATAATTTATGCTGACATTTCGAAAAAAACATCGGTGGGTGGTTGAAAAGGAAAGATCAAATTATGTTAATAAATCATCTCTCTAAATGATAGGTTTCGAGAGATTCCAAAAAACAATTTTAACATAATATCCACGGCGGTGTACGATTAGTCAATTGAGCATAGACAAATCCGACAATCGGCGTTCCGCCCATAAAATTATTATCAGTTATTATTTATGGCCGTGTCATTTTGTACGAAAATATGTGAGTCTATGGTATTTAGCTGTTGCCGTGCGATGATTGTCTATGACGGCTTCTCAACTTTATTAAATAATCATTTTTTAACACAGTAAAATAATAGTACTGTATTTTTGAGTTCTTCGAACAAAAAAAGTTTTCTTTTTATTTATTGAATTGGCATTTACTTGGCAGAACTCTATTATAACACGACGAAAAAAAAAGAATACATTTTAGTTGTACAACATTTTTAAGTGACATTCAACACCATAAAAGTGACTAAAATGTCGAAGGTTTTTATTTATTATATAGAAATAAAACTTAATAGTATATGATATCAACTTTGAGTGCTTGATGGAATTTCAATATCCAATTTGAATTGTTTGTTCTATTGCTTCCGTGTGATTAAGTGCCTGAAGATGCCAAAAAGCGAAAACTAAATCATTGTAGACATAAAATATGGAGATGTACAAAATTTCACCAATTAAATTTTATTCTTGAAATTCCATCAACCACTCTCCGACGGTATTTTAATTAATAAATATTTTTAATTACTAGCAAGTAGAGATTGTAAAGCAGCATGTGTTGTCTCTCTGTTAGGGGTTTACGTGTTTCATTTCCGGTGCAAGTATGGCTATGATTAAAATGAACTTAAATTTTTCCTGCCAAAATATTTTGGCAGTGAAATAATTAATAAAATAAAAAAGGTGACTTATTGGAATGGATGTTCACAAATTTACAGCCGAAATTATTAAATAAAACAATTTAAGTAACCCCGTCGAGAGGTGTTAACAAATATGGCGGAGGTGGGCGCTGAACGCCAGGTGTTCTCAAACTGTGGAGGTGTTGTTATGCCCACGTAATTATTAATAAAAGATAACGCAAAAAGGATTTTTGAATACCACCATTGAATTCACACGTGGGATTGATTCACTTAAAAACATCAAGAGGTGATTAAATTATAATTTATATACATTACTTTTTACAATGCTGGTGTTTCAAATGTTTTTTTTTTTTTTTTGAAAAATATATTTTATATCTTAGTTGTTTTTTGAAGTGGAAAGTACGATGCAATTGGGCGACAAATGAAAATGAAGAAACGAGTTTTCAATTGGTATATTTTCCATAAGGTTAACAAAGCATTTAAGATCGGTTGAGATTAAGTTAGGTTAGGTTAGATTAGGTTAGGTAAGACGAAATCTGATAGACTTCTTTTTAATTTCAAATTAGTTCGTTGAAAAACAAAATTTGGAAAAATTATGGCAGATCATATATGCTTAAAATGCATAAAAAAATATAATACAGGGTTTCCCAAACTTTTCCTACGATCTTACAAAAAGCAAATCATTTTTTTTGATGTGTAGACTATAGTCACTTTTTGGTGAAAAATCATTACATACAAAAATTAAATACAATGTGTGATTCTATTTCCACAATTTTAAATTCTCTTGCATTGATTGAATTGGCATTTATTTGGTAAACTTCATCGTGAAAAAAAGCAATATTTTTTCGAATTTGTAGTACTAAAATACATTGCTGTATTCACCGTGTTAAATTCTCAATATTAAGAATGGTTCCGCTCAACGCTCCTGTGTTTTCATCGGTTGTTTTTTGTGTGTTAATTCTGTTGCATTCGTGCGATATAATGTCTGAAGATGCCGAAAGACAAAACCTAGGTCATTTGTCACGAAATATGTGAAATCGTTCAAAGTTCCAACAATTTAAATTAGATTTCATTTGTTTAAAATAACATAAAATTTGTGAGGTCGAAGTATTACTTCCTGTTGACTGATTTTATCATTCGTCTATTGATTGAATATCCATTTACTTGGTAGAACTCCATTATAACACGGTGAAAAAATAGCAATGTATTTTAGTTCTACAAATTATTTTATAAATAAGATATAGCCGATAGCTATTTCAGCTCATGCCATCGTCAGAACTATACATTTGTTTATCTAAGTGTTGTGTTATTATTCGTCAACGGCAGTTCACTTTTGCTCTGTCAATTCATTTTGAAATGAAAAACGTCACCATCGGTCGCGACCGTCGCATTGACAACGCCGTCGTCTTTTACACGTGGGTTTGTAAAGTATGAACGATTAGAAGTCACGTAGAACGAACTGTATCCGATGACAGATTGTTCGTGTTGTTATCGTTAAGTATAATTGATGAATGCCTCTAACAGCTTACACACCGAGATAACTGCATTCTTTACAATTTGAGTCGGAGTTTGGTATGTTGGTATGCGGAATGAGTTGATTTCAAGACATACGTTATAGGCAGGGCTGTGAAGACAGAGTCGGAGCCGTGAAGAACGAAATTCTGACTACTTTTTCGATTAGATACATTTGAAAAATATTTCAAAGAATAATTTGCTGGATTGGTTGGTATAATTTTACCTAACTCGTAGTATAATTTTGTTATTGCTATATAATAATATTCTTAACCATCTTACTGCAGATATCTCAACGGTTGATTACAGTGTTTTGGTCAGGGTTGTGGAATCTTTAAAAAAAACATGACTCCATCTTCAAACAAAAGATAGTGGATTTTGATAAGAATGAGTTGTTTCATATGACAAGGTGCAAAAGTAAAAAAAAAGCTTAACACTCCAATTGTTGACGTCTCAACCAGGGCTGTGAAGTCATTAAAAAAATACGCCGTGTAATTTTGTCTGCTTTCCTATTTACTTGCATTAAATTAATCATCAACCAACAATCCGGCAAATAGCCAAATTCTTCAAACTATAGGAACAAACAAGGCTGAGACGTAAGCAGTTAGTGGTTTAAACTCTCCAGTCCTTTTGCAGCTTTCAAAAAAACAACTCGTTCTTATCGCAAGATGACGGCATTAGGCAACAGCTGGAAATCAATAGATATCAATTACCACAAAAACATCTTAACGAACAAACTAATATATAATTTTAAAATTCAAACTTCATTCTCAATGATCAACTCCATCTTCCCAACTCTCTCTTGTGATACCCTTTACGTGAGATCGGTTCAATGAATCGACAATCTCATGACGTAAACTCTTATGTTTCATCACTAGATGTTTGATAGTAGGTATTCTCTATATAAAATAAAAAAAAATATATTTCAATGTTACTTGATTGATATTTATTGAAAAACACCATTTCAGGAATGACTCATTAGCAAAATCGTTAATGAAAATTATCACAGGCAATTGAGTTAATTATTATTAGATTGATATTGTTAAATTTGTTTTAGCTGTAATTTACTGCTTGCCTAGGGGTAAGTGTTTTCCTGTAATTAATAACTTTAATGTATATACGATGCTAACTGTTTATTTTACGTCAGTTCTATTGCATCCGTGTGATAGAATGCCTGAAGATGCCGAAAGGCGAATCCCATGCCGTTAGTGACAAAACATGTGGAATCGTACAAAATTGTAACAATTCAAATTAGAAACTGTATGTCTGTCGCCACTCCTCAAGCCATTAGAACGGGCTTTTACGTAATAAACCATTCCCATCCAATAAACATTTTCCGTGCAATATGTAAGCTTATTGATATAGCCGCCTTTTTAGTTTCATTTACATTTTTTTTTTTAGTTTTATTCCTAGCAGGAAATAAACTAGTTCGTTGAAAAAGAAGAGAAGATGTATTGCCTCTCTTTTCTACACACCCATATATACATAAGCAAATGCTCGTTTAAGCATAGTTCTGACGATGGCGTGAGCCGAAATAGCTATCAAACTATACCTTATAAAAAAAAAATCTAGAACTAAAATATATTCTTATTTTTCCACCGTCTTATCAAAGGTCACTAACTTTTTTGTAGTCGGAATCGTGTTTTTTAACGGCTTAACAGCCCTGGTTATAAGCCATGTAAATATTACGATAAATGTTAAACTGACGTTTACAAATACAAATGGACACTGGTTTCAGTTACGAAAGCAAAAGTTTGCCATAGTAACGAAACGATTATTAAATTACACGTCGTATAATCGATTATTTTTTAACCCATTCAAAAAAACTAAATTACTGACGTTTTAAACCAGTTTCATGTAATTACATATCAATTAGTTCACAATTTAAAAAAAATCATTTTAACAAAAGGACGTCTGGTGTATTTTTATACTACAATAACTCACGTATTTAATATGTAATTAATAACAAATTGATTTAATGTATATAATATATAAAGTGACAAATAACACCCTAAAAGGGCTAGATTGATAATGCTCGCAATGAAAGAAACCGGTCCTGTTCAATAAATATATTGTGTGAATAAATAATAAAAATGTGTTTTTATTATTTAAAATATCATCCCTTTCCATCAAGAAGTGACAGTTAACAACTTAAAAGCAGGGCTGTGGAGTCGTACGAAAACAACACAACTCCGAATAGTACCGAAACAATACGAATCTACAATATATATAGTGGTGGAGAAAAGGTACACACGAGGGCGTAAGCCGAAATAGCTATCAACTATATATCGTATAAATTTTGTATATCCCACGCAATTTTAATGAAACAATGAAATAGATTTTTTTTAATTATTTAAAAACTTCGGCTAGAGAAGTTTTCCATTTCAAGTTCTTAATTTCTTAAATTTGAATTGTTACAACCTTGTACGATTCTACATGTTTCATCACTAACGGACCTGGGTTTCGCCTTTCGGCATCTTCAGGCATCACGCGGATGCAACGGAACTGACGACTTTTGTCAGCTCTGTGGCATCCGAATCTGATAATAATTAACACAATCGCCTGTGATAATTTTCATTAACGATTGATCTTGGTCATCGACGTCATTCTTGAAAGGGTTGTGCAGCAAATAGAAATCAAATATCATTAAAATGTGATTGATTTTTTTATTATCTAAGAAATACCTGCACAATTAAATCTGGCAAGTAACAAAAGTTGCCCGAAGATGCCGAAAGCCGAAACCCGGGTCGTTAGTGACAACACATGTGGAATTGTTCAAAGTTGTAACAGTTCAAATTTGATATTGAAATATCAAGCACCTTCAGTGAATATCATAAATTAATATTATTTATTATTTGATTTTTTTTAACGACGCTTATGTGTTCCATGCTACTTGGGCGAATCCGCCATTGTTGATAAATAACAATGGCGGCAAACATGCGATGTATGGGATTTTTTTTTTGCATATACGCCAGCGGTTTCCAAACTTTATGCTACCACGCCTCCCTAAAAAAAAATTTTTTTTCGCGCCTCCCTCTCTACTTTTTTTTAAACAGATATACTAATATAGACACGTTTTAAATAATAACTTTATTTTCAAAAAAAAATTGTTATAATTCCATACAATTACCAGAACAATAACAAGGTTTTGTAAGTTTTAGCAAAACCTAACCAAATACGAAAATGTATGTAAATACATTTATTTTTATATTCAATTACTAACCAATCTAACGCATCATAATTTAATGCGAAGGATGATGCTGTTAATTGGCACAAAGTTTTTCAAATCTTGGGGGCAGTGTGGAGAGTGCCACTCGTAGCTCCTTTTCGACTATTAATCTGGCTCGATATTTCGTTTTCATCGCAGCCAATGCTGAAAAGCCTGTTTCGCATAAATACGATGTTACAAATGGTAGAAGCACTTCCATTGCTTTGCAATACAATAATTCGTACTCTCCACTGAGATTCATTCAAAATTGAATCATAGTTTCATTTTGGAACTTTTGTTTTAGTGAGCTATCACATGATAATTTTATCAATTTTTCTGTTTCAATAGTTTTCAGTTCAAATTCGTCTTCTTCATTGTAGTTGAATGGATTCTGTACCCACATAAACTTTGAGAAATCAAGGTCTTTAAAATAATTGGAAAAAGAAACCACGAAACCATCCCAGTGTTCGAGAAATAGATTTTTACTTGCCTCAATATTGGCTGTGGCCCAGAAATCTTTTGAAAGTGAAAACATATCCAACTCATTCTTTTCTAAATTGGATTTCCATAACTTTTACTTTTTTATGAAAGCTGTAACTTTGTCTTTTTGAACAAATGGATGCATGTTTGACCCCTGCATTGATTTGATTAAACTGCTCAATTTTCCAAAAACTTCAACCAAATATGCAAGTTTAACAATAAAAATATTGTTCTTCCACAAATGTGCTTCTTCGTGTTGGTTTTCTTCGAGAAAGGTTGCTATTTCTACCCTTAGTTCAAATACCCTTTGAATCATTTTTGCACGAGATAGCCAGCGAACTTCACAATAATATAGAAGTGAGGTATAATTTGCTTCCATATTAACACATAACAAACAGCCTAGCTCTCAAAGGACTCTTCTTCATATAGTTTATAATTTTTACAACTTTTATAAAAATCATATTTAGTTCTTCGCTCATGTTTTTGGAAACTAGAGCTGCTCTGTGAAGCATACAGTGCGTCCAGATAGCATGTGGTGCTGTCTTTTTGACCAATGCTTGAAGACCTGCTTTGTGTCCGGACATAGTGTGAAATTTTTGTTTTCTTAAAAAGTTTTTGGCGCCTCTCAGTTTGGAAACCGTTGATATACGCACAATAAGTGCAATTGAGTCAAATGGCATCATAAAACAGCGCATTGTAAGGGTCACAAAGGCGAGCTTGCTTTCTCTCGCAAGTTGTTTATGGTGAACCCGGTCACTGTTGAGTTGTCTCTGATTACCCACTTCCTGCACTGACTGCTTCCAAAGGCGCGAATACACATATAAAACCAAGCAAGATATTCCACTACGGCAGTGGCCCACAAACCGTGTTACGCGAGTCAAAATAAAAATAGGAAATAAGCTAGGTCGTTAAAACAGGAGAGAAGATGTATTGTGTACCTCTTCTACACAGCTATATATAGATAAGCAAATGTTCGTATAAGCATAGTTCTGACAATGGCGTGAGCCGAAATAGCTATCAATTATATCTTATTTATAAAAAAATTGTAAAACTAAATTACATTTCTATTTTTTCATCGTGTTATAATGGAGTTCTACAAAGTAAATGCCAATTCTAATCAATAAATCAAGAAAATAAAAATTGTTCTTACGTCATTTTATTACAATAGTAACGCGAAATCAGACGACTTGCTAATAAGGAAATGGGAACAACTTATCGTGATATCGACAGATTTGAAGTCATTCGATTGGCATTTACTTCGTAGAGTTCCATTATAATGCTGTGAAAAAAAGATTGGTCTGATAAGGGCGTGCCCAGAAAAAATTGGGCTATATTCAATAAAAAATTAGCCTTAAAGCGGTTTGATTCTCCAACATTTTTGAACGTCAACTGTTGCATTGTTATTTTTCACCGTGTTATAATGGAGTTCTACCAAGTAAGTGCCAATTCTATCAATAAACAGCTCATTCTTATCAAAGGCCACATTCTTATAAATTTCGTTCGGAGTCGAGTTTTTTTAACGACTTCACAGCCCTGGCCAAAACACTGTAACCGTTGAGAAGTTTGCAGTCAGATGGTTAAGAATATTATCATTGAAGCAGTAACAAAATTATACTGCGAGTCAAGTCAAGTTTCACGAAATATTGCGCGGTAGTTTAGAGAAATATTGCCGCAGTTTGAAGATTCCTTTACGTTATTTCGTGTGGACTTTGTCCCAGATTGTGGCAACATTATTAGGTCTTCCAGAAACGCGTGACGTCACCGTGGAATGCTGCCAATTCACAATTTGTATTTACTCAAGTATTTGTCTGATGATATTATTTGATCAAAGATACGGGACTTTGCACTGCCGAGCTGGATGGGCTGGCCAAGTCTCGCAGCCACTACACCAATCTTGGTCCTTGCAAAAAACGGACCATGCACGTCAATGGTTATTTGTTAATAAATATATCTTCCCTACAAGTCAAAAGTGCATATCAAATATGACAAATCATAAATGCTATATACAGAAGAGCAAAAAGTCTGAAAAATATCGTATCAATGCGAACAACTTTGTTTTTTTTTTCATTTCTTCCCATGTATTAGAATATAAATATTTTTATAATTTATGATATCGACTGCAGGTGCTTGATGGAATTTCAATATCAAATTTGAATTGTTACAACTTTGTACGTTTTCATATGTTTTGTCACCAACGACCCGGGTTTCGCCTTTCGGCATCTTCGGGCATTCCATCACACGGATGCAACAGAACTGACGTAAAACAAACAGCTAGCATCGTATATATAGCAAAGTTATTAATTAATGAAAACACTTACCCCAAGGCAAGCAGTATATTACAGATAAAACAAATTTAATAATATTAATCTAATAATAATTAACCCAAATGCCTGTGATAGGTTTCATTACCGATCTTATTAATGAGTCATTCTTGAAAAGATTTTTCAGCATATGCTGAGTTTGTCAGATGCATCCGAGTGATAGAATGCCTGAAGATGCCGAAAGGCGAAACCCGGGTCGTTGGTAAAAAAAAAAAAAAAAACATGTGGAATCGTACAAAACTCTAACAATTCGAATTCGATATATATTTTTGATGACACGATTATTTTTTCCAGGACTATGAGCCGGAGTCGTGTTTTTGGTCAATCTTGGCGTGTGAGTCGTGAAAAACGAGCGACTGCGACTACTTTTTCGATAAGACGATTTAGACGAATATTTCAATGAACAATTTGCCGAATTGGTTGATTGATCTTCAAGTGAATGCACATAAATAGGGAAGAGAGGAAAAATTTGGAGGTTTAAATATCTCATACTAATTAGGGGTGCCAAAATGCTGGTCTATATTATATTATTACCTGTGCGATATCCAGCGTTAGAGAGATATGCAGCGAACGATCTTGGTTCGTGATCGGCTTGCCAGGCGGGTCCACTGCAGTTATCATTGTTGGTATAAACATTGTGATTGTGGACGTACATTCCAGTCAACAGAGAACTCCTGGAAATCCCCAAAAAGATTTAAAAGACAGTTAGAATATATATGAAATTTATTTCTTCGTTAATCCACTTGATGTGATGGCATATTTCATGTGGACGAAAGTGAGTTCAGACGAATGCTATCTTTCCAGTTAAAGTAAACAATTCATGAGCTTACTTGGTTGACTTTTTTTGCAATCCTTATTGATTGTTTTACTGTGAATTTCCAATACTTTATATTTAATTAACGCGGTGAAAAAAATAGCAATGTATTTTAGTTCTACAAAATTATTTAAAAAAAATATAGTTGATAGCTATTTCGGCTCACACCATCGTCAGAAATATCTATAGAAGAACTATCAACTATATTTATTTGTTTAAATTATTTTGTAGAACAAAAATCCATTACTATATTTTTCACCGTGTTATAATGGAGTTCTACCAAGTGAATGCCAATTCAATCAATATATTTAAATATGTTACGGTGCAAAAGCAATGAATTGATAGTTTGTAAGTTTTGTACCGTGTAGTTATAAATAAATAAATGTGTCCCTAGATGTAGCACATGTTTGGATTATTTGAGAATTATCTTCATACTTGAAAAATGTTTATATAATACTTAATATGCTTAAAACCACAGTATAATATGGCCAAAAAGAAAAAAAATACCTTGAAGGGCAACACATTGGTGTCGTTGTGTAGGCGTGCCTAAATTCAGCTCCTGCATCCCTGATGAGCCGCATTGTCCTCGGCATGAAGTTAAGACTTCCCAACTCCACGTCTTGGTCATCAGTAAGAATCAAAATGATATTCGGCTTCCGTTCCTTCGGCTGCGGCAAAGTTGGCGAGCTTCCGCGCCCGCCATTTTGACGATGCCTCGCCAAATGGCCGCCGTCTTCGTTTCCGCCAGTCGACTTCCCGCCGTTCTGAGACGGGCCATTTCTTCTCCCGCTCAAATCGATAGTTCCTGATCTGGCGTTCGCATACTCTTCTTGGGTATGCCGAGATGTGTATGGATTATATCCAACGTCACTTCTTATATCTGTAAAATCCCTTAAAATCTCTTCAGAACTTCTACGAATGTTCGTAAAATCATCAGTGTTTGTTCGTAAAGTTGTAATATCCCCGGCCTTTCTTCGTATTATTCTATTTTTATTTTTCGAACTCTCTCTGATATTATCAAACTGAAATTCTGGCGGGAATCTTTCAGAACTCTGGTGGGCACTTTCCGAACCTTGTTCGTTTATTGTAAACCTCCTGTCGTTTCTACTCGTCTGCCTTCTGTCATTGCTATTGTATATTCTATCGCTATTTTCTTCTGCTATTTTTCGACTGGCAACACTCAATATGAAGTTTGACGTTAAAATCAAAAAGGCGGTTCGTAAATTCATTTTGGATAAATGAACTCAACTTTTCATCGGGAATTCAAAACATTATTTCATTGTTTATTGAATCTGTTTAGTTTAAGTAATTTAACACAGAGCGTGGGAGGTTTTCAAGGCATATTTTTCAACTGAAAATACTGCAGCTGCTGGAAAAAAAGAAAATAAACATTTTTAGCGGTTTGGCATTTTAGCAACTTTCAAAGAATTCAACTGTGGCTAAGCTGACATATTGTTGTTATTAACACGCACGAGCGTTAATTTGTGATTTAAAGAATAACGTATATTATCAAAGTTGAGTGCAGACTTATTATATTTGTATCAATGTAACAATTATAACAACAGCAATGTATTTTATTTCTACAAAATTTATCCGATATATAGTTGATAACTATTTCGGCTTACCCTTTATCATAACTATGTTTAAACGAACATTTACATATATAAATATATATATGCTGTTAACAGACCCAAGTATCATATTGTGCTAATTAATAAATTTAAAAATGTGGTACATTCATTTTATAATTTTTTTAAGACGTAGTCCTGATGAAGGCGTAAGCCGAAATAGCTATCAACGTTACACATTTTTTACACATAAATTTAGAACTAAAATATATATATATTTTTTTTACCGTGAAATTATTAACCCTTTGCACTCGAATGCCGCCATAGAGGCGGCATTGTAAGTTTTTCGTATTCCTCAGATGCATCTGACAAACTCAGCATATTTATAAAGCATGTTTATAAAGTATTTTTTGTAAACTTTTAGCATTTTTTATACATCGATTTCAACTAGATCACAATAACAGATCATTAGGGAGTCATTTACTGATAAAAAAACATAGCCAAACATAGCGGGCTTGCGTAATATCAATACGTGTTGTCATCGAAATGCATGGTGGATCCCGAGTGCGTATTTCAACTGTTCCTACAGAAGACCGTCTTGCAGATAAATTACATATATTACGTTCAGGGACTAAGAAGGACTGTGCAGTATGTTCAAACAGAAAAATTTCTGGCATGAGGTCGGAAACACGGCTGTTTTGCGAGACCTTCGTAAATAAGCCAGGATTACATGTTGTCGATTGCTTTGTGAAATACCATAAAATGGAGAATTACAAATAAAATAAAAATATGTAAATTATATTCATTATCAATATATCTATTTTACAGAAAAAATTAAAAAAAAATATTTTTTTAAATTTTTTTAAATTTTATATATATTTTTTTTATTACTTTGATTCATGTAGCGAATACGATTTTCGCAAAAAAAACGCGTCGCGTTGCTGCTAGGCACATACGAAAAAGTGTTCGAGTGCAAAAGGTTAATTGTTCATGACATCGACTGAGAGTGTTTGATAGAATTTCACTATCAATTTTGAATTGTTGAAACTTTGTACGATTCCACATGTTTTGTTACTAACGACCCGGGTTTCGCATTTCGGCATCTTTGGGCATTCTATCACACGGATGCAAAAGAACTGATTCAGCTCGCCGGTTCTGTTGCATCGATTTGATGGAATGTCTGAAGATGCCGAAAGGCGTAACTCGGGTTGTCAGTTACAAAATATGTGAAGTCGTACAAAGTTTCAACAATTCAAATGTGATATCGAAATTCCATCATGCACCTTCAGTCGATATCATAGGCTGAAATGATTTATTTTTTTTAATAATGTTCATGGCATTTTCGATGTATCAAAATAAAAAAACAGTTTATTGTAAGTGAAATATTTTTAAGATCTAGGTAATGAAAATATTTAATAATGATATGGTCGATAACGATGGGTGGCATTTTGTGTGACTTCATATAACGCGAAACAAATGTTTCGCACCCCTCAACTTCAAGCCGGTTATAGTTATATGATCAAATATGTTAAATGATTTGCCATTGGTGGATATTTCTGGTAAAGTCATAAACAGACTATCTTCGCATCCATCCGTCTTCTTCCTTCAAGTCTTTGACTAGCTTTCCCATCCAAGTGTACGAATTTAAATTAAAACTGTTTTCGTTTCGACGGGGAAATACAAATAAATCTCACTTACAAGTGTTTATTTCTCGTTATATTTTTTTGTTGAAGCTTCAACAATTGACCTAAATTAAGCAAAGGTCACAATCACTGCACTTGTTTAATTTCGTTTAGACACCAAATTAGGTGTAGATTGAAATATTACGTTCGTCGTACAATAATATACTTTACCAAGCTTGTTTTTGTGCGACTTCAAATAAAGGTGTGAGAATAGATTTTTGATAATATTAACATGAACTATTTGTTCTTCCAACGCGTAGAATCAGTCTGCCAATGGGAAGTGCATTAACAATGTTCAACAGCACTGGTTTGGATGTCGGCATATTTCATGTGAACGAGAGTGAGTCAGGCGAATACTGTTTTTTAATGTTTTAAATTAGATTTTACATGAGATTGCTCAGTTGGCTGACTTAATTGCTGCCGTTTTTTTTATTTCTTCTCAACATTAAACTTTAAAATAATTTTGACGTTGCAAAAGCTTTAAATCTATAATTTTAAATTTTTTTAACGTGTGTGTACACAATAAAATAAACAGGAACGTTCAATACAGGGTTGTTCAACGTGTGAAAATAATTAAATTTGTATGGAAATTCTGCACGAGCGACTTGAGGGCATGATTATCTTGGACAACGGTTACGTGAACCAAGATCGAAGACTTCATCTGTTGGGGCTTTCTTAAGTCGCAAGTCTTTGTAAATAAACCACAAAAAATTGAGGCCCCCAAAGTAAACATAACAAACGCCATCTTATAAATTCAGCCGGATTTATGCAACAAATTAATTGAAAATTGGTTTAATAACACAGATACACTGGAAACATACAATAATATCACTTAATCAAATTTAAAAAAATAAAAATGCAATCAGTTGATAATGCTCTCAATGAGCGACACCGATCCTGAATATAAAATATATCGTGAAAATAGCACAAATAAAAAATCATTGCTATTTCTTCACCATGTTATAATGAAGATCTGCTAAGTAAATGCCAATTCAATCGACAAACTAAAAAAATGTGTTTTTATCATTTAAAACACAATGCAGAATATTTATTGTGTGCCGGTTATATTGCATCCTTGTGATAAAATGACTGAATATGCCGAAAGAAGAAAGGGTTGTGAGTGATAGACAGTATGTAAACTTAGTTCTTGAACCCATGGTTTTGTATACCTGCTACCTTTAACTCAATATTGTTTGTATAAATAGACTTGTTTGTAAATTGTATTCTATCAGTTGATAATGCACGCGATGAGCGAAACCGGTCCTGATCAAAAAATATATTGTGGAAATAAATACTAAAAAATGTGTTTTTATTATTTAAAATATCATGCCTTTACATCAAGAAGTGACAGTTAACACATTAAAACTGTTTTAATACATTACTGGCTGAGTTTAATTAACGTTTCACTATAAATGGGTACCAGCTAAGAGTCTTCGAATCGTTCCAGGTCTGCTGAAATTGACACCGAAATGTGGTCACAAGAGGTGCGGACGTAAACCCGTTCAAAGACCCTCATTCAACATCTTCTTGTGGCCTGAATCATGCTGATATTGGTCACACGAACCGGTAGATGGTGATTGTAATGTATATCATAAGAAAATGTTCAAATACGTGATGTAATTGCGTGATATTAATTGAATTGGCATTTACTTGGTAGAACTCCATTATAAGACTTCCGCCACGGTTGACTCCTCTCCGATATTAAAATAAATTTGCAGGTAAAATGAGGTAATTAGTCTTCGATATATCGACTCGTTACAGTTTTTTTATCATTACAATTGTTTATTAGTGTCAGTACAATTGTTTATAGTCCTTTAAACCATATACTCCCAGCCTTTTTCGGGTGGTGATCCCTTTTCATAAAATCCATGTGACCCGCGACCTCCCATACAATCCAAGAGCCAAGCAAAAGTGAATATTTTTTTTGTTGACCGTATAAGTTGGCGACCCCCAGGTTGGGAGCCTATGCTTTAAACCTTCATTCTGTGAATTACAGCTTACCACGGATAAGGGCAGAGTGAACGAGATATGTATTGGCCTATTGAATAGTGTATTTCAAATAATAAAACAAAAAAAAATATGGCTATTTTCACAAAAAAAAAAATGTTATCAGGACCGGTTTCGCTGGTCGCTAGCGCTATCATCTGCTGGCTATGATTCGTAAAACGGTGAAAAAATAGCAATTTGTTTTAGTACTACAAAACAAATAATGCATATAGTTGCTAGCTATTTCGGCTTACTCCCTCATCAGAACCATGATTAAGCGCTCGTTTACTTATCTATGTATAGCGGTGTAAAAAAGGAACACGATACATCTTCTCTTCTGTTCTAACATCCTAGTTTTATATTGTGATAATAAATTCTTGAATGTGGCAAATTGATTTTATGCATTTCAAATTTAAATTATGAAACTTCCTTGTAATAAAATGCATGAAGATGCCGAAATGCGATACTAGTGTCGTTAGTGACAAACCATCAAAGTTTAAAAAGTTAAATTTTGATAATGAAACAACATCGAGTTCCACGGTGAAAAAATAGCAATCTATTTTAGTTCTACAATTTTTTTATATGATGTAGTTGATAGCTATAATACGTCCGAACTATAGTTCTAAAGTACATTGCTATTTTTCAGCGTGTTATAATAGAGGTATACCAAGTAAATACCAATTCAATCAATAACATCACGACGTGCATTTGAATTTGGTTGTCCCACCTCTATCCGTTAAGCGTAGACGAACGCGACCGCCTTTCATAACGCATTGTCGATTTTACTTTAAATTTCCTCGGCCCGATATCATAAATTTATGTATTTCATAACGAAATACGTAAAATCGGCGAGGAGCGACCCATAGTTTGTTACGCCCTGGTTAACAGGGTTCGCCAGTTATTTCATTCACGTATACATTAAAAGATCTCCAATAAACTTGTCTACAGTGATGTCCAAAAATACTGGCACCCATATGTCATTCGTTTGTTTTCGTTCGCTGCTAGTGCAAACATCTCGAGTGGTGTTTATTGCTTTATTGCTCTCAATATGAGGTCAATGTTTAATATATTTGAGGTTAATACATTTCAAATTATGTAGGTCGAATAGAAGTCGAGAGCTGTCCGTTTTGACGATGCGGTCAGACATTTCAGGCCCCGCTGTATGACCCGTAGTATCCTGCCGCATGACCTCGGGTCACTTGCTGAATTGTGAAAGACGCTGGGCTAGAGTATGCGGTTTTATGCTTGTGACACTAACAGTTATGTTAGTGATTTGGAAGAGTACTATTGACATAAAGCAGTGCCTTTGAGTCGTTAAAATCATGAATCCGACTTAAAAAAGTTTATTTTTGTTTATTTGGTTTTTTCCTTACCTTTAACACAAATATTTTTTTTTATTTGAATGTATATTGTAAGATTGTCTGAAATTTGTTCTCTTAGTTCTTGAACCTATTGTTTTGTATACCTGTTAATTATTAGCTCAAAATTGTGTATAAATGCACTTGTTTATGATTTCTATCCAGCATTTGATAATGCTTGCAACGAGCGAAACTGTCCATTGTGGAAATAGTACTAAAAATATATTAATCATTTAAAATATACCTTTCTACAAGTAAAATTAATGCAATAAGTCATCGGTTTTCTAATATTTAAGACTGCGGACATATCGGACAACGAAAACTATCACGAAAGTTTTTTATGCTCGCATAACGAACACAAATTCGGATAACGAACTAAAACGATCTAATCCACGTATTCTATCTGTAAAAGTAATCGACTTTTAACATTCGATAGACATTTGAAAACGGTGCACTTTTGATTCGGTCAGTGATTTGTTTAATTATTTTACAAATTACAAATTCATTGCTTTTGCAACTTTAACATATTTGAAAATAAAATTTAACAAATACACAGCAAAACAATCAACAAGGATTGCAAAAAAAGTCAACCAAATAAGCTCATGAAACCTACTTTAACTGAAAAATAGTATTCGCCTGAACTCACTTTCGTCCACATGGAATATGTCAACATCCGAAGCATTACTGTTGAACATTGTTAATGCTGTGATTTAATTTCCAGGACGAAGTGATGCGTGTAAGTCGTATAATCGGTTAACAAACAATTCAGATAGCTAACACATTATAGCAGATGATCTTCGTTAACCGACTATCGACTTTATTATCGAAATTAATTTGTAGCTAAAAATTCTGATATGTTTACTTTCTTACAATTTTACTGAAATATATTTTTTTAAATAATATTAGTGGTTGGAATATTTTTCTGCGGCTCAGTATAAAACGGGTTAAGCTCTTGAGTGCCGCAAGCGAAACCGACGTCATTTGCAGCTCGATTTGAATACGACGAACTCGGCCATTTCACGGAATAAATTTCAGTCATTATGATTGTACGTCACGCACATTCTAGTGTTTGCTAAACTAATTTCGTGGCTCTCGATTGAAACGGATCCATTATTTATTTGTCGGCGGGTAAACGAACGGAATTGTTCGCTTTATGATCGCTTTTCCCATTGTTGTCTTTTAATGTGTTTGAAATTTAAACGATATCGGTTTTTCGAATTAAGCACAACGACGCGCTCGCGACGGGTTGATAAACCCTGGCCGACACGCATCAGTCGTACCCAACCGTTGATATTTAACAAATTAATATTTAATTTATGATATCGGCTAAGGGCTAAATAAAATTTGAATTACTGAAACATGAAAAATAGAATTGTTAAAAAATGAAAACGTCCGTTCTATTGCATCCTTTCTTGGTGTCCAATCTAACTAACATCGAGCTTTGATCTATTGTATTCGTGTGATAGAATGCCTAAAGATGCCAAAAAGCGAAACCCGAATAACGGTCGATATCTGCCAAACCCTTGATAATAAATAAAAAATGATTTAATTTACGATATCGACTGAAAATTTTGATAGAGCTTCAATTGTTAAATAATGAAAACTGACGTCAGTTTTGTTGCATCAGTGTGATAGAATGTCTGAAGATGCCATAAGGCGAAACCCGAGTCGTTTATGACAAAATGTGGGGAATCGTTCAAAGCTTCAACAATTTAAATTTAAATAATGTTTTTTTAATAATTTTAGATCCAAAAAATAACTTTTTCAATTGGGGTATTTGAAATCCCCCCATCGTCTCACTTCCTAGTATTTTAAATGTTAAAAACGATTAATTAGAATTGTATTGGAATGCTGAATTATAGAAGAGGTCAGTTAGATGACTTAATTATATCGAAAAATTGGTCGTAAAAAAAACATGTTCACCGCAACACCATAAATAATACGCTCTGAAAGAATCGTGCATCTAATAAATTTATGATTGTCTGTGGTCACTGATCATAGCTGACAACATAAATCAATGAATCGGTCGTTCAGCTGTCACGCGACGTCACAAATCCATTATCTATGGCAATTTATCTCGAATAAGTATTAACAATACATTCAAAGTGAACCGTCGTTCGATAAATTTCGATTAAGTTAATTAATTCTACCTCAAAAAAATATAACTAAATAAACGTTTGCCGAGCCTACTGAAAAAAAAATCTATCTTGAAATAATCGCCGTTTTCGATTTCGGTGTCAAATCACAAATCACGCAACGAGCGCATAAATAATTTCATATAACACATTGCCCGCCGACCCGATCAAAGAATATTCCAAAACGTAATATTATAAAAAAACTGCAGTAATGAAAACACATTTTGATGAAGCACTCATTCCTGCGATATTTTTTTATGTGATTGGGACCGGTTTCGCTCATCGCGTGCATTATCACTTATATAGATGATATTTTAGGTCTTCCTTCATCAAGCCCTGTCATATTATACATAAAATTGTTCGGAGGGACGAGCAGAAGGCAATGCTGTTTGTTTCAGGACGATCGGACGTCAACTAAAGAAGTTATGGTCAAAAAACTATTTTCTATAATTAATGATGAACTATTTAAAATACCGTGCCTTTCTATTAAGAAGTGACATTAAAAGTAATAAATTTACTAATTGAATTGGCATTTATTTGGTAGAACTCTATTATTACTCGGTGAAAAACTAGCAGTGTATTTTATTCCTACAAAAATTATAAGATATATAATTAATGACTAGTTCTGGTGAAGGAACTAAAATACATTGCTATACCGTGTAATTAATTCAGTTTTAATTGTTGAAAGGTTCTTCTTCTAATCGTCGGGCATTCTATCAGACGAATGCATCAGACCTGTCGTTGGTAAAAAAACATGTGGAATCGTACAAATTTTCAATAATTCATATTCAATAATGAAATTTCGTCGAGCACCTTCAATCGATATCATAAATAAATTTAGTACTGTTGGATCTGATTAACTTTTGGAGATTATCGAAAATAATCATGCCATTCCACATGTTTTGTCACTAACTGCCCGGGTTTTGCCTTTCGCCATCGTCAGGCATTCTCAGCTATTCCCTCAGAGTGCCTGAAGATGCCGAATGGTGAAACCGGGTTGTTAGTGACGAAACATGTGGAATTCTACAAATTTTCAACAATCAAAATTTCATATTAAAGTTACTTCAAGTACCTTCAGTCGATATCGTAAATTATACCAATTATATTTATTTCATTTTTGTGTGGTAGCACTCAGTCTTTTGAAAGTCATTAAAAATAAACTTTTTTAAAAAACAATTTTTTTAACTTGTCGATAAGATTTGATAATGGTGGCATCAAAGAGGATAAGTTTTATTCGGGAAAACAATGAACTTAAATCGACCCTATATGTACTGTGTTCATGAGTAAAACGAAAGAAAATTTTTTCCCAACTTGTAGCCACTATCTCAATTCTCACGCTCTTTCAATTCATTGGCCAATACAAAAGTAGCATGCCCCTTGCTCAAAGGTAAAGGTAAGCAATTCTTCCATAACATCTCCACTCACGTACTATAACATAGTACTAAAAAGTTATTGCACACTACAAACGAGCGCTTCTTAAACGAGGTTCCACTTGAAAATTCCAAAAATCAAAAATATTAACAATTTTGCTACTACATATTCGAAAATCATTACGCATTCACGTGTGGATGACTAACCAAGTTTTAAAACTATTGATTGAATCGGCATTCACTTGTTAGAACTCCATTATAACAATGAAAAAAATAGCAATGTATTTTAGCACTACAAAATTATTTTCTAGTTCTGAGGATTGCTTGAGCCGAAATAGCTATCAACTATATCTTAAAAAAAAGTTTTACAACCATCGACAATCTGAGTTTCACATTCCAACATCTTTAGACACTAAATCGTGGATAAACTGTCGAGAATCACGAATGTCAAAACATAATTAGGTTCTGCTGAGGGCGTAGGCAGAAATAGCTATCAAATATTGTATATATCTTATTAATTTTGTAGAATTAAAATACATTGCTATTTTTTCACCGTGTTATAATAGAGTTCTGCCAAATAATTGCCAATTCAATCAATCAATCAATGAATTACATTTCCAGGTTCAACTGCATCTGTTATGTTTCATTAAAAAAAAACAGTTAAAATTCTGGGCTACGTTTTGGGTAATAAAATATTAAAGGGTGGCGCAACTTAGTATATTTGGGAATCGCTGTAATAAAGCATTCTTGATCTACCTCTCAGCAATCATGTAATAATACAAAACGAGCATCAAAATCAAAAGTAGGGGAGTCCATTTATTTTTAATCCACTCTGTTAGGTTTATTTCAAATAAACTTCTCTGAATTAAGGTACTTTTATCTATAGAAGAAATCTGCATAACAAGACTGTCTAATCTAGTCTTCTCCAACCAGTGGTCCGCGGCTCGATGCCAGGCCGCAGAAACTTTTCGTCGGCCCGCAAACAGTATGCCTAAATAAACACGATTTCACATGTTTTGTCATCAACGACCGGATTTTCGCATTTCGGTATCTTAATGCATTCTATCACACGGATGCAATATAACACACAATTAACAGTTAGCATCGGTTATATACCAAAGGAGCTAATTACAAAGGAAAAACGTAGACCCCTAAAGCTAAGATCAAAATAAACGCTGAAGATGCCGAATGGTGAAACCCGGGTCGTTAGTAAAATATGTGGAATCATATAAAGTTTCAACAATTCAATTTTATTATTTGATTTCCTGTAAATTATTTTCTCAGTTCTGAATGGTATTGGATAACCTTTTAAGTAGTAACATAAAAATTTATATAAACAGCCTGGTTTTTTATTGATTTAATTGGCTTTTACTTGGTAGAACTCCATTATAACACGGTGAAAAATAGCAATGTATTTTAATTCTACAAATTTTTTTTAGTAAAAATATTTCTGACTGGCGTGAGCCGAAATAGCTATCAACTATATCTTATAAAAAAAATTGTAGAGCTAAAATATGTTGTTATTTCTTCACCGAGTTATAATGGAGCTCTACCATGTAAATGCCAATTCAATCAACAAAATAAAAATTGTTCTAACGTCATTTTATTACAATAGTAACGCGAAATCAGACGACTTGTCAATGACGAAATGGGAACAACTTATCGAGATATCGACAGATTTGAAGTCATAAAGTAACTATAATATTATATTGGCATTTACTTGGTAGAGTTCCATTATAATACTGTGAAAAAATAGAAAAAAAAAGATAGTTCTGATAAGGGCGTGCCCAGAAAAAAAGGCTATATTCAACAAAAGAAATATTTAGTAAGTTTTTCACCGTGTTAGCCTCGTTTTTAATTTGTATTGTAATAGTCAAAAATGCTCGCTATGGGAGTCGACACCTTACAGCGGAATTTTGACTTAGACCCTTGTTTCCCCGCCGTATTAAATATCGGCAAATTGCCTTGATGTACAGGCGGCGGATGTGAAGCGAGAGTACTCGATTTTTTTTATCGCCCGAGGTATAAAATTATATTAAAAAGCGGTTTTCTGTCTGGCGTATGGACGGTAACCAGTTTTCGACGCGATGATTCACATTGAATTGCGAATAAATGAAATATTATTTCAACAGTATAAAACAGTGGTCGACAAACTGCGACCATGTGTGGCTCTTTGACGCATTGAGTTTGACTCAAAATACCGCGTGCGGGCGCGAAATTAGAAATCAATTGAAAATCGTCAAGAAAATTAATACGGTGAATAATAGCTATGCTTGTTAACATAGCTATGCTTCTTAACCCCCTGGTTGCCGAGCTTTTTGGAAAAAAATATTGAGAAAAATGTCGTGCTTTTGACACAAAAAAGCGTAAATATACCCTTGTTTGTTAATGCCATTATTTTGGTATATTGTTTCGATGCAACATGTTGTATACCACGGTGAAAAAAAAGCAATGTATTTTAGTTCTGCAAAATTATTTTTTTAAGATATAGTTGATATCTATTTCGGCTCACGCCATCGTCAGAAATATTCCATAGATAGTTCTAGAGAGATTATCTAGTTCTAGACAGATCTAGATAGCTAGATAGATTAGATAGATATTATAATTCTGAGGAAGAGTGAGCCGATATAGCTACCCATTATGCTTAGAAAAATAATTTTGTAAAACTAAAATACAATACATTGCTATTTTGTTCACTGTGTTATAATGGAGTTCTACCAAGTGAATGCTAATTCAATCAATATATGTTGTATACCCCTGAAACATTATATACTACTAGAGACTGTTTAAAACATAATATACCAAACGGATTATTTATGTCACGATGCTGAGCTGGCATCAGATCTACAATATATATCTGAAATATACATCGTTCTGATGAGGCCGTAAGTCGAAATAGCCAACTCTATATATTTTGTAGAACTAAAATACATTGCTATTTTTTCACCGTGTAATAATTTTTAGCTACAAAAATATTCCTCTAATATAAATTTCAATATTTTGTAGGTAGTAATATTTAGCTTAGTTGACTGAAAAAATGACAGCGGTCGGTAACCTGTGGCACGTGAAATGAATTCTGGTGCCAATTCTCGAAAGTGACAAGATAAAAGTTAAGATGTAAGCTTGCAAAATTGAATTTAAAAGAAGTTTCTATCGATTAAATATTGTATTTTTAAATTACATGTTTTGTGCCATGAAAATGCATTTGGGTTGCCGACCGCTGGCGTAGTGGATAAATTAAGAACTAGCTGCTGTTGCTAAGTGGCATAACACCGGGTTGGCGAAATGGCGGCACTGCAATTAAATTGCGGGCGGGCTAATAATTCATACATCATCGATTTTAACATTAAACACCTTTAATGTGTTAACTGTCACTTCGTGTTGGTAAAGCATTACATTTTAAATAGAACAAACGTTTTTTTATTACTATCTCCACAATTTAAATATTTGTAATCAAACTTAGGTTGATTGATGCAATATCAATGTGAGATTTGAATTGTTCAATTTGATGTATAACATCAACTCCTAGACTTAGTTTATTTAAAATATATCATTTTGGTAAAAAATGGTTTTTATGAATATTTTGTGTCATCTCTACTTATCGATCTGGCACATAATAAGTTATACGCTCGATAAAAAAGTACCTGGCCATATGTTTCTTTCAGCTTATACAATACCAAAATGAAAAATATATTGTTAAATTAGATCTAGCTAGATTATTTTTAAAACGACGTGCACATGAATTGTTCGTCCCTCTAAAATTTGTAACCAGCCTCCCAATGGGTATTTCACTGGTAAGAGCATTGGTTCCCAACCTGGAGTCGCGAAGGATTTTTTGGGGATTGTCAACTAAAAAATATTTTTTTTGTATGCTTTTGGATTGTATGGGGGTTGCGGGTCACATGGATTTTATGAAAAGGGGTCACCACCCGAAAAGGTTGGGAACCTATGGGTTAGAGTATTAATACTTTTCAAACGTATAGTTTCGAATGTCGATGTATTCCACGTGGACGTGAGTAAATCGAGGCGTGTTCTGTGAGACAGAATCTATGGAGATGCCGAAAGACGAAACCCGGGACGGTGGTGATAAAATATGTGATATCGTACAACGTTTCAACAATTTTAATTCGACAGTACCATAATTAACGATTACGATAACGGCCATAATGAACTGAGGTTGCTTGATGGAATTTCAATCAAATTTGAATCGTTGAAACTTTAGATCTATTGCATTTGTGTGATAGAATGTCTGAAAATGCTAAAAAGTGAAACGTGGATCGTTAATGACGAAATATGTGATATCGTACAAAGTTTCAATAGTTAGAATTTGAAGGAACTAATAATAAGTATTTTTTGTAGTACATATGTATCAAATAAAAATTTTATATTTAATTCGACTTAAATAAAAACGGTATAAACCATTTATTCGTGTACAAGAATCATGATTGACAAAATATTACGAATTTTACAAAATTTTAAGCTTTAAAGTCTGTAATTACAAATTGACAATCTATGTTCATAGTAATATATCAAGAAATTTTATCCAGAATTTTTTTTTTAAATATGTTGAAATAACATCGACTCAAATCCCCAAACCCAAATCGACGTCACGACTCCCTAATTTCTACATAATACGGGGTCAACGTGTTGATTTAACAAAAATCATACAAAACTTGAAGTCGTATTTGCTCGATTTGTTTGAGCTTCAAAACTCTAATAAAAAAACCAACTAAACAGCACTGCATAAATATGCAAATTTGTCAAAACAAACCTATTCTCTTTGTTCATTGAAATAACCAATTACTTATGATCCTATGAAATTATTAATAAAAGTGTAGTAGAAAATATGACGTAAAAAAGTATAAATAAATTATCATGCGGACCTGTTATGCATAAAATCGATAGCTAATAAATTTTTATTGATATACTACCGCGCGGAACGATAGCGAAAATTAAAGGTTTTTTTTTATTTAACCTCTTCTCTGCTGAGTCACGTAAACGATATTCCAACACTCAATATTTTAAAAACTAATACAACAATGTTAGTGTCGCAAAAAGTTATACAAATTATTAAGGACACTTTATACGTTATTTTAATGCGAAAATTGGGATGACATGAAAGCTTATAAATTGTTAACACCACTGCAATCTTTCGTCTCAACAGTTAACGTTGAAAGTTATTTTTTTAAACTATTTCCACAATTTAAAAATATATTTTATTATCAAGACCGATTCGCTCATCTTAAGCATTTTAAACTGATACAAACAAGGGAATTTATACAAACAATTTGCTAAAAATTAACATGTATACAAAAACAATGGTTTTAGAACAGAGAAAATAAATTCAATGTAATCATATAATATATGTGAAATAGTTAACATATAAAATGTTAAGGACCTCTTAGTTATACTTTGTATTGAAAATTTTGCATTTAAAATATTAACAAATGACCAGCAAACAATTTTGAATAAAAAGCTTAGTTTGTGTTTTGTATTCCATCAGTTGGTGATGCTCATGATGGGCGAAACCGTTCCTGATCATAAATTAAATATTGGAAATTTGTATGTCATATATGCGTTCCTACACCATTCGTTTAATTGATTTGAAACTTTAGTGGGTTGTTGTGAATACGGCGGGATTTTTTTTTAAATTAGAACACCTATAAAATCAAAACTGGTTTCACTTTTGGCGAACTCTGTCAACTGATACACTTAGCTGCGTAGGTATGTGGTCTGCTCATGCGTCGTAAAAACGTCTGATTTGTTCGTGTACGCAACAGACAGAAATACAAATGTAATGTGTATCCAAAAGCACTTCAGAGAACAGAATTAAAGCACAAAAACTTTTTTTCACTTAGTGGCATTGCAACGTATGCCCGATACTTGTTAGTTTTAAGTATAATGCTTTACCCCCAACAAAAACACCTTACACCTTGAAAGTGATATGTCGTATCCCCAACTCGATTCTACTCCCGGGCAAGGTTTGTTCTTTAGTTAATTTTCATGGAAAATCGTTACACAAACAGTGGAAATAAATTTGGACCATCCCTGGATGAAGGCGGCGCGACAATTTCCCGCCAAAAAGTGTCACGACAAAATGGCGGTGTAGCTGGTCGTGCAAGATGGACGACCTGTTCAAAAATGGAACACCGACGGCGGGTGCTTCCGCTGCGGAAAGCGCTACGAGATATTTACGGACGTACCCGCCTCGGCATTGTCAGTGTAAGGTGCATTTGTGAACAGGTAAGTTTGGCGACGGACGCAGGTATTTTTTGCCCATATAAATAAATCAATTCAAAATTGTAAAGTTTTCTTGCCGTTCAAGTTTGTAATAGTGGATTACATTTTACATTAATGAATAATTTTATACGTACTGTATTTCTTCCATAGTAACACGAGTGTTTTATCCTATTTTAATGCCTCCGAATTTGCGATACGTCCCATCAAAGGCGTCTTAAACTCGCTTTAAAACGATTCAGTTGTTAAAATTTCATCGGAAAATTCAGAACAGATATCAGCTGCTTGGAAGAAAATCTCCATTGGAATACCATTTCAAGAAATATTGCGCATCTTTGTCGAATGAGTTAGTATATGAAAATTACATAATTTTTTGAATTGTTGAAACATTGTACGATCCACTAGTTTTTTTACTAACGACCCGGGTTTCGTCTTTCTGCATCTTCAGGCATTCGATCATACAGATGCAACATTTCATATATTTTAATGTGAAATAAAAACAGGAGTGCGTCTTATTATCGACAAAATACAGTACATATTCAAAGCATATATAATCATTATTTAATTATTGAACATTTTTACGATTACTCATGTTTTGTCATTAACAATCCGGGTTTCACCAACAGAACTAACCCGGCTTGTTGTTGACAAAACATGTGGAATCGTACAAAGTTTCAACAATTTAAATTTGATATCAAAATTTCATCAAGTACCTTCAGTCGCTATCATTAGTAATATATAATCGTTATTGAGCGAGTAAGCAATGTGTTATTTATAAATTGGTGATATTGGTTGAAAAATTACTCTATTTCTTCCATCGCTTATTGATTAACAGCAATTGAATATTTACCACTCGGTTACGAAACACACTAAAAAGTCGGAATTCAAATTACAAAAGATGATCAGTTAACGAACATTATCTGCTCCAAAACTGCTCGCTATCCGAATTGTTTGTCAACCGACTATTGGATTTACCACAGATAGAAAACGTGGATTAGAAAGATCTTTTTAGTTAGTTATCCGAAAATTTGTTCGTGTTCGAATACAAAAATCTTTCGCGATAGTGTTCGTCGTCCGATTTGTTCGTTAACCGATAACCCACTGTATTCGTATCACATTGAAGACAATATTCTGTGACTCAAAATACATCACAGTACAATTGTAATACTTTGTAAATGCTATTATATTTTTAGAACCCTGTTAAGATAATGTAAAGAAATAGGGATTTATGTTACATTATAATGACAAAACCTGATTGATATGTGCGTTGTCAAACAGATAATAAATTTGAGGCATTCGCATATATTCAAATCGAATTATAGATGACAATAAAACCCACAGCAGCCCTGGAGTGAGACAACGATTAAATGGCGGGACAATTTAAAATGGCGCACGGCCTGAAATGGCGGGAATTCACGTTGTGCCTGTTCACAAAAGGAACACACAGAGCGAGAGAGAGCGCAACCCTGTAGAATTTAATAAAGCGGGACTACGGAGTTATGTCATTCATTCATGCCTTCGGAGGAATGCCCTCGTTCGGGACTTATGTATTATTATATTATATATACATGCTTTCTACTACCAGCGTTTGAAATCGTGTGACTATAGGGTTTTTTAGTGACGTCACCGATGAGGCGATGTGAGTGGAGGTATGCTTAAATGACATGACTGTGGGGTAGATCCGGTGGCTGAAGAATGAAATTCAGAGACGGTCAACATTTCCGAAGAAGATTATTTTTTCAGAATTAAATAATAATCTTTCATGTTAGTAGTGATTGGTCACTCAGCAAATCATTGACTTCCTTGATGAATTTCATGGGTTCAAGTCCCAGACAAAAAAATGTCATTAACGACCCAGGTTTCGCCTTCCTGAATGCATGAAGATGCCGAAAGGCGAAACCTGAGTCGTTAGTGACATAATATGTCGGATTGTGCAATATTTCAACAATTAAATTTTATTATCTCTTCAATGAAAGTTTTGACACTGTTGTGTGGGAAAAAATAAAAAGTTAAAAAATTTTAATTTATTGATTGAATTGGAATATTCTTGGTAGAACTCCATTATAACACGGTGAAAAAATAGCAGTGTATTTTAGTTCTACAAAAATTTTATAAGATATAGTTGATAGCTATTTCCGCTCACGCCATCGTCAAAACTATATTTAAACCTACATTTGCTTATCTACATATAGCTGTGTAGAAAAGGTACACAATACATCTTCTCTTCTGTTTTAACGACCTAGCTTATTTCCTGTTAGCAATAAAACTAAAAAATTTCAAAAAATGTAAATGAAACTAAACAGGCAGCAATTTTAAATATTGGACGGAGATGGTTTATTACGGGAAGGAACTAACCCCTCGCAATGGTCTGAGGAGCGGCGACCGACTTATATTTTTTTGTTCACCGTGGAATAAACTTTCATTTATATCGAGAAAAAAAAACAAATCGTAAAATCACCAGCTGAATCCATCAAAAACATTGAATTTTTTCGGCAAGAAACAATCTGTCGTGCGTTCCACAACCACCCTTCAATTCAACCCCGACCATTTTTCATTATGTCCAACGAGCCCCAATGCAGGGCATTTATTATCTAATTTCCTCAGCACTTAATAAAAGAGGAGCAGACATTGTGGCAAGAAGGCAAATAAGGCCCGGGATCTGGTGATCAATTTATGGTGAGCCTATTTCCACGCGTGTCCGCGTCGTGAATTTTCTATTTCGGAAAGCGATACATCACGTAGCCTGCTGTACAACATAGGGTGACCATAATTTCAAAGGTCATTTGACATTGATTTTATTTTTATCAGTGGAGCATATCGTTTTTATATAAGAATGATATTTAACTTTTCTTTTTCAAATAGACAGCGTGATATTTTAAATAATAAAAGCAAATTTTTAGTACGATGTCCGTAATACACTGTAAAGTAAAAAAAATGAACTAATATCATCAAAATCACATGAAAAATACATAACAGAATTCTAAAATTAATAAGGTAAATCAACAGTAATTTTTATTTCTTTTTTTAATGAATATTTACTATTTATGTGCATTAAAAATATTTAAAAAAAAAAAGAAACTCGGATTAACTCTCACTTAGAAAAATACATAAAATCAATTATCCACATTTAATAATTTATTATCACAATACACATAAAAAATCGAGCAAGATATTTCACTACGGCGGTGATCCTCAAACTGTGTTCCGCGAGTCAAAATAAAAATAGGAAATAAGCTAGGACGTTAAAACAGAAGAGAAGATGTATCGTGTACTTTCTCTATACCGCCAATTATATATCTTACATTTTTTTTCCAAATAATGAAAATACATTTTCTGGTACTTACTACCGCGATATATTTTATGATCAGGACCGTTTTCGTTCATTGCGAGCATAATTGAAATGAAAACGATGTGATACAAATTTGAAAAAAAAACATTAATATTTTAATGTAAGTTGAAAGATATGTTGAAAAAAATCTTTCAAGAATGACTCATTAGGAAGATCGTTAATGAAAATTATCACAGGCAATTATTATTAGATTAATATTATTAAATTTGTTTTATCTGTAATTTACTGCTTGCCTTGGGTGAAGTGTTTTCCTGTAATTAATAACTTTGCCATATAGACGATGCTAACTGTTTATTTTACGTCAGTTCTGTTGTATTAGTGTGATGGAATGCCTGAGGATGCCGAAGGGCGAAACCCAGGTCGTTAGTGACAAAACATGTGGAATCGTACGAAGTTGTAACAATTCAAATTTTATATTGAAATTCCATCAAGCACCTTTAGTCGATATCATAAATGATATGATACAAATTACAAGTAACTCTATTTATAAAGGTTTACTAAAAGAAATACAGTGGAACCTTGATCAACCGTTCTCGCATAATACGTTTTCCCGGATGGAACGCTTATTTTTATAGTCCCGTCAAACTCCCATAAGAACAATGTTAAATAATCCCGCATTGACCGTTTCCCGATTCCCCGATTTCCTCGATAAGCCGTCTAAATATTTTGGTCCCGTCACAAATATTATCCCGATTGACCGTTTTTATTGCATATTTCTCCGTATCTCGGCAAGCAAGTTTGACACAGCCGAGTGCAGGTGTTATGTCTAGACACGTTGGAATCCGCTGTACATGTTAGACGTAACGCATTGGACGCATGTGCTATTTTTTTAGTTGAAATCCACCACACGCGTATTATTGTTTATGATGCAAATGTAGAGTTGTTTAAAATTCATGGTAATAATGATTCCTGTACATACAAACTTTTAGTCACAGTAACAAGTCTTTGTTCCGATTAAAGTGCCAAGTAACAAAGAAGCAAACGAACATAAAGGACTTTTTTAAAAAATATTTTTTTTATACAGTATGTACAAGCACTAAAAAATAAATATTTTTTTACGATTTTACTTGTTTATTATTATTTAAAGCTTTCCCGCATTAACCGTTTCCCGCAATTACCGTAATTTTTTCAGAGTCCCTTGGAAAACGTAAAATCGAGGTTTCACTGTAATAAATGTGTTTTTATTATTTTAAATATAATATTATATCGTAAAAATGATCGTAAATTTTTTTGTTCAACTAAAATTCATCCTTCTTTTTCCACCGTGTTAGGTTTATTTGACATTACAGTCACCAGGGGTCACCCTATTTTAATGTGCTCCAAGCTCGGAAGGCTCTTCGTTTCACGCAAAATCGAAGGGAATTAACTCGACAACATAACATCCTACAAAATTACCCTTTCGCATGCCATTCTAAAAGATTCACCAAGTTTGGCAACAATCACTAAAGTCAGCCCATCGTCTTTGTTATTTATAAATCCGCTTTTTGTCTTTCGAGCTTATTGCGGGAGCGATTTATTGCCCAAAACAAATTTCGGCTTATTGGGCCACAAATTATCTTTTCGGGTTCAACATACCGATCAAATAACAACAGACATTTCGTTTTATCGAATTGGCATTTACTTGGTAGAACTAGAAAAAATATCGATTTAAATAATTTTGTTCTATTTATGTATTTTATAAAACAACCAAATTATGCGTTTTTGTGTACTTTTCGTTTTCCACGGTTTTAAATTTGAACAGCTACAACGTTGTACGATTGTCCATCTTTTGTCACTAACCACCCGAGTTATGCCATACGGCATCTTCAGGTATTCCATCACACTAAGACAGTCATGTTGTATACGTGTGATGGATTGCCTGAAGATGTCGAAGAGCGAAACCCGGGTCGTTAGTGACAAAACATGTGGGATCGTACAAAGTTGTAAAAATTTCAAATTTGATATTGAAATTCCATCAAGCACCTTCAGGATAGGTTGCTCAATTTTGGAGTCTTTGCAGCCCTGGTTGTAATTGTCAGTTTGATTTGAGCCAAGTCTTCAAGTGCCCAGAGAACCTTTTCATTTCAACGTCACACTTTTTTTTTATTTCCGATTGATATACAAATTATTTTGTAAATAAATGAATATAAAACAGTTTGTTCGATTTATATTTCGTGGAGCATTGACCAGACGGCGGTGGGATCTATATTTAAAGCCAAAAATGTTTATTTTAAATTATCCCAGAATTACAAGTAATATTTTTACTTACGTTTTATTAACCCACACAGTGTCGTCTAGGGATTGGAATATCGGTAAAATATATCAATATCGATATTTCATATCAAAAACCGGTATAAAAATAATTGTCGAATTTATTTGTTTATTTTGACTAAAATACATCGCTTGTGATATCGATTGAAATTTTTGGTGTAATTTCAATATCAAAATAGTTGAAATTTTGTAAGATTCCACGTTTTTCGTCCATTCCACTTGGGTCTGTTCCACTACATCCGTGTAAAAGAATGCCTGAAAATGCCGAAAGGCGACACCCGAGTCGTCAGTAACAAAACATCTGGAATAGTCAAAATTTACAAAAATTCAAATTTAATGTTTTTTATCAGAATAAATCAGATTGTGTTTCAACGAAATGAAAAAAAAAATTTTTTTTTTCATTTGATCTGATGACTCAAAAATAAATTCAATATGATATGTAACGCGAAATGAACACCTAACTTTAAATAATAATCTAGTTTGAATATTATTTTATGATATATATTTTATTTTTGATGGGGTTAGATTCCCAGAAAAATGTTTGAAAATTACTTATCAAAATTAACGTTGAGTTTTTCATCGAAATTGAAAATTTCATTTAATGTATATTGTTCGTTAACAATATTATTTGCTGCACTGTTAAATTTTCTACGCATACTATAATTTTGATGTGGTAGTACCGGAATAACAGTTTCGGTTTTACCGGTTATAACATCCCTAATTCTGCGAGCACGCGTACAGCGAAAAAACAACTACGCGATTGGAGAATATCAAAATTGAAGGAAGACAGAAAAGTGTTCGTGTAATGGAAAAAATTCAAACAAGCTATTGTTTTTTTCTTTGCAGAATTCAGAATGCTGATTGAAGGAAACAGTGTAAGTAAACAAAATTATTTGATCGCTATGGTTGCCAAAAAAAAAACGCACAGCAAAAATTAAAATTCCTAATGTAAAAGCAAGTTTTATTTGTTTATTACTTTTTATCTTATGGAACCGATTTCGTTCATTAAGTGGTCGTAAAAAAAATCATTTCCTAGCAATACTTATTGCTTCTATCGAAACTATGTACGTAAAAGAGAGATTGATAAACTTTGAAAAAATAACTACACGTTGAAAAAACTGTCCGTTATGATTCTTCAATGACTATACTATATGTACTACATTAGCAGCGGGCATGGATTTAAAATTAAAACAATCGAACCAATTTATCAAATAATATGAGAGTACGGTTTCCATTACGCGTTTTTTTATACGCGCCACTTTTTGATTTTAAAAGATACAGTTGATAGCTATTTCGGCTCACTCCATCGTCAGAAGTATCAGATGATGTTTTAAAAATTTGTAGAACTAAAATACATTCCTATTTTTCGCCGTGTTATAATGGAGATCTACCAATTAAATGCCAATTCAATCAATAAATTGCGTAATTATTGAAAATATTTTTACCGCATTTAAAAAAAACCTTTTTTACACGATACACTGTTTCCAAAAAGAGGCGCGTATAAAAAAACGCGTAAAGAAAACCATAAAAAATAGCAAGATATAGTTGATAGCTATTTCGGCTCACGCCATCATCAGAACTATGCTTAAACGAAAATTTGCTTATCTATATATAGCTATGTAGAAAAGGTACACGATACATCTTCTTTCCTGTTTTAACGAACTAAAATACATTGCTATTTTTTCACCGTGTTATAATTACGCCACTTGGATTGGAGCCATAACGGAATAAAGTAATTGAAATTCGTTGCTGAATTATGTCACGTACAATTGTCCAATTAATCAATTGCTAAGAAAATCAGTTATGACAGCACATTGAGAGCCGTGCCAATTTTTATTTAAGCAAATTAACAGAATTCACAATGACTTGACTGTATTGGTATTCCGAGAAACGAACGAGATTAAAATTACTCGTTTCTTTGATACAATTCCTGGCAGAGGTGAGCGAAAAAAAATGTGTTTAATAACTGGAAAATTGGTTTTGTAAATAGCCCATTATCGCGGCTCACTTCTGATATACGACAGCGTTGAAGTGAGGTATTTATAAACTAGCGTCGATGTTTTAATAGCTTTATTTACAGAGCGTTCCTTTTTTACGCGTTTCCGAAATAGCGCGAGAATCTTTCAACCTGTGAACAATTCCACAAGTATGTCACTCACGCCACCGGTTTTCCTATCTACAGGTATTCAATGAAACTGACAGTTAGCAACAGTTTGCATCGTTTATATATAATACAAGGAGAATTGCCAACAAAATTGACACTAATGTCTGGTTGTTTATTTTTTAAATTTTAATGATAAAAACATATTTTTTAGAACTATTTCCACAATTTGTTTACGATCAAAAGGAATTTACTATAAGCTGATCATTATCATCAGTTGATAACGCTCGTGATGAGCGAAACCGGTCCCGATCATAAAATGCATTGTGGGGGAAAAATAATAAAAATGTGTTTTTATTATTTTAAAAACTATATACAGAGAAACTTCGATACCACGTTTTTCAAAGGACACTTTAAAAAAACCAAAATCCAAGAAACATGGAATGCGGGAATGTTTAAAATAATCATAAAACAGATAAAATCTCGAAGACATTTGATCGCACTATATGTCATCATTATTTTTTTTTGTTCATATGTATATTTTAATGTGCTCAAACTCACAAATTGTATTGGATAAAAAGAATTATCTATCAAAACCGGTCAATCGGGATAATATTTGAGACGGGACCATAATCTTTAGACGATGGATCGAGGAAATCGATAAATCGCGGAACGGTTAATGCGGAACCATTTAACATTGTTCTTATTGGTGTTTGACTGGACTAAAAAAAAATTAACGATCCATATGGGGAAACGTATAATACGAGAACGGTTATCGGGGTTCCACTGTATATATATATATATTACATAGGAATACCGAGTATTTGTTGATTGAATTGACATTCACTTGGTAGAACTCCATTATAACACGCTGAAAAAATAGCAATGTATTTTAGTTCTACATTTTTTTTAAGAAATAGTTGGTAGCCATTTCGGCTCGCACCATCGTCAGAACTATGCTTAAACGAAAAGTTGCTTATCTATATAAAGCTGTGTAGAAAAGGTACACAATACATCTTCTCTCCTGTTTTAACGAGTATTCGTATTTGAAATTTAATTTTAAATTGAGCAGTCGAGATTGTAGCAATAAGGCAAATATTGTCCGCGTTAATTAGCAATTATTCAGATCTCGAATTCAGACCTCGTGCGCTTATAGTTGTCCACCACTGGAAAATAAATTTCAATAAATTGATCGCCGAATCATTTGTTGGGATAGAATTTTTATTGTTGGGATTATAAGTGGATCTAGTGAATTTACAACCACGTATCAAATTATATACCCAATTACATTCTCTCTCCACACGAACTCTCTTTCGAGATCAGCTATAATCAGTCACTTATAATCGGTTTCGTTACGTTGGACATAGAAAATTGGTGTTCTATAGACGGAGTAATCTGTTATTAGTAATCATACATAGTCAGAGTACTAACAAGTCGACGGTACGGCGTTAGGTTCGTTCTAATTCCATATTATACAAAAACCATTTTATCGTGTTTTATGTTAATTGAAACATTATCAGATTCTACATTTTTGTCATTTTTTACCCGGGATTCCCTTTTTGGCATCTTCAATCACTCCATCACACAAATACAACAGAACTAACACGTTTCAAAGATTCAAATTTGATATTGAAATAACATCAAGTCGATGCCTTCAGTCGATATAATAAAATATATGTATGTATTTAAGACATTTTTTTCCGCTTTATAATGAGGTTTTTTAATGTGCTGTTACATAACAACAGTTTTTTCTGCGATAACTGTCTGATATCTACGATAATTTTTAACTAACATCTCTTCAGCGATTAGGCAAACTTTTTTGTCAACGGGACAATATTGAAATCAAAAAAGAGACGACATTTGACGATCATGTTTAAATATATTTGGTTATTTATTTAACACATTTTTTAGTACTTATTCCCACAAAATATTTTATGACCAGAACCGGTTTCGCTCATCGCGAACATTATCAACTGATAGAAAACATATTGTCTCCTGTTTTAACGTATTGTGAGAAAGCAACAAACTAGGCCGTTAAAACAGGAGAGAAGATGTATTGTGTACCTTTTCTACACAGCTATATATAGATAAGCAAAAGTTAGCTTAAGCATAGTTATTACGATGGCGTGAGCCGAAATAGCTATCAACTATTTAAAATATATATTTTGTACAACTAAAATACATTCCTATTTGTTTCACAGTGTTATAATGGAGTTTTACCAAGTGAATGCCAATTCAATCAATGATAGAAAACAATTTACAAGCAAGTCTATTTACACAACAATTTTGAGTTAAAGGTAGCAGGTATACAAAACCGTGGGTTCAAGAACTAAGAAACAGTTTACAGGAAGTCATACAATATTAATACAAATAATGAGAAGTAATTTAAAAATTAAAGG
>JAHFWJ010000615.1:1800000-2090124 GCA_028555115.1 Himalopsyche japonica
ACTATACTGTATTTTATATATATATATATATATCACTCTTAGCCTCGTGATCTGTATTATTCTTAGTTCTGACGATGGAGTGAGCTGAAATAGCTATCAAATATATCTTGTTTATCTAAAATACATTGCAATTTTTCCACCTTGTTGTATTATTCTTGTTTAATTCCACTTATATGTTATACAATTCATGCAAACAATTTATTATTATTCAATTCTATTACGTTCATGTGAAAGAATGCCTGAAGATACCGAAAGGCGAATACCGGACTGCAAGTGGCAATTCATGTGGAATTTCACTAGGTTTCAATTATTCAAATTTTTCATTAATATTAAATTTCCATTAAATACTCAGTTGATATTGTAAATTACAGTACATTCCTGTTTTCAACAAACGTGCGCAGCCAATTGAATATTATTTGACAAACATTTGCGCTCTGTTATCAAAAACCAAAATCTACTCTAAAGTATTAATTTATTTTTAAGTATATCCATGCACTTTGACCTGCCCAGTGTATAAAAATAACTGTGTGAAAAATTCTGAATGACACTGTTCAAAAGAGCGTCACTTGAAAAATGTTTTTCAGTGGAAAAGCGGAAATTCGGGCCTTTAGTTTGAGTGTGTCACACTCGCTCCCCTTGGCATCTTAGTTGATTGCTGATGATATCTCTCGTGCCGTAGATTCCCAAACTTATACTTCCTGAAGTGATTAAAATTACCAACTTTATACGTGCACGATCAGTTACTGAAAACGTGCAATTAATGTGTGAAATTTACAATCGTAATATTTGCTTTAATGTATCTATAATATGTGATTTATAAACTTCTATATTTTACATGTTGCATATGATTCAAACATAAAACAATTGATTTTTTAAAGGCTCGTTATCAATGTATCACTTATTTATGCTAGGATCAATGTCACGCTTATTTAACAATACACATAAAAGTGTAAAAAAATATGTCATTTTGAATTCTATTTCTGTAAAATTTTTGAACCTTTTTTAAGAACTATTGTGTTTTAATATATTACCGGTCGTGTAGTAATGAGTTTTGATGGTTTCAACTACTTCGTTTAAGCTGTCAACGACGCCAATTTCGACGATTTCATAAAACGAGTGTTCAGTCAAACTCTAATTAAATTAATGTCTATACTATTAAAAATTTCTTCGCGCACATTCAATTTGTGGGGAGAGATTTTAGCTAATTTGTAGTGCTTTCTTCGCGCCATTATCTTACCGTTATCATCTCAAAAAAAACTAGTTGAGCAATTTAGTAACAATCAGTACTCATAGAAACAAAACCACTTTTTATATGATATATGAATAGCACTTTTTTTCACTTTGGGAGCAAAATATTTGATATATAAATTTGTATTTTTTATAACTAAGAAAATATAGGATTTTTCTTGATTTACACGATAACATTTCAAATGTTGTGTAAATAAAATATGTTTATCAAGGTAAACACGAAGATTTTCTGCAATATACATACTCTTAGTTTTACCACTCAGGCCAGGGATTGAGTATTCCAGTGAAAATATATCAGCAATAATGATACTAATATTTTTTAAGTATTTAAGTTCAATACTAAAAACTGCATGCATTTCGTCATTCAGTAAAAAGTGTTAAAATACCAAAAAAATCATTGAAAAATACTATATTTTCCAAATTCTGTATTAATTAACGCCAATTTTTTTCATAACATAAAAAAATAGTTTAATAAATAGTAAATTTAAATATGCGATACATTATTATACACCATTATGTGTTTAGAAAATAAGTCACATAACATAAAGAGTGGTTAATAAATATGTTTCCTGATGAAATCGTTAACATTACCAGAGTTAAAATGTATATACCGGTTGGCGATTTATTGACATCGTTGTAATAATTTTTGATCGTTGATTGCTTACTATCAATTTTACCCGATAAATATTCTGTGCCAAATAAAATTTACTCTTTAAAAAATGATTTAAATAATTTATTTTGATAAACAATTTATACATAAAACATTACAATTGTAAAATATGAAAAACATTACAGTGTACACTATATTTTGTGAGAGTCGATTTAGTACAGAAAACCAAATTTTTAAAACATATATTTTGAACATGAAAGTTTCCTCCGATATAAGGTTACAATAGTCATAAACTAAAGTTCACTAGAAAAACGTTTAAAACTTAATTACTAATTTTCAATATTCTTTTTTTATGATTTTTTCAAGAAGAAAGAAAGAAGCAATAATAGCTAAATGGGTTAAGAAATATAATAAATAATTTTTGACAAAAGGATACATTCAAGTTATTTATCTCTAAATAAATAAATTCAAATAATTATAGATCAAACTAGCTACACTCTTTGCGTTTGTTGTGCCTTGAATATTATTAAAATGTTTTATGCGCTGCCTGATTTTTCAGGCCGAATGCGTTCATGACTCAAGTATTAAAGCAAAAAAAGCTACGGAATTTTCGTTTTGAAAAGTATCATAACGCTTAACGTTTAAAATTCACTGGCCGCCAGCTTATTGCAGATTTCACAAAAACCTAAATTAACATCTCCGCTCTGGTGATTGTACCAAACTTTTCGTTTACACTTCCTATTTTTTGTAAATGAACAGGAGCAAAGCTAGGGTTGCCGAACAACTCTCCTATTATGAAATCTCAAACAGTTATTTCTTTGTCGAGATTTTTTAAAATATTTCATATTTATTAACATGGAAAAGCTTTATTTATGTCATAATTGGTTAATCATTTAACTTACCTCTTTTTTAATGATAAGTTGATAATGTTTACGATAAGCATAACCAGTCGTGATATTAATAATAATAAAAATGCGGAAATCCTGCTTTCAACAGTGTCTTACTACCTACATACTGACATTTCCTTTTTTTAAAGCCTTGACTATTAACACTTTAAAAGTGGCCATAGTAGTCTTCGTGTTACCGTCAAATTAGAATTTTGATTCTAACGGATTCAAATTCATATTTTCATGAAAAGTGTTCACATGAAAAATTGATAAATGATTCCTTATTTGTAGGCTTACCACGCTGTTGTTTTCCAGAAATATCTTTTGTTTGTTTTTCCTCCTAAGACATGGAATGCTCAATCAAAGATCTGATCTTACGAAATTCTATCGTCTCAGTATTTTGAAGCTTGAATATACTAAACAACTTGGCAATTAAACAGACGCCGAAGATGCTGAAAGGCGAAACCCGGCGTGTTAGTGACAAAACATGTTGTAACAATTCAAATTTAAACGGACGCGTTAATTATTTAGATTGTCAAAGTAGAAGTCGATAAATTTATCATTCAAGACTTAAGTGAATTTATCTATACATTCCATATCCCTAAAATTCATTGATTTTTCATTATATTTTTATACTATGATAAAAAATAAAAAAAATCTTTATTGCATAAAGTTTTATTTACGAAGTCATTTATATTCTGTCATGCAACTTTAAGTCATAAACTATAGATTCCACCAAATACTCTTTGTAGAACCAATCTTTTAAGGTCTTGTCAAAAATTTTATATTCCATTGGGGCATTTATTCAATAATGCATATTGTTAGTGCACATCAAAAGCTGTAAATGTCTAATAAAATTTTAGTTCGATTAATAGAACACACTGCATGGAACGGTATTTACAATTTAAAAACCAGTCCTGATGTTGATAATAAAACATATTGATTTATACAAATGGGACAAAATAATGTGTTGGATTGTTTAAATATATAGCTTTCCCTGCAAAAAGTCACAGCTTACACTTTAAAATGAAAATAATTTGCGCATTCAAAGTACCGTCGGCAAGGGTTTTTTCGTTCAGTTTTCGACGGACTGTTATGCAATAAATGTTTTCAACATCTAAAGATTGCGATGGCGAGAAAATTTTGTCTTTATTTAGTCTCTCTACGTCTCGTAAAAACTTTACAAGGAATATGAATATTTATTTTTTCTTCTGACTGTCACAATATTTTCTACGGTCATTAACTAAGATATTTGAATTTACTATTAAAAATAAAGAGCAGTTGCAAAATTTATTTGCTTAATTAACTAATTTTTGCACAACGAAATAAACCCTTCATAACTTGAAAACGATGAAAATTCATTGTTTAATATATCATGCATACTTTTAAAAACATTTGTGGTTTAGAAAATATTGTCAATATAGAATAAAATAAAAAAATATTATTTCAAACATCTTATGTGACGTTAGAAAAGGGTGTTGTAATTTAATATAAACTTGATTTTTTTTGGAATTATAGGCAAAAGTCTCGGTAACTTTAACCCAGCAGGTATATACCAATTACATCATGTTGCAAGACAAATGCAGTATTATTGACACCATAAACACATTTCACAACACTAATATAGCCAAACAGTGTCAAATTTGAATTGCTGAAACATTGCACGATTCCGCATGTACGAACCGACATACTTAGTTCTGTCAGTTATGTTGCATCCGTGTAATAAAATGTCTTGAGATGCCAATGACAAAACACGTGAAATCGTACAAAATTTCAACAATTCAAGCTTAATATTTAAATTCCAGCAAGCCCCTTCAATCGATATCATAGATAAGTAGTAACGGTGTCAGCTAATCTCTTCAGTTCCTACAAACTAGATATATTATCACAATATAAAATTATAATGTTATAACAGAAAAATAGATGTATTGTGTACCTTTTCTTCTTCGCTATATATAGATAAATAAATATACGTTTACACATAGTCCTGATGAGGGATATGCCGAAATAACTATCGACTATATATCTTATCAAATATAAATTTTGTAGAATAAAATTCTTCGCTATTTTTAGCGAAACCGGTCCTGATCAAAAAATATGTTGTGGAAATAAGTACTAAAAAATGAGTTTTTACTAAATTAAATATCATGCCTTTCAACACGGTGAAAAAAAATGTATTTTAGTTCTACAAAATTATTTTTAAAAATATATTTTAAATAATAAAAACACATTTTTTAGTACTTATTTATTAGCATTATCAACTGAATATCAGTTGATAATGCTCGCGATGAGCGAAACCGGTCCTGATCAAAAAATATATTGTGGAAATAAGTACTTAAAAATGTGTTTTTATTATTTAAAATATCATGCCTTTCCATCAAGAAGTGACAGTTAACACCTTAAAATTTACCTATATTTATAAACTTCGTATTCTCCGCAAAATGGCGTGTACAAAATGGTCTATACATTAAGACACATGAAATTGAGTGTTTTTTTAAGTACATAAAAAGAAAAAAAGCCTAGGTAAAAAATATTTTTACTTATACATTCTTTCGCTTTATCACATTTTTGTCAGTTTTAATCAATCTGGTGTTAATTTACTTTAATATTATGTAAATTTAAATAAAATATATTTTCCGTTATTGACTGAAAGTATTTTATTGAATGTAATTTAATTTAATTATATAATATTTGAATATCAAGAAACTCAAGTATCATCTTTTGACATCTATAGATATTGAGGAACACAGATGTAATAGAACATGTAGACAGTTTTCAGTTTTGATCACTTATTGTATATACAAGAAGAATGAAACAGAAAAAATATAAGCTTGGAGATAAATATACACAATTTGAAACAGTTTTACTGATTTGATTGAAATATCATTCGATTTCGGAAATATATTAATAATCTTGTATACTTCCAGCTTACTTAAAATACAAACAAAACCTCTTTTTTTTTGATGAGACGTTTTAATTAGAAATTTCGATATTTAGAAAATCATTAGTATTATATTTTGAATGAGTGGGATTTATTGGGATTAAATATCAGGTGATATAGTGTAAGAATCAACCATTTCAGATTGTTGACTCATTTAACTAATTTTATGTAAGTGATATATATAACAAAGCATAATTAGAGAGTTTTCACAGCTCGTTTAAAAAAGGCATTATATTTCATTGGGCTCTTTTATTCCCAAATTTTCTTCATAATATAGTTTATTATATTTTGTGTTTTCATTTTCACAAATTAACACCTTTACCACAAAAAGTTTTAATGGCATGTCATATTAAAAGCATTAGAGGTTTATTTTATACCACAACGAGCATAAATTTGTGTGACTTAAAAGCAACAGATTTTTTGTAGTTGATCATTTAAAATATTCAAATGAAATCTGTGTGTGATAGTGTACGTCATGGGGTACATTTAACTAGTGACTGGTATATAATACTTTCACGTTGTGGGGTGCAGTGCGATATAACTGCCAGTTACTTTGTCACGCGAATGCCCGTGATATCGAAACTGTCGGAACGTAGCGTTGCTTAAATTTTATTCTTACCTATCTAAGCTGAAATATCCATCAATCACAGTCCTTTTAATAATTTAAATACGACAACAGCGACAATTTAATTAATTTCAAAAATGACATTTTCACTCAATATCACTTAAAAATGTAATCATTGCACGAAACAACAAAAAACTATGTACCTTTTCTTTGTTACGGCCGACAACAAAAATTTGGTTACATTGAAAAATAAACTAAAATTGATGAATGCACAGTAAAACCCTTATTTACACTATAGTCGGGACCGTGTTATTTGGAGTTGTGCAATTGGGGGAGTGAATCTCTTACAAAACTATGGATTTTGTTTTTTCCGCGAAAAATTCAAAAATTAGATTATTCATAGTTTTGCAAAAAAATATAAATATATAGATGAACAATTTTGCTCCTAGGCGATAAAATACATAGCGCTCAAAAACTTCATCACACAGACAATTGCCCGTCTGTGCGTGTATAGCCTGGCACGTGTTGAATATACACACTAGCAAACATTTGGCTGTATGTACAGCACCGACGGCCGTCTGGCTGTGTGTGTGCAACCAAGCGATAGTGCAATTGGGGGATTAACAATGAATATTTCAAGTCATCGTGTAATTCGGAGTAGTGTTATTAGGGGTTACACTGTATTGAGGTATCATCTTAATATTTACATAATTTAGTGAAATATATGAAGACGATGAAAATTATGATAGCATCGATAAATTAAAATACTTAATATTATATTATATATTTTTTTTTAATATTTTTCAGGATATGATTTTTTTAAATAAATCCCATCTTACCTTTTTTGTTCTTTACAATATCGAAATTATGTGGTCTTAAATTTACAAAATACTAGATAATAAAATTAGTCGTGCTTAAAAAAATATCTTTACTTTCAATCAATCGGTCAAACAGATGTTCGAATCTATTGAAAATAAAAAATACTGAATAATTTAAGTAAAATCTTTTTTTATTAAATGATTTTCATTTTACATGCATTTTTCGATTTTCGCGGCATTACTACGTGATTGATTCATTACTTAAAATATACCCTCCATGCATACGTTAAAAAAGGTGAACGGTCAAACTTGAAAAAGTCAGCATAGATTTTGATTAATTATCATATAAATGATGTGTCAAAAAATGAAAACTCGTGTTAATAAAGCTACACATTATATGTTCACAATAAAAGCTATCCTCAAAATTGATACAATTTTTGTGTAAATGTATTATCAAATCAGTCTGACTTAGTTTCTCGGCTACCTGATGGAGTATGCTCCTTTTCTGCGATCGTATAACATACACTTTTAAACTGTCTCGCAAATTTTGGATGCCGATTATTGGCAAAGTGTCAAGCAACCTCAATCAACATCTTAAATTATCATTAAGAATTGATGAGTTGAATTATTCAACGTGCTTTTATTGATCAAATTCACTAATACTTGCGAACTCCGAATTATTTAGACTTGGTAAAATTAAGTCATTAAGTGGATAACTGCCAAAATACAAGTTTTCTTATAAAATATTAAAATATTTTTATAAATCTAACAGTATATACTTTCTTTCTATAAGTGTATTGCATTTTTTTCCAATATTAATTTAGTATATAATTTCGAAGGAGAAATAAAATTAAGTTTATTTTTCATTAAATATCATGGCTTAAGCATAATCTATTCACTTATATTTTTCACATTTTCACTTATTTTTGAGTATTAATAATATCGAAAGAAAAATATTTTGAAAGTTTATAGTTAAATATGTGAAATTTTACGTAGTTTTAACACTTCTATTTTAAATTTGAATTGTTACAACTTTGTACGATTCCAATTTTTGGCATTAATAAACCGGATTTCGCCTTTCGGCTTCTTCAGGCGTTCTATCATACGGATGCAAAAGAACTGTTCTTTTGCACATAGATGCAATAGAGCGACAAAGCATGTTTATTATTATACGTCGTATTCTGTTGCATCCGTGTGATAGAATGCCTGAAGAAGCCGATAGACGAAAACCGGGTCGTTAGTGACAAAAAATGTGGAATCACACAAAGTTATAACAATTCAAATTTGATATTGAATCTCCATCAAGCACCTTCAGTCGATATCATAAATGAATTCTAATTTAATATTATATTTGAAAATATGACAATGATAATTATAATGTGTTGACAAGTATCTCGTTTTCATGCCACGAAAGAATGCCGTTTCAAATATGAAAAAATAAATCAACAATAATTCATTAATCTTACCCGGATAAAGTAAAATGGTTACCATCGATCACCAATTCCCAGAACAATTAGAGATGCAATACGAGCAGATATTTAAAATTGAAACATAGAAGTACACACAAAACATCGATTTATGAAAGATATCCCCAAAAGACGCTGCGATATAACATTTCTCGTGATTAAAATAATGAATATAATGAGCTTTATATACCAAAATAATAATGTAAATGAATTTATTACGAACACTTTAACATAATTTACCCGAAGTTATTACTTCTAATTTGGGGCAAAAATCTTTATCGTGTTCTGAGTGCATTTGCTTATCTACCGACAGATATGAAGCAAGGATAAATCAAGTGGAAAATAAGTAGAAGATGATTTTCAAGTTGATTCAAGTAATAAAATATCAGTGCAACGGTAAAACTGACATTTGGATGTAAATTAAAATACGCTTTTGTAGCAGATTCTCTTAAGACAATACTCATTGTTTCTGGAATTCGGTAAGTTGATCAAACAAAAGAAAACTTATTGATAACATAATGAAATTATTGACGATTAAAATAAATGTTGGTGAAGTGCCGAGGAGAAGCGAAACATCTATTTATTTTCTTCCTAAATAAGATAGTCGTGAAACCAATAGCATAATCTTATTTGATGCCATGTGAGTTTGCAGATGTAAATTTATGAATATTTAAAAAAATGGATATTGCTCTGTGAAAATTAAGAATGGTACTCTCGTGAAGTGAAGTGAGTCTGTAAACACAATTTCATATTTCAGAATAATGTAGATTCGCTTTAAAAAATGCTCTTTATATATTCTTTAAGGCATTGTCGAAATAAAAATCATATTATCGGCTTCATCAAACAAACAATACATTCAACCAGAATGGCTCTTAGTTACGTAGTTTTATGCCCTTTATGCCAATGAAACTAAAAAAACCTTTTCGATTTAACTCTCGCCTTAATGTTATAGAAAACGAACAAAGAAAACTTTTGCGTTTAACACAAATTTTGAAATGTGTAGCAAACAGCTTTTAAAACCCTATAAAATCCTATAGATATCCAGTCAGACGTTTCAAGCCTCTATTATAAAACTAAACTTAAGGTGTATAACTTTTGTTTGCAATTTGAATTCTATGGATGCATTATTCTCAATCATTCTTCTCTTTGAAAAATTTTAGTCTATTTTCAACATATTCGAAACGTTACATGACTTAAAAAAATATTTTTTATTTAACTTGTAAAGGCAAAATTTTTAATATTGTAAGACAGAATTTTCTTCGGAAAAAAATATCTGGAAATAGGAATTAAGTTATAAACATCCAAATGGACTTTTGAGTTATTAAAATCCATTGTAATATGAAGCATGTATAGTTTTTCTTCCTCCCGAACATTAAATGCTTACGGGAGTTTTAAGTTATACAAGTCAAGCCGGAAATGTACGTAATGATTTTCTCGTTAATTATTTAAGCAAGACTTGCAATATATTGTTGTGTGATTTTTAGTTTAACATTTATTATTTAGGACGTCTTCGTGAATTATTTACTAACATGAAATTATTCATAATAATAAATTAGAATAAAATGAAAATTTGAATTGTTATTACTTTGCAAGAAATAACGTATGAAAGAATGTCTGAAGATGCCGAAAGGAGAAACTCGTTTCGTTAGTGACAAAACATATAGAATTGTACAAAGCTTTACAAATCAAATTTGATATTTAAATTACATCAGGCCCCTTCAATCGATATCGTAAATCATAGTTTAAAATGCTTTTTTGAACTCCTATATCCGTTAATTAATTCAATTACAATACAGAAAACTTAATTATATTATAAATTTAGACTTTTTTTAATAATGTGGAAATTAATATAATTTTATATTAAATCTACACTTATCAGTGACATACGTGTACTTTTAAATTGTGACGCAAGAAAAATATCGTTATAATATTAAAACACAAAATATGTAAATAATGAGAAGAAAAATATTATTTGTGGTGGAAAATGTACTGCGGAAAATTTACATTTTTCTCCGATAATGTGATCCTTGATTTATGATTTTCAAATAAAAATGTTAATTTTGTTTTTCTTGAAACAGTACGATATTCTTCTTCGATAATTTTACGAAGCACACCACCGCCACTGTCAGCACTGCATTCAGCTCGAATTTAATCCTTGTATTGCAAATAAAAACACCCTTAAAAGATTAATGTTTCATGTCGCATTCTGCTCGGCTTTTAATACCTCTATTGTAATGTTAATCAAAATTACGTGATGAATAGAAAACTTTTATCGCCATACACACGGCGGTTTAAATATGTTTGAACAAAAATTATGGGCATATTTTTTTTCTTCAAAATCTCCGAAAAAAATATTCATATATAAATAAAATTTATTTATGAATATATGTATACGTAATTTTTTTTTTGAAAGCACCGAATTTTTCGTCCCAAAAATCTAGAATATTTTGATATCTTTTGTTAAATAAATTTCATTATTATTCAGAAACTAAAATGATTTTGATAAACTCAGTAATGATTTTATTGTATAGCTAGCATGTATTGAGTATGTTTTGTCAAATTTTTGTTCATTACTTCACGAATTTTATTCGTTGCAAAATGTATATTTTTTTTTACAATAATGATTTATTGATTGAATCGGCATTTACTTTGCTAGAATTCTGTTAAAACACGGTGAAAAAATAGCTATGTTTTTTAGTTCTAAAAAATGTATAACGTAATTATATTAGGTTTACTTCGGTCGCAATTTATTCTAATAAGCTTAATCGCAATAATAGCTCAATGTATTACAAAGGCCTGTAATCGGCTGTCCCATATGAGAACGTGATAATTTTACGTTAACATAATAAAATTGGAATTCGGGAAGTATTTTTTACCGGTTAAATGCTCTTTGTCTAATTCAATAAATTTTCCATAAAACATACACATTACACAATATTTGTGAAACAGTTTCCCATTGAATTAATTGGTACTCATTTCTCATATTAGGAAATTTAATACTGATTAAAAATTTGATTTTAAAAACGAAAGAGTCTATAAATTACATAATTGATAAGTTTTAAAAATACCTTAATTCATCAATAGCATAAAAAGTTTGTCATATATAATTTAATGTAGACATTTTAATGTTTTTTATGCAAAAAACACATTTTTCTATGTGAATAAAATATCCACGAAAAAGTAATAAATATTGAATCACGAAATTCAAGATTATTTTTTCAATTGCTTTTCTCAAAATAGATTTCAAATTTACATGACGTACTTTAGAATTAATATTTGAATGTTTCACTGCAGCTTTATCGAGTTTGGTTCAATGTTTATTTATTAGAAACGTTAGCCGAAACAGAAAGACAGACTTTATATTGAATTCTCTACATTTTGTATAAATCACCATGTTTGTCTTGAATGCAATAAAATGCTCCTAGAATGTGCAATTTGTTATGTATTTCACATTACCAATATAAATTCTACTAAGAAGACCCAACATAACACTCCAAAATACCTATTAATGTATTTTTTAGAAAATATCAAATATTTAATTGTGTTGGTTTTTTTAAATTTCAAATGTGTCGGGTGAGCAAGAAAACAAGGAAAATGTTTAAAATATCATATCATACATTCAGTATTAAACAAATATTAGAATAAATGTAGATACATTCAGAATACTTTTGTGCTATTTTCAAATATTTTTTGTTAAGTATTAAAAGTAAAAGATTAATACTCAAATGACATTTTTTTAATAATATATAACATTAGCTGACTCGTCGCGCATTGCTGAAATCTCATAGTTAGGAAATTCAATTGAACACGTTATGATAACAAACAATTTAATTGTTAGTAGTGATAATATAGAGTAAATTATTCCAAAAACCTTCGCGAGAGTGTACTCAAGAAATCCGTCAAGTTTAATATCGATCGGTTGAATGGTATAGTAATGCATAAAAGATAAACAGATACACATTCACTGATTTTTAATAAATATTGAATATGAATTGATAAAACTTTGTACGATTCCACATGTTTTTTCACTAACGACCCGGGTTTCGTCTTTCGACATCTTCAGGCATTCTATCACACGGATGCAATATAACCGAAAGGCTAAACCTGTATCGTTAGTGACAAAGCATGTGGAATCGTAAAAAAGTTTTTACAATTCAAATTTGATTTTGAAATTCCATCAAACACCTTCACTCGATATCATAAATTATATAATAAATACAGATTATCTCGTTTTTTTCAAATCTATGCAAAGTCATGAATTCGATAAATACTACAAATAAAGTAGAGAGACTTTTAACTATTCTACAATGATGAGAGTATTGAAAATTTTTATGTTCATATTAATTGATTATTTTTCATGGCTGGGCGTATTTTTTAATGCAGAAAACATGTAAAATTTACCTCAAAATCGATACGACAGTGGATATTTATGATGTCGGTGCATTTGGTCGAACTATTCCTATGTCTACTCTATAATAACACAATATTATAAACGGGCGTAGACGCCAGCGCTGTACTGGAAAGTGACCTATAGGGTTGCTGAGAGCGATTTTCACCGTTGCAAATAATCCACCGTGAACCGGAAAACCGCCGGTATACACTACCGTAACTGTGTGGCCCGGGCGAAATCCACGAAGCCAGGTCTGTTCAAGTATTAAATTACGAAATATTAATTTACCGAGCTCAAAACACGACTGAAGAGGGGTTAAGCGCTAAGCACATACTTGTATATTTTTACTTGGAGTTTTTTTTTTTATTAATCGAAACCACTGGAAGGAAACCTATTTTTATATATATCAATATATACTTTTTGCTTGGATCAGCTACTAATTTATTAAGCTAGCTATACCGATAATTTTCGTTTTTAGTTTATTATTTTCTCGTTAACATGAAACATTATAATAGATTCAAAATTCATTACTATGCTAATGTACGTCAGAATGGGAACAAACTTTACAGTTTTATATTATAATATTCATATAAATTTAATTATTCATACAGTTGTGTGATTTTCATGATACTTTTGTAAGAGATATTGTTTTGTATTTGAATTTTAAGCTGAATTATTTATTTGTTTATATAGAATATAAACGTTGCAAAAATTACAAATAACAAGTTCATTGCGTTTGCAATGTCAAAATATTTAAACATTTAATGTTGAAAATTAAAAAAATAATGAAACAAAAACAAAAAATAAAGCGAGCTCATGAAAAATCTATTTTAACACATTAAAAATAGTATTCGCCTGAGCTCACTTTCGTCCACATGGAATATGTCGACATCCGAAGCAATACTGTTGAACATTTTTAATGCTTTTACCATTGGCATACCCATTGGCAGACTAGTTATAAACTTTGAAAGAACAAACAATTCATGTCCATGATTTCTTAAAAAAAGCCGGAACACACAATTTAATATTATTAAGGATAGCAGATTTCTCATTTTGGCCTCGAATGAGTCGAAAGAAATATGTGATTAGAAACATTTCTAGAGTTTTCAAACTACGAAAAGTGATATGTAGATGTTATAAAATTTCAGTTTATAAATGATTTTTACTTTAAATTTTATTATTTTACACATGGCTTTTTAAAGTTGATGTATGGCGCTACAAAGCGAACTGAATTTGCATCTCGTATATGTTACATATGATCTGCAATCATTAAAAGCTTGTTTGAATCGAAAACTTTGTAAAATGGGTATTACTAAAAATATTACTATTACAAATCAAGCTTAAAAAAGTTATAATAATAAATATTAACGCCCAGCGGTTTGGGAAGCCTGGCCTAAAGAACAACTACCGGCTAAATCTGCCATCGATGCAAGGCTGAATTATTGAAACTTTTCCTCGTCATGGTTTTACACTAGTCATTCATACACTACATACTGACTAATACGTTTAATTGATCAAGTGACTCTCTGTAAAAGTATATGGCCTGTAACATGAAAATGCTACATCAATTTTCTACGTTTTCAATCATATCAACACTATTAAAGTACCTTAAAAATCATTTTTTATTTCGTCTAAATACTGCTTGGTAAAAATATCAATATCATATATACCAATACTTTGAATATCCAAATACTTGAAGTTTTTTTAACGAAGTAATGTTAACAAAGGCGATGTTGTTAATCCTAAATAGGTTTTTACGCAATTTAGCGACCAGAAGTTATGTAACAAGATGTGCTTGTTCTCTTAATTAATTAATTTATAACTTAACCTTAATATGTAAAACTTTATATCAATACTTTGAGTATTATAAATTAAACTTTTAACGGTCTGTAGATTTATGTCATTGAATAATCTGGTATCACATCGTCCGCAAAATGTCTATAGTTATAAATTTATGGACACCAATGTTTCAGTGAATATAACATTTTAATTACTAATGTGCATGTCCATTTAACAATAATATTCTGTCACATTTGGTGTTTAAATATATTAAGCTCGATTATTTATTGCTTGTAAAACTTCCAAAAATAATTGTGATGGCTAAATTGTAGTAGATCGAGCATTGATTTGGGTAATACATATCATTTGGGTAATATAACAATGCGAAATAATACTGGTGAAATTCTACAAATGTAAAAATAAACGATATGAAACATATTTTAGTCGTAACAAAACTGTCCCAACTACCCGTGAGATTTTTCGACAAAATAATGAATATTCTCAAATAATTTATCAATAAAGGGAATTATAGTGTCATTTGAAATTTTAGTATAATTAAACATTGTTTTTGGCTATTTTGGGAAAAAAATATACATTTTTAATGCGAGTAATACAAAACGATTCTTTCAAGTAAGCAGTGTTATAACTACTTAACTATCTATTGCAATTTATTTAAAATATTTTAGTCTAAAGAAATTCGAATCGTTATTTGAGTTTCATGCAGGTTACATTATTCAGCGTATCCCAAATAAGGCTTTGAAAGCAGGAAAACAAGCTTAATTAAGTGGTTATTTTTTTGAAATAACATTTCATTCAAAGTATCAGTAAAAAATATTATTTTCAAATATTGTAATACAGAAAACATTTTGTTTTTCAGAATCGTACTGCGGAGGAATAAACGCGAATATTCTTTGATCTTTTCTTTATTATATCCAATGACTTCTTCGAAACGAACAAGTCGATCGATATTTTTGGAGTAAAAGAAAAATTATATGTATATTATTTTAATATGTATGAATATAGTGATTTTATCACGGTGAAAAAAATAGCAATGTATTTTAGTTCTACAAAATTATTTAAAAAAAATATAGTTGATAGCTATTTCGGCTCACTCTATCGTCATAACTATGCTTAAACTAACTTTCGCTTATCTATATATAGCTGTGCAGAAAAGGCACACAACACATTCTCTCTCCCGTTCCAACGGCCTAGCTTGTTACTTTCACACAATAACACAAAATTTTCAAAAATTCCAAATGAAACAATAGGTGGCTATGACAATAAGCTCACACGTGGGACGGAAGTGGTAATTACAGAAGCAAATCAGACCACCCCTTTGTAATAGGGTTGGACTAGTGGGGATACTATTATATTAGTTTGTTCGTTAAGAATCCTTTGTGATAATTGATGTCTATTGATTTCCAGCTGTTCCAAAGCCGTCATTCTTCGACCCTTACTACAAAGATGCAAACATTTAGGTGCTGAGTTTGAATTCACTCTGTTTTAACAATAAACAAATTATAAATAAAAATACCACAAATTACTTTTTCAAAAAACGCGACAGATTTGGAACCATCTAATTTCGTGTTGCTAAATTGTATCTGTCAAACGTGTCACATCAAATATTCAATAAACTTTCACTGTGATCGTTTGAATATGGTCAAAACAAGTAAAAAAAAAATAACAGTCGTATTTGATAGGCCACGTACATTTTCAAACAACTTCGTAACTAGCATTATTTTAGTTTATTTAATTGGACCATATATGACATGATTTCAACATAGGAATAAAGTATCTATAACTGTTTCTTCAGTTCGCAGGGCTTAAAAAAAATCAAAAATAACTAATTGTTAGAATTTTGGTTATACTTAACAATATGACACAAAAGTCAAAATCTGTGGCTTAAAAATTTCGGACAATTTTATGAAACTTTACACAAAAACTTGATGCAGATTATGTTTAAAAAAATATTGCTAAATTTATACGATTTCAGTTATAAATGTCTTGGTCGATCGTGATCTCACGGTTGCGCACATGTGCTCAATATGGTATCCATTATGGATTAAAATAATAATATTAAGTGTTATTTACGTGATTGGTTGTATTTTTTGTCGGATGCTTTGTGTGCTTTTGCGCTTAACTTGAGTCAACACGTGAGCATTATATTAATATATAACCGAGTGGATGGGCTTATTTCAACGCAAGTCAAATCGTTCAGAAGTTTATCTGTATCGATTTATTTTATGATAAATATATAACTGCACCATAAAAGAGGAAAACAAATTATCTTAATATTGACATATAGCATTACGACTTCGTGATGATGTATTCATAAAAATTTAATCATAATGAAAACTGATTGACAAATGAAAATTTAAGCTGCGTTTAACTTACTCGATTTTTGACATAACATTTGTTAAATTTTAATCATATATTCAATTAATTTAACAAATTTTCATTTAAAAAAATTTACATTTTGTAATAATACGTTAAGATTTTTTTATCATTTTTTAAATGGTTGTTTATTATCTTACCAATGGCTAAAATATACGACGTAAATGAATTTGATAGAATCATTAAACATCTACGAAGCTTGATTTTATAATATATTATGATACTAATAAACAATAAAACGCATCTTCAAATGTAAAATTAAGGCAATTGTATAATTTATGATATTGACTGAAGTTGCTTGATGGATTTATTGGAATCCGTGTAATAGAACTCTTGAAGATAACGAAAGGCGAAACCCGGGTCGTTAGTAAAAAAAACGTGCGAATTCGTAAAAAGTTTAATGAAATTTAAAATTAAATTTAAGGCATTTATATGTAAGCAATAGTTGATTACTATAAAAAATAAATATATTATCATATCCAAAATTATCATTGCAAAGTTATCATTGAATAGTATTATTAACAAATTAATGATTTTTAATATTTTTATAGACAGTATTTTTAGCTGCTAGACTTTGGTTCGTTATTTTTTCTGCGTATTTTTTTTATAAATAAACACTCCAAACTATCAATCACGTGCTAATTCATTAATGCATCAGTGTGACAAAATTTCTGAAGATGGCAAATCGTGAAACCCAAATCGTAAGTGAAAAAGCATGTGGAAACGTACCTTTCAATGATTCAAATTTTACAATATAATATAGATTCAGCTAGTCGCAAACGAAAATAAATATTTTTCCGCATTACGCATACAAACCTATTTGCTGTAATATAAATCTGAATGAGATTTTTATTTATTTGACCTGGTATATTTAATTAATCGTATTTAGTTGTTGATTATACAATAATCGCTTGAGGTGCACGCTAACGGCACCCTAACCTTAAACCCGCCAAAAGCAAATAATGTTACTTGCGACACTTATGAATTAATAAATATATAATAAAGAAAAGTTTTGAACTCTTTTTTGCATGAAATTTTGCATCGCTTTTATACAATGTTATACGAAAAATAGTGTCTTTCGGTTACTCAGTATGCCACTGCTCTCGATAGTGTATCCTTCATATGTTGCGTCACTAGAGATATTTAGGCTCTGTTCTTTGACAATGCATTTAGAGAATGCCCTGCTTAAGATACTATCTATGGTCTAAAAGCCTTGAATAATCCCACATAATACCTTTGACGTATAATTGCATATAACTTCAAGAGAACCGTTGCTCGTATAAATGCACTTCGAACTAATTAAATCTATGAACTGTTAGATGTTTGTCGTTAAATCCTCTTACGGATAATTACTATTTTATGAATGATGCATGATCATACTGACTGACAATTCAGATATATTACTTATAAAAACAAATATTTTCATAATATAATCTGCTGAATAAGATATATCACAGCGGTTTTCAGTAGAAACGAAATCGAAAATATTTTATACGGAACAACTTCTTTGAAAACTTTATATTTTTTAACATAATAATAAATACAATTTAAAGTATACGTATGAGTCTCGGGGTTCTGAATTTGAAAATTGTGAATTCTGACATACTGCGATCGTAATATGGGGTCGGGACTAGTCTTCCTTTGTCATTTCAACTCACCCGCAATTGTGCACTGAAATGCTTTGACGTAAAGACGAGCATTGTGATAATTGTACTTCTGATATCAGTTTATAACCTAAATATAATTCTTCTGAATAATAAGTCATAGCTTATAATTTTAGTACGATAATAATCATTATTTTTAAGCTGTTTATCATCATAAAGATCTTGAACGTCATAAATATTATAAAAATTTTCAGTGATTTAATATGTTTTCAAGTAAATAAAATTGTTGATTAAATCACGCGTGTGAATTTAATTCCTCTGTATTAGATTCAGTATTCCAACCATATCATATATCATTTTAATATGCTTTTGAATCTCCTGTGTACATACTGAGAAATAAAAACGATATATATTGTTTTTCATCCAACATTTTGCGAATTTTAAACATAGAATATATCAATATTTCCTTTATATTTTTTGATATGAATATTTACATTTGCTTCATACAGCAACATTCACCATTAATTATCTGCAAAATTGAGTTTTATATCTGATTTTCTAATCGGAAAATCTTTTGAATCTCTCTTACGTTTATTTATCTATGAATGCAAAATTATATTTTATCCATTTTCATATTCATCAAAACATTCGGTTTCCGTTAATTGCTAATTGCATAAAATTTATTTGATAAGATGATTTAATATTCGAGAACGTATTTTCATATACGAACATAATCTCTTTAAAGATTATGTTCGCTATTCGAATTATTCGTTAACCGAATTTTAAACAAAGGATAAGTGGATTGGAAAAATCGTTTTGATTCATTATCCGAATATATGTTCGTAATCCGAACCCAAATATATTTTGTTATCAGTTCGCAGTCCGAACTGTTCGTTAACCATCACCCACAAACAAATAAATTGATTTGAAATACATTTATTAAGTATTCGTTATTACGTTTTGGAAAAAGAAATCTTTTAAATTAAACTTACATTATTTTTGTCGAATAAATAGAAAAAAAAAATATTTTTTCTAGAACTTTTATCACATTTTGGCTACAATTAACAAATGACGTCACTTTATATTTTACATACATTTGATAGCTTTTAGCGGATGACATTAAATTTAACTCTCTTATATTCAAGGCATATTAATTTGAATAGTTATGCATTCCAGACGTACAAATATGCAAAGTTTTGAAGTGAAGGTATTTGTTTTTTTTATGTAAATGCTGTTCATTTTACGATATGAAACACTTTTGGCGCAAACACACTTTACACTTTAAAAAATCTACGTACATGATCGAGTGGCAAACTATATCGCCATGGTTTACGGTGCTTACAGATCGAAACTCAGTAGAAAAAATCAAATAAATTGATTTTTATAATAGATTTATACATTTTTCTTCTTAGAAGTGAAAGCATGTGATATGATTTAAAATATCCTTTGATTCTATAAGCGGATCGTAGCAATGTCAAATAGCTTACCACTAGGCATCCTTTAATCATATCCTCCTAATACTTATTGTCTTCCCAGCAGAGACATTGGACAACTTTGAAAAGCTACTATTGGAACAAACTTCATTTAAAGTCAAGAAAAAATGAATTCGAGCTGCTAACTGTGTGGAATATAATAATTATAAATTAAATTAAAAGAAATTGATATTTATATATATATATATATATATATATATATAGTATTTATGTTTTTAATATGTGTCTTACAATTAATCAATGTGCTTTAAAATCTGCTATTTCGTTTTTTGCATAAATGTATATTGTAAATTCTGCAATCTTGTAGATCAATGTTTGGACATAGTTGGCCTCCATAGTATAACACATTTAACATCGTTTTGCATCTCCCTCCTCTTGGAATACTGGCTAATAAATCTCCATATTCATTAAGAATGGATTAAATACCCCCTAAGGCGGGCTTAATTACGTAAGATAAACTTTAAACTTAACAGTTGGCTACGGTTTGAAAGCACTTAAATCTTATGATAACAAGAATAATGTTATTTTCGTTTTTACGAAAATAGGAATAAATCACTTTACAGAGTCACTGAAAATTTCACCATCACTGAATCATTTCTTCATGTATGTAAATTTTATTATTTCAACGATGAACCATTATTTTAACAATTTTGACCATATACTGAATCATCCGAAAGAGTTCTACTATTCAACTACAGAAAATAAAAAGGGAAATTATATATACATGCAATTATAACGTAATAAATAGCTTTCGACTTTATTCTCATGTTCACTAGTGATTTGACACCGATAGAACGAAGACAGTAAATATTTAATATTTTACAACGAAAAGTGAGACTTTCGTTTTTCTCTATTATTTATTTTTTGTGTACTTGTTGATGTATTAAATATAATTTTATTCCGGCTATATTTAATGGTTAAATAAGACGGTCTACCTAATGTCTACGACTTAGATATTCCATGTTTCTACGTAAGTAGTTACTTTTATTGATTGATTATTTCATTCACTTTAAATTACTGATCAATCCTTTTCACTAACTTATCGTATTATTGTCATCATTGTGGTGCATTATATTTAAGTTTTGTAAATGATATTCAAACTTCTTAGACATTGGACTGACTTGATAACGAACAAAATAGCGACAGTAATAAATCTCCAGATGGACAATTTCATATTTCTATATTAATTTTTCTATCATATTATGGATTTATTTTTCATGTTTGAAATAAACATTCGATTTTTAATAAAGTCATCAATATTGGGTAATCTTGTTAAAAGAAACACACGTTATGTGGAACGCTTATAATTTGTGTCCCGTTACTTGTTTCATAGTGACCTTTGTTTGACATTTGTGAGGGACTAAAATTAATACTCATTGGGCACCGATGAAATGGAAAGTTGTAGAGTAAAGATATTTTCGTGCTATGACGCATGCGATCATTAAATTAAAACAACAGATTTTCTTTCACAGATTCAAATAACAATCAATACATCTACATAAATTGCAGTGAGTTTACACCTCACAGCGTTTTTATATTTTTCAACATTTAAATCAATAATTTACTACTTCCAAACTAAAGATGCCACTAATTAAGCAACTAAAATGAATTCAATAGTGAAAAAATATACCTTTGAACCGTATTATCCACTCTATCACAAGTTGGGATTTTTTCTATGTGTAACGAGCTATACAAATAAATTTAAAATGCATGGCATCCGCTAGTAAGCTTTTATTTCCATGAATGAGTTTTTTTCGCACAAAACAATATTCTCTTACAACCAACAGTTAAATGAGACGAAAAAAAACTTTTTGCATCAGTTTTTTTACAAATTGGTGTTTTAGTTTTGTAGTCGATACTCGTAAATGGTATTCGCTTTGTTAAATAGTATAATTTTGAGGTTTATGATAGGTATGTATGTAAAGTATCATTAAAGTGCCGAAGACCGAAGAATTTGTATCCTCGACGTTTATATCGATTAGTGTTGGGAAAATCATTAGAAAGTCTATATGAAAAAAAAACATATATGAGACATACTTTGGATAATGAACATAAGTCTTCCATTCTGTCAACATATCACTGCGTATTGGCAATAATTCGCAGAACTGTGTTTTTATAATCTTTAGCATTTTAAAATTTTTAAGAACAGTGTTTCCCAACAGGTGGGCTTCAAAGACTTTCCACCGGGCCACAAACAGTACACGTTTACTAGTATTTTAAGTTATTATTAAAAATATTAATTACTAGTTAAATGTTATACCATGGAATGCAATAATAACTGGCGAGAGACAACCTTGCAGCGAATAATGATAAATATATTAGCAAAGATGCAACAGCATGTTTCGCAGAGTTTTATGTTAAATTGTATCAGACTGTTGTATATATATATATATATATATTTGTTAGTTATAGTAATATCCGTCTGTCACAATATAAGATTTAAAGAATATCACATAAAAAACCATTTTTATTTCAGTATTAGTAGTCCGCGGTTATTTTTCCTTTCTTTACCGGTCCGCGAGTATAGAAAGGTTGGGAACACTGTTTTAGAACATTTGCATATCCCCAGATGGGCGTTGCATACATTTATTCATGAATCACACTATTTGCATAGTACAAAATTATTTTTTAAAACGATGAAATGTTTTGAATTTAGAATTTCGTAATATTATCAAATTACTTCACAAGTCTGCAATTATTTCAAATCTTATATACATCTTCTGAAATACGATTAAAGCAGCCAAAAAGAATACGGTAGACCCAGTTTGTTCCATCATGGTTTATGACAGCAAATTTACATTTTTTATGTGTATAATGAAGTTAAACTTCAGGTATAACCATCGCAGTGGCAATGATAACAGCGCCAAAAATAAGCACTCATTCTTAAGAACTGTGCATTTTGAGAATCCATAAAAAATATAACTCTTTGAAGCAAATTGGAAAATAAAAACTACTTAAAAAAAAAATTAAAGTTAAAAAATGTAATATATTGTACAATTGTTTCTTCATATCAAAACCTTCAGAAGGTTTAGAATAAAAAAAAATCGAAAATAAAGTATACCAAACAATGCGGATATTACAACTTTTTAGATATATACACGACAAATATTTATTTTAAATAAAGAGGCACTCTATCAATCACTTAAAAGTTTTGGCCTTTTAATGTCAAAAACTTTTACCTGACAATAAGCTTTTAATGTGTTAACTGTATCTTCTTGATGAAACGGCATTTTTTTTAAATAAAAATAAAATTTATTTTTTACATTTAACATAAACATAAAATTTGAATTGTTTTGATAGAATGCCTGAAGATGCCAAAGGACGAAACCCGGGTCGTTAGTGACAAAACAAATGGAATCGTACAAATTTGTAACAATTCAAATTTAATACCTTCAGTCGATATCATACATTACATAAACATAATTTATTCTAACATATCCCATAATTTATTTTTGATAAGTAAGTAGCTATTTCAATTATCTCAGGCATTATCAACTGACAAAACTACCGATAAGCACCGACATTCTTTGACAAAAATGATATCCTAACTACCATGAATATCAATATGAATTTTATTTGATAACGTTGTTGAAAATTTTACATGAAATCTTCCTAGCTTTTTCAGTTTATATTAAGCTTCGGGTCTCTGTTTACTTACAAGTTGAAGCGGTCGGGCTTACTTTGAATAAAAATTGCACGTATTAAGTGTGATATCAAAATTTTTGTATAAAGGTTGATAACATAAGACAATTTTCTTAGAAATTTTCTAAGAAAATAAAATTAAACTTTCTTTATTTTTCAAAATGAATTTGAAAGTGTCTTGCTGTGTTATTATATTGTTTGATTATTTATTTAAGTATTTTATATTAAAAAATGTTTACTTGCTTCACATTTAAAATATCAACTGTAACTTACTTGTGAAAAAGCATTATATTCAAATAATTAAAACACAATGCTTAATCATAAATTAAAACTTGCGATGAGATAAATCTATCGATTGTAGTATTTATTATAAAATTTCGATAATGATAGTTAGTTATTTCTTTGCAGTTTGACACTTAAATTTAAGCAAAGACCCCGAAACCTTGCTTAATATTCTAACAGATTTTTTAATATTTTAGAAAAAAAAAAATTTTTTTTTCAAATATCAATAAAGCCAATTTTACTGGCAAAATATTTAACAAAAGCGTCCAATAACAATATTATTCATAGCAGAAATAAATAATCAATATATCGAAGAACTACAATATTAGTCTTGTAGATCCATGGCCGAGATTATATATTATATAATAAATAAATCACCCGGACAATGAATGATGGGACGTTATATCAGATTATATTGTATTTATAAAATACGCTGTACTACAATTCTTTGTTACGTTGAAACTTTTCATGTATGACATAAAATTATATTTTCTTTTAATCATACTTCAGATCAGATTACATAAGTTGTTCTGAAAAAAAAGGTTTTTTTAAAACCAGTTTAATAAAGACCTCTCTATTTACAAAAAAAAATGTGTGATCGCACCATTGTTGTTAACAACCTTGTTTCAGCGTTATATTTCATTAAAAACTACTTTTTATTAGAACTTAAACGAGAATATAGTTGCGCCAAACCATTTTAAATACGGTACATAATTATGCGACTAAAACAATTTGATAGATAATTATATATTGAGGAATGTCGATTGAATACTACTGTATTTAAATATGTTTAGACCTTTTTAAGGATATGAATTTTCATATTAATATTTATTTTGACAGGGGTTTTTAATAATATTTGCAAACGTTATTGTTATCATTTACTCTCAACTCAAAATTATTAAAATGATTTACATAGCAAGCAATGGTGATTTAACGTTTTAACGTTTTAAGTGATATTAAATTTACTGTTAAAAAATAGTTTTAAATTAAGTTTTAGCCTATATTAAAAATGTTACGGATTTTTAAAACATATGTATATTAAATTATACTGCTTATTAAAAGCACAAAGCAATTGACAGAAAATAATATTTTAAAAATATTGAAATCATTCATTTTTAAAAATAAAAGACACAATTCCTAGGAAAAATGTTCTCGTATTTTCAATCGTGATTTACTGTGTGCTAACATTTTATACCAGGATAACAAAAGTGTATCATTTTCCCGTGCAAAATCCCCGAGCAATACTTGCTACCCTATGGATCGTAAAACGCGAGAAAGTTTGTAACATTCAGCACCGAAATTTTTCATCATTGAGGGAAGTCCCTAGACACGGAAAAATACAACATTTTATACACTCCCGCACTCATCGTATTTGTATAGTGTTTTTCATCTGCCTATATAGGTAATTCATTGCCCACATTAAAATTTTGCACGGTAAAAGTGTGCTGAAATGGATTTATTATGAAAGATATTGTTTTGTAAAACTTCTTCAATATTTAAAGTTGATTTTTTTGTGATACATGAACTCATTTTCTTTTCCTAAATTTCATTTTATTCTTTTAGCCTTAAATATAGTTACATCTGAAAGCTGTGTTTTTTTAACTGATCAGAAATTGTTCAATTTTGTATTGTTGGATTACATTTTATATAATATCAAAATGTTGGTAAAATCAAAAATTTTATTCTTTTACTTCTAAAGTTGAATGGTTGCAACCAAAACTGATTTTCAATTTTTTTTCGTTTATAATATATTGCCACGAGAAGTTGACAGAAACGTAATATGTCACTCAAAGCTCAAACTAAAAATTTTCCGTGAAGCATAAAAGAATTGCTTCCAAATATATTGTAAACAACTCATAGGCTCTTGCTCTTACGATTATTGTTTGGAAAAAACAAAAAATAAGTGCAATTTTTCAAACAAAAATTTTCATCACTTTTAAGGTGTTAACTGTCACTTCTTGATGGAGAAGCATGATATTTTAAATAATAAAAACACATTTTTTTAGTACTTATTTCCACAATATATTTTTTGATCAGGACCGGTTTCGGCGATGAGCGAAACGGTCCTGATCAAAAAATATATTGTGGAAATAAGTACTAAAAAAATGTGTTTTTATTATTTAAAACAATTATTTTATTGATTTCGTTTTCTATACAAATCTTCATTTTCAAGTAATGAAAAGTTACATAATTAATGAAATTTACTTTTGTTTTCATTCTAATTGACATATCGGTCACCAAACACCAATTTTAATTATCACTTTTTTAAAGTTTTCACAATTTTTACATTTTTTTTTCTTTTACGAATGGTTATCTGAAAAAGTCAGCTGCACCCATTTTTTCCGTTCTGTGTTAGTGTGATTCACATGAAATAAAACTGAATATTTACATTCCTTATTATGCAATAGTTAGACGTATTTTAAGCAATACTAACACTAACTAACCGTACAAAGTATTGTCCCTAATAATAATTTTTCAACCAATCGATATTTCTCAAATACAAAATTCTTTTCAAGAATTCATTTTAGTATATAAACAAATTGAATTCAAATTATTCAATTAGTTAAGAAATCTACTGATCAAAATGCAAATAATTGAGTACGCTTGTTTTTACCAAAATCAAATAGGTTGTATATCGATGAATCAATTTGACAAAATTATACATTAAAATACCTAACAATTATTTAATACGCGATTTGAGACAGTCAAAACATAAAATGTTAAAATTATTACCATATATTATTTGTGTTAAACAAAGAGAAAAGTTGGTTTTTTTTCCCTATTATTAAAAGCATTACTTTAAAGTTGTACTCAGTGATAATTGTGTAACATTATGTACTGGTTGAGTTTCACTTAATTTTTCTTCCAGTTTTATCTCAGTTTCAAGTGGTTTGTTTTATCAATACACATAGAAAATTCGTATAACTGTTTCTATAATAATATATTTTGGTTATTATTATTATATATTATAATAATATATATACAGGTGAGTAATTACTAAAGATAGTATCGATACTATTAAATCAAGCACCATAATTTATTTTTTTGATTAAGGGCCACATAAGATCATAAGACATCATAGATGCCAATGAAATTTTTTAAGTTTGTCGAAAAATCACAAAAATTACATAATTTATTTGAGTTCTAAAGTTAATTGAATGGCGCAGAGATTACATTTCTCAGGAAAAGCAAATTTTAATGATAATAAAATCAAAAAGTGATCATTTTATTTGTTTTCAAATTATTTTAATTATGGTTTACAATAGAGAACCCTTTATAGCTAAATGTATAATGTTTCATAAAAGCTGTAATTAAGATAAATGCCGTTTGATAAGGAATAATTGTCGTTATTTGCGAGCTTTTCTTAGCAAACCCATTAAGATTTAGCTACTTTCGTTGGAATACAAAGAAAAACACATAAAAACCATTGACTTTATCATCTTAAAGTTAATAAGATAACGAAAAAATCCCTTCGTGTAATCATCATTTCTCAGTTTATTTTACTTAATTTACAAAACCATATTATACGCACTCACAAAAAAACTTGACATTGTGTTTTAATCCCAAAAACATGAATAAAATATATCCACATGAAATAAGGAATTATATTTCAGTGATTGTAAATTCAAAGCGTTATCTAAAAAATATTAATCATAAAACACATAATGAATAATTTGATTATTTACTCCATCATATTCAGCGGTCTTTCATCATGAATATGATGAAACAAAATTTTTGTATTCAATGAAGCGTCATCTTATTAAATGTCAAATATTTGTCTTGAATATCCCCAATCATTCAACTCAGCGAAATTTTTTTTGGATATCAAATTGATGAAGCGTTAAGATTTAGCATTCAAGTCTCCTCCTCGTATGTGTAGACATATTAGGTTGTATAATTGTTGTATCGTTCTTTATAACGTAAGTCGCTATAGAGCTGAGCAATTTACAGATAATCCGGTTCACAAAAACACTACACGCGTCATATTAATATTTTATATCACCCACACATTATACCTACACACGCATACACAGATACATGTATTCATATAAAATACAAAAACAAATGCAGTAGGAAAGATATTTTCCGATGCCAAGGTTGTGCATTATGAGACTAAGAGTTTTAAAAATAAATCTATGGGTGGTCATAAAGCAGAAATGCTTTTAAACTTAAACGATTACTTTTAACAGTCTCACCATAATTATATAGATAAAAAAGATGTTGTAGCGTTTTAGTGTTGGCCTACATCGTTGTCAAATTTTTGAGAAATCTCACAAACGAACTCTAGAAATGTAGACACTTTCAAGTCTCTATGTAGTAGCAAATTGCTCACGTACTACGGGACATTACAAATTTGTCGCAATGATTTATGTTTAACAATCTGTGTCTTCAGATGTTTCTGGTAAGCGTTAACCCACACTGTAGTACCGTACACTATAATTGAGCGGGTTATTGCTTTATAGAGGAGCAGCTTATTTTTTAAGAGTAAGCTCACTCTTCGCATTAAGTATAAAGTTTAGTTAAACTTTTACACCAAAAGCTTGACGTTTCTTAATTGCAGTATGCTCATTGAATTTTAGCCTAATGTCTAGAATGAGTCCAAGATACTTAACAGTATTGGACCACTTGATTTTTGTATTGTGTAATGAATTTCTTTGAAAACAAAACTGCCACGCTTTTTTCGGCATTGATTTTAATTCGCCAGCTTTCACACCAATCCGCTATGTTATTATCAAATACCTGCACTTTTGTGACAAAGCTTTGCCGATTACAATATTTTGCTAAAATAATTGCATCATTTGCGTACTGAGCCATAACAAAATCACTTTCCCCACCGGAAATAATTATACAATATGGGTCCTAGGACGAAACCTTGCGGAACTCTTGCCTGAATCTATCTTGAAGAGGATCGAGTTACCCACATTTTAACTTTGAAATTTCTATCTATCACGAACGATTTAAGGATCTTTACAAGTGGTAATCCTATGCCCGTCTTCGAAATTTTGAATACAAGCCCTTCGGTCAATACCCTATCGAAGGCTTTTAAAAATTAACTCAGCGTTACATTCTATGTCATAACTTACTCGTCTAATTGCTTATCGCAGGAATTTGACGAAGAAAATTTCAATGTTTATATTTAAGTAAGCTTATTGGTTGTTTTGAAATAATGTTTTCTCATAAAGCTATATGTTGCATATAAAACAATCATATAATCGAAAATATATGTTGGCGTCATAGTAACACAATCTATTTAATTTTTGGCTCTAAAAATTAATAAAAAAAAACAGTTTTCTTGAGATAACAGATATTTTGAGTCTTTAGCCTTTTCTAATTAAGAAAATTAGTAGATAATAACTTTCCTTATAAATGAAGATTGGCGTTTTAAAAAAGTTACATAAATATCTTTTATAAACTTTACCCAGATATGATAACTTTTTATATTTGTATATATTTAAATTTCCTTTTTATCATTTAATATTAATACTCACAGAATATGTTTTTTTTAAATTTTAAATGCGAACATGTTTATTCTTTCTTTATTTATTTTTTTACTACAATTATATATACGTATGCTGACAAATAAAAAGACTTGAATGCTAAGCAAGTTTACATAAAACACTTTCTTACGTCTCCTTTAAACAAGATTAAGATCTTCTCGCTTCTCACCAATAAAAAAGCTGCAATAAATAATTTTTAATTGTAAAATAAATTAAGTGTGGATATAGATGTATTGAAATAACATTTTTCAATGAAAAATGCATTAACGTCTTCATCACACATAGACACGTTTAAATCATAAAACTTTTTATTCAAAATTGTCTGAATACAAGAATGTTTCATAAAATGATATTTATTCGTTTCATCTATTGAGCGTATTAATAAAATATGGAATCAATTTTTTCTCTCTATTTAAATCCAAAATTTATTTGATTGCACTACTTGCATGGAAAAATTTTAGTTACATAAAGTAAACCCATAGTAAAAGCAAATATGGACATGATGAAAGGAAAATAAACCCATCAAATTAAATTGCAACCAATGCAACCGCAATCTATCATTTCACAGGTATATTTGAACAAAAAAAATACTTTATAACTAACTTCAGTGAAGCTTTTATTGCATGTGTATTATTGATAACAATAAAAATGTATAACTTTTTTAGTAGTTTCGCTGTTATTTAGTTTGATGTTTCATATGTTTTGTCACATAATGCTAAGCTTGTCGATAGCTACGTAAATACTTCTCATGAGTGTGAGTGATTTGAAATAACTACTGTCTTTATTTTTTCTATTAATTATGTCGAAACTACCTCATTGATTTTTAAAATTCGTAGTGTTACTGTATACATATAATCAATTGTTAGGTTGGCTCGTTTACCGAATCATTATTGTGTTGTTGAGTTTGTGGGTCATATATTTGTTGATTTATACTTTTTTTAATGCATTCAAGTCTCTTGTAAATATTCTAAAATAAAAGCCCCCACTCTTCTTACAAAGAAACCAATATTTTGTGTCAATATGTCAACTTTCAAGGATGTGTGCCGATCTAAGAACTATTTGATAAATATTATTTAATTTTGAAAAATAATTCCTGAACAAAAACTCGTTTTTGATTGGAAATATTAATTAGCGCAATCTGTCAGTCTCGTACAAAATGAAATGATAACATACGGCCTCATAAAGCTTTCGTCACCCAGAGAATTCACCGAATCTATTCCCGGTAGCCTTGTCTCATCTGATATTGGTTATTTCCGGTTTTTACAAAATGCTTTTCCAAAGAACATAATATAAAATAAAAACCTTTTTAATTTCATCATTTGATTCAAAACATAATTGAAAGTTGCAAAATTGTCACACGAATTGAGAGAATAAATTAACTTTGTTACAAACATCATTCAAGAATTATCAAATTATTTTTGTTTTCATTTGACTTACATTATATGGGCCAATTTTCATTAAATATTTTTAATTAATTTCCAAGATTAACAATGAAAAATATTGTAACATATTCTTAAACGAATTTCGTATCGTTTGTATAAATATATTGCTCTATTGTGTAAATCCCAGTATTAACAACTTAAAAACTTAATCTTTCATTGATATCGACCCTTAACCGGATCTCTGCCGCAAGCGAGTTTATTCGCTCTACAATTCCGTGTTTAAGGGGCCGTCCATACAAAATGAGCGAATTAATACGTTCTACTTTATACTTGATTTACAAGTTACCAGTACCTCTCTTAAATAATTAAATTTAACTTGCATATAGTGGCATCTTTTGAGATCGTGTTGTAATACTTGAACTCGAAGGATATTGAATTTTAATCTATAATACATCGATTTTTGACATCGACTTATTTTTTGAAAGAAAACCGCGGCCCCTGTGTACGGCCATATTAATCCTTCCAGGCATAGAATCGGTTAAAGGTGGGCAAGCGAGAGCAATCAGCCAGTCATCGTATTGTTCCTTTATCCTTGATCTGTTTGAACAAAAAAGAATTAAAATTGGCCTACACTCAATTCACACACAAATACTTATCTTGAGATACCGTATTTAGGTGCTCATTCTCACCACATTATGATTGAATATATTTTAGATTGTAATGCATGAATGAAGGAAAAAATTTTATGTACAATGTTATCAACGATGTCAACTGAGAGTGAATGATGAAATTTCAATATCGAATTTTAATTGTTGAAATTTTATTCACTCACGACTCGAGTTGTGCCTTTCGGTATTATCAGTCATTTTATCACACGGAAGCAATAGAATTTATCTGTTAAACTGTTATAGAACGCCCGTGTGATAAAACGCTTGAAGATGCCGAAAGGAAAAACTCGGGTTGTGAGTGACAAAACATGGAAAAATATAGAAAATTTCAGCATGCATGCTTTTTTTAATAATATTAAAGAGAAATCTAGAGTATTTAAAATCATATAAATCTACATTTTATTCGTTTAATGGTATTGTATCGCTAAATTTCTAATGCAAATAGTGTTAAGAACATAATTACTATCTTCCGTGTATGTTATTGTCTTTACCTATTAAATTTGTCTTCCGATTTTAATATTACGGTGCTAACCTAAGTAAATAATAAGACGAATGCAAAATTATTTGCACGGAAATGAATGAAAGGATGATCAAAGGTGCTTAATATTCTATAATATTAAATTAAATAGATATATACAATAAAATGAGTTTTGATTTTTAGTTGATCATATTATTCTTTAAAATTGAAAATCTATATATTGATTGGTTGAATTGGCATTTACTTGGTAGAACTCTATTATAACAGGGTGAAAATAGCTATGATTTTTAGTTTTTTATTTGGATTAGATGTATAGTTGATAGCTATTTCAGCTGACCCCCTCATTAGAACTGTCTTTAAGCTTACATTTATTTATTTATATATAGCTGTGTAGAAAAAGTATACAATATATACATCTTCTCTTTTGTTCTAATATCCTAGTTTCATATTGTGCTAATAAATTCTTAAATGTGGCAAATTGATTTTTTATATTTTAAGTGAAATTTAATCTAGAAATTTTTGTTTGGGAATCAGCGTATACTTAGCTATCAACTATATATTATCAATTTTGTAGAAATAAAATACATCGCTATTTTTTTTACTGTGTTCAGATATAAATATCATAATTACAGTGCACTCTCGATTATCCGGGCTAATGCTGGGGAGGATGGTCACGGGTAATTGAAAAAACACGGATAATCCGAATCATCATTTATTTTATTTTCGAATACAATATCATATACACAATACAATTTTTTAACACATTGTATATATATTCATTATTCATCAAGAAAACACAAAAAAAAATATGCAAAAATATAATATTTTATCATAATAACAAAAGTAGCCCCGAGAGCTGACAAATATAGGCAATAAATATCGAAATTAACAAATTTACTGCGGGCACTCGCGCCTGTTTATGCACTTCACTAGAAATGTAAATAAAAACGCATGTGGAATTCAAAGGATTTCAATTCATGACTCATTCTAGTCCCATAAATTGTGATGTTTATTACACAAACACATCGCTAAATTTATCCTTTTTTCAAACAACGCGCATATTCAAGATCGCAATTCATTAATGCGTCTCATAATCATTATAGAAAAAAAATCAATCAGATTATATTTGAATTAAAAAATATTATTTATTATTATTTTCAGGCACGAATAATCCGCAAACCAGATAATCCATACACGAATAATCGAGAGTACACTGTAATTCCGTCTAATAGCATTCAAGTCTCCGAAATACTTTTTATATGTGTGAAATCTAATCATCTATATTTGGAATTATCGTGGTGCATTGAATATCATGTTTTCATCATCATATACGTATATATGTTAATAACATTGATTTGATGAATATAATAATCTCTCATATATAATTTATTATGTCAACATAACTATCATTTTCTTTTATTGTAAGAATAAAATATTCTAACCATCTCAAATTGTATTAATGCATTAATATCATTGTTGTTTAGAGAGTAGAATTGCAACATACAATTGCATCGTTGGCATATTCTCACGAGCTAAACCTTCAAGCACTCAACTTTTAAAAGCTAACCCTACATATTCAAAGAACAGCAAAATGTGTATACCATCCCAAAACAACAGAAGTAATCTCCTAATGCAAAGGAATATCCTTGAAAACGTATATATTTCACAAATGCGTTGCGATAGGTTTACCGACGGTATTTTTAAAATACGCCAGTATTGTTTTTGAACTCGTGGATGTCACGAGTTGCTAAAAAAACTTTATAATCTACACATCTTTTCACTCGCGCATTCCAATGGGCTTCCTTTGACTGATTTGCCTTTTCATACACGCACGTTGGGAGTTTTTATCCCGAACTGTTACTAAAAAGTCATTAACATTTTTTTTGTCAATTATTTCACTTCATTAAGATGTTACAAATATAAATTATTTTCTTGGCAAGTAAACATTTTGTTTTATATAACTGTTATAATTTAACTAAAAAAATGTATAAACACTTTTTTGAAACTAGTTTTGAATCAGTTGACAACGCAATGATTACAACCGGTCGTGATCATAAAAATGTGAAATTCTGGACATAGTCCTAAGAATTTTGCTTTTATATGTATAATATATTGACTTTCCATCAAGCATGTGTAGTTTGTTTAGTTGGAAATTTATTAAAACGTGTAGAAATATCATCGAAAATCAAATTCGGGTAAACTAACGAAAAGTTCTCTGTTTCCCTCAATGTTTTTTTAAGCGATACAGAAATAACGTAAAAAAGTACTAGATGTGTAACTAAATGAGTTATGTGATAGAAGAGGTGGTTGATCACTCCTAAATTCGTTTCTTTTAAGAGTTGAAATTCCAATCAATAATCACGGTTTTTTTATAAGTTAAGTTAATAAATAAGGATGTACTTATATTGTTTATTTCTAGCTGCCTTCCCACTCTCGGTATATACAGTCACACCTCACTCTTCATTTTTAAGTTAAGAATCAAAAACATCTTTTGCTTCAATAATGAATATGCTTACGGTATAGTAAATCTAAATATGCTTCTCATAGAATGTATCGAAAGATAAAAACACCCAAAAATCAACTTATATTAATTGGGGTATCAAAGTTTCAAGTATCAACATTTTTATCGATTAAATTCAGCATTCATCGTTATTATTAACCAAATGCATATTAATTAAGTGTATTTGGAATTTCCTATCCTTAATTAATGCTGATTCAAATATTAACGTTTGCTTTAGCAACGGTTTAAATCTTACATCGGTGATATTGATGCAGTTGTAACGGCATAGTCTGAACCAACAGCCCTACCGAGGAAAATGGTGATAATTCATATCTTATAAATATTACTATGTTGAGTGAAGCGAGTCTTTGGTGTGATACTTATATAGTGCACAAATTTCCCCACTTATCCTTGTATGGCTGAGAGTATATTATAACAATTCTATTATCAAATATTATGAATTTTAGACCTTTGTTAATAAAATATTTATCTTGCAAAGTGATAAAACAGATATTCAAAGCATTGATTTCATATTCTCACAACATACATCAATCTAATAGCTGCATACGGCAGTAAAGATGCAAAAAAAAACTTCACAGCAAAGCATTTCTAGTAGATATTTGAAGCCTTTTACATGGAAAACGCAGTGTGAGAAATTTCCTAAAAATCTAAACAACCTCGTAAAGAAACACTGCGTTAACCAACAACAGAAATTTAACACACAATGAATTCTTATCGATATTTTTTCAGATTGTTTAACGAATAATTTGGCTCCATACCTTTATTAAAAAAAAAATAATTCTATCGTTGTTATTAAAATAATTTTGATGGTATTTTTGTTTTAATGCTAGGCTTATTTAATGAGTAAAGTAAATGATTTGTGAAACTATTCACATTTAATATCTTATGTATCAATAAGTAATGCCAGCCATTTTGAATATTTCATCATATGAGTTCATTATTGAAGGATAAAATAAAAATGTGTTCATTTCTTAGAAAAATCTGCGATCGATCAAAAATCTAACGATTATATTTTTAATTTAAAGTTATATTTTTAATAAAGAAGACATTACTTATTTCATTATTTCTATTTCTAGATTAAAGACTATTATTTCACACGCAATTGTATCTTACACAATTGCGTGTGAAGTAATAGTTATGAGAAGCGTGTTAGTCGGAATAGCTAGTGACATGTAAATAAGAAGTTTCTAAGGAGATAAACATAATTTTACTTTTTTGAATGAACAGGCATTAAAAGTTAAAGCTTTGACATAACCATCAGAGGCCATAATCGATAATTTTTTTTATCAAAAATAGGACATTTGTTGTGCGACGTTTTCGTAATAAAAAATAACACGGCCGACATGTATTTTGACTCACAATATTTTCAAAACTTAACGTTGATCAGATATAATAAAGTATATTTTTTTCATTACAACGATCATATTTGTTCAATCGAAGACATAATAATTCAAATATTTTTTAATGTGTCTGTCAGCAAGCACCATTACTAAAGTAAAACAATATTGAATAATAAATTTAAAATGCTTTAAAACATTTTAGTTTTAAATAAACCATGCCAAAGAACAACCATTGCTGTTTCAGCACAACCAAAATTGTTTACATATTATTTTAGTGTCTTTTATCAAAATTTTATCTTATTAAAAACAAACTGCAAACAAATAATTGTAAACAGGTGTTCTACGTGAAAAAATAATATCAAAAGATATAATATTAACATTTTGACATTTTCATGCATTCTATTGCATGCATGTGACTTCAATCTATCACGTATTCGTTTCGTTCTGTTATTCCTTCGAGCTCCAGTCTCGTTGGTAATTTTACCGATGGAAAGGTTTATTATTATTTGTCGTTCATTTTTACTCAAAACAGAATAAAATTACCGTAACAACAATTTTTCAGCTGCTGTCATTTTTAAGGGATATAAATAAATAATCGCGTGAGCCGAAATAGCTATCAACTATATTTAAAAAATAATTTTGTATAACTAAAAACATTACTATTTTTTTCACCGTGTTATAATGGAGTTCTACCAAGTGAATGCCAATTCAATCAATAAATAAATAAACTTTATTAATATTCTTCAAAATGCCTTAAATATTTATAGTTTATTATTTTTATATTGAAATATACGTTAAATTGTAATATTATTCCGAATACTATTTAGAAAAATTTAATTGCTCAAAAATATGATACACATATAAAGAGGGTACCACTTGATGTAACCGGCACGCAAAACGTACATTCATAATGACATAGACACACAGACAAGCATAAAAGTATAAACGACGAACGACAAACGAAATTCCAAAAATGATTTGTTTGAACGCAAAACACTGAGACGTTTTCAAATCACACTAAACCCAATTTCCCAACAGCGGAAGCAGAGCTTTCCCGGGCTGTTGATTTCCAATCCTATGCCGAGCATTCCGGAAACACACCCTCCACCCCGTTAAGAATCCCTCCTCGGAAAAACGGGACAGCCATTTTACCGCTGCTAAATATATCTGTTGTCTTGCTTAAAAAATTTGTAAACGTTTTTACCGACAGAAATAAAATTATCCGGCGTATTTATTAAATTAATTGAAAAATCTTACTTGTCATTAAGTTTGATCGAATAAACCGTCTAAAGAAAATATTACGTTATGGATAGATATTTTAATTGTTGTCTTATTTATTTCTCAATAAATAAAATATAATTACACTGTTAATGAATACGTCTTACCTTGGGTAAGAAAATGTCAATAATTCAGACATTAGACAAAATACCTCAAAGGTAAACATCTAGTTGTCCCAAAAGTATGGTTAGTATATTTTTATGTATAAATTGATTTAAAAGAAAATTTCTTCGTCGCCTGAGCATCACTATCAACAATGCTTTATCATTTTCTTATAATCACAGCTGTATTTAACCAATTTCAATTCTTCGTAGGAAAATAATCATGTAATGTATATATCTTGTTTTACTGACATTTCTTAGTATACAATATAATGATTTGATTGATAAACGTTATTTTTAACGAATTTATTTTCTCAACGTTGTTTCATATTATTGCCTTCTCACAAAGAGGGTACTGATTATAAAAAATATACATTAGAAATAATATTTCTTTGTTAATATCGTGTTCCGGATTTTAATAAATATAGCGATTTGGTGTTAATGTAGCCAATACATATTTTTAAAGTATATATATTAGAAAAACATAAATAAAAATAATTATCTCGGAAAAAATACCCTTATTTGACAAACCGTAGACAAATACAAATAACATACATTTGCAAACAAAAATTTAGCCACGTTAACTAACAGTGAATTATGCAATAGAATATAATCATGAACATAATTCAATAATTTAAGCTATAGATTTTTTATTTAAACTCAATAATTAGATGATTTGAAAAACAATAATTCTTGCGGTTTCCTAATCAAAAAACTGTTACAAATCAATAGATAATTAATAAATCTCACCTACTTAAATCTGTTGCATGAAAGAATGTTTTGTCATTTTTTTGTACGTTTTATGAAATCACGCATTTTAATCAACACAATTTTATTTAACCCCAAAATTTTACGTCTTAACTGTTGAGATGTCAATTTTTAGTGAATTGATAATTTATACGTAATACTATAAGGATGTCATTTATATAAAAACTTTCGCAGACTAACAAATTTGTGTGATAAAATTTTACTAATCAAATTTGAATTGTTAAAACTTTGTACAAAACCACATGTTTTGTCACTTACGACCCGGGTTTCGCCTTTCAGCATCTTCAGGCATAACATCACACGAATGCAACAAAACTGTCGCACAATAAACAGTTAGCATCATCTATATATCAAAAGGTATTAATTGAAGGAAAACACTGACCCCAAGGCAGAAACTAAGTGACAGCTAAAATAAATTCAATAATATTGATTTAATAATAATTAACTCAATTGCCTGTGATAAGTTTCATTAACGAAAAGTTTTATCATTATGTCAATCTTGAGAAGATTTTACAATAAATAATAAACAAACTTATACTAAAATACTTATTTCAATTCGGCAAGTAACGATTAAACATCTAGTGACGTAATAAAAGAATTTACTTCATAAGATTGTTGATTCATTGAACCGATCTCACATAAAGGGTACAACAAGGAGAAGTAGGTAAGATTGAGCCGGTCATTATGAATAAATTTTGAATTTAATAATTGGCCTGAAATACTACGAGAGTGAGTAAAGTGAATTATTTTTAAAATTTCTCGAAATGCTTTATCGTATTTTATATCTAATAAAAATTCTCAATTAGTACGCATTAACTTAATTGCATTCCAAAAACTCTGTATATTATTATCACTTATCATAAAAAAATTTACCTTCATGAATGAAATTGAATTACTTTCTGCACCAGTTTGGACACGACATCGCTCTTATGTTTGAAAATAAACCATTTACGTAGAGTTAAAAACGTTATTTATTCAAACATTATTACAGTGAACACTGTTTCGACTCTATTTTTTTCATAATTCTTTAGCAGATGTTAAACGTTCTATTTGAAACGTAATTCCTAGAGAGTAATCAAAATAAAGCTTCCCCAGTAAACAGCCCGCGGTGAAAAACCAAAAAATGCTCTGCAAATACTGCGAAAATCTTTTCTCTTGCAAGCCCTGTATGAAAACAGAGTTAGACTAGATCTCAATCTAATACGATGGCTAATAACAGATATGTTAATATACAAGTTCTACGAACATTACATTTATACAGTGGAAAATACGATGGATAGATTATTATTTACATTAAAAAATATTTTTCGAGCTCCCTACACAGTATACCTGGATACTCATTACAGTTTTAACAACAGTATTCAATAAAAATCGGTTTTGATATAAGGGACAACTTTTTCTGGAAAATTAAATCATCTCTAAAAAACCGCACTGATGTTACGGTTACGGAATACATGGCTTCAAATGTCAGTTAGAACGGATTCATAAATTGATTTTTCAATCGATCAATAGTTTTATGTTTAAATTCATAGATGTCTGAATTTGCTAAATTATTCATTTCTACTCAACCACCCATGAAACTGGGCACAGTGAGAGCGAATAGCTAAACAATTGTCTTGTGTATCCGTCTATCCCTAATCTCATTTAAAAAGATAGGTCAGCCGATTCAAAAATCAATTCTTTTCCCCATTGAAGCACATTGAGAATGAAAAAATGTAAGTTTCGCAATAGATTTGATTTCAAGTCTTTTAACATAGTTTTATTTCCTAAATGAAATATCTATATAATTTTTATTTATAATTTTATTATACTTCATTATATTTGAATAACTATTTTCTGATATTGTCTAAGCAAAACAATTATGAATACATAAAAAAATATTTATAGTTTTATTGCTATGGGTGGAAAGTTAAGGTGTTAACATTTTCTGTTGATTTATTGCTTGCTGATACTTTAATTGTCTTTGACTAGAATTCTAGATTTCTGATTTCATTTGGTTATCTTAACGAATATTTTTATTTCTGTATATTTATAGTTTGTTTTTATAGTTCATTTTCTAATGAAAATTGGGTGTGTATTAGCATTTCTCCATTAATATCTTTTTGTTACTATATTTTATAGTTTTCCAAAAGTCAGTCCACCCCTATCGCTGACTAATCTTTAGATGTCACGACCAGCCTTCAGTTTCGCCAAGGGACAGACAATGCTGATTGAAAACAAACAGGGGAAGCAAAAGTTCACACTTTTTTCCGAGAGGGGTATTTTTTGCCACCCTTTTAACACCCCTACAGACTATAAAATACATATAAATTGAAGGCGTGACAAAAGAGGCCGAACAAGATTATCTTTGAAGGGTAGACGACCAGATTGAGCTAAAATATCACAGTTAATAGACCAAAGATCAGCAGTTTTTTTTAGCGTTGAAACTAAATTTAATTTGGATCATTCGTATATCTTCACGTAATGTTATTTACATTCATTTTACAACAAATGACTACTGTTACTTCATAGAATTAACACTTTTAAAAGATATAATTTTTAAATCAACCGAATAGTTTCCTACATTTTTAAACATAGTTATGAATATGATAAAAACGTAACTGTATAACATACCATTGATTTATCATAAATACTATCTTATTTTCTCTGTTATTACAAATCAAGATATATTGATTTGTTTTATTTTTTTATCGTGAAATAAAATTTATAAAATTCATCGAATAATTCAGAAAGCTCTTTATAAACTTAAATGAAATATATATAAAAGTTTTCTGATGTTTCGCTACATTAGTTTTGTGTTTATTCACCAATCTTTCGCAAATAAATAAATCAAAAATTAAATTAACAAGCATAATTAATTTACGATTTTACCATAAAGTTTTCAACTCCAAAATTTGGATTGAATGAAGTATTTTCGTGATAAACTTATTTAAGTACAGAATTTTGTTTCAATTACGCATTACTTGGAATCAATATTTAGTCATTTTATAATGACAATATAATTTTTTTTAAATTTAAACTGGACAACAGAAAAAATATGCCAGCAAACAGGTAACGTAATATTTGAACATTTATCAATTCAAAATTTAAATCGTTCAAGCTCTGTACACATTCTCTGAAACTCATAAACTTGACATTCTAGGACATATACGGATTTACTTTAAATGCCATTGAATTATAAGTTTTTACCGCTATGAAATGGTGAGTGAAGAACATTTTATCTATGAAGTTAATTGATATCTGATTTGTTTTTTATAACAATTACTGATTTGAAAATGACATTTAAATCTGTACTAATAATCTCATCACCGCTTAAGTTAAAAGTTTTTTTATTTAAAAGTGTTCATTAAAACTGAAAATAATTAAAATATTACCAAAAAAGTACATACAGATTTCTTAGTTATTTTGGCTATATGTTATTTCAACTTTCAAATAGTCTTTAAAAGCTTTTTCATTTATATAATAAATTGTTTATTAAACTTATTAAATATCGTTTAGTATTATTAAAAAGGCTGCGTTAAATGTCGTGTGTGTGTGTGAGAAATGTATACTATATATCACATATATTATTACTTTCGCCAACGACCATACCACGTTGAAAGCACCGGCTCTCGTGCGATCACCGAAGTTAAAGCAGCATTGGTCGCGGATAGTGCTTGGATGGGTGACCGCTCGGGAACACCGCGTGCCGTGTTCTCTTGGCTATGGGAAGGAAAACCCAGACAGAAAACCGAACGCCAACCCGCCTGGGCAGCAGCGTGGTGTTGCTAACATATGTCCAAACAACCACCCTGGAAAAAAAACAGGGGGAGGCCTTCATCCAGCAGTGGATCGACCCCGGCTGATGATGATGATTATTATTTTAGTTGAAACTATCTAAAAAAGGTGTAAAAAAACAATTGAGTGAATATATTATCGAGCAATTATTTTTAAGTCAACCAAATATGTCAAAATACTTAAATATTAATACGGTGAAAAAAATAGCAATGTATTTTAGTTCTACAAAATTATTTTTAACAAATATAGTTGATAGCTATTTCGGCTCACGCCATCGTCAGAACTATGCTTAAACTTACATTCGCTTATCTATATATAGCTGAGCAGAAAAGGCACACAACACATCCTCTCTCAAAAAAACAGATTCACAATTCGCTAATCACGTTATTAATGAATCACATAATATAAATTCAAACTCAGCGCCTAAATGTTTGCATCTTTGTAGTAAGGGTCGGAGAATGACGGCTTTGAAACAGCTGGAAATCAATAGATACCAATTATCACAAAGGATTCTTAAAGAACAAACTAACATAATAGTATCGCCACTTGTCCAGTCGTTGTACAAAGGGGTGGTCTGATTTGCTTCCATAAGGACCACTTTCATCCCACATATAATCTTATTGTCATAGACACCTATTGTTTTATTTAGAATTTTGAAAATTTAGTGTCATTGTGTTAAAGTAACAAGCTAGGCCGTCGGAACAGCAGAGAGGATGTGTTGTGTGCCTTTTCTGCACAGCTATATATAGATAAGTGAATGTTAGTTTTAGTTCTGACGATGGCGTGAGCCGAAATAGCTTTCAACTATATTTGTTAAAAATAATTTTGTAGGACTTAAATACATTGCTATTTTTTTCACCGTGTTATAATGGAGTTCTAACAAGTGAATGCCAATTCAATCAATATACTTAAATATTTGAAATGATTTGCAAAAGATAAGTTGGCTTTAAAGCCGAAATTCTACTTTCAAGTATGTCTGGCAGAGGTAATTCGAGGATAACTGTTCTCTGAAGTCCGCACTCGCACGAGGAAATAATTATTTTACGGAGTGCCCATGGGAGGACTGTATGGGGCCTCCAAAATTTTAGTATTTCTTCTTTTATATTTAACCTTTGCACAATGCATCAATCAATTTGATTTTATATCATACATCAAACAAAAATAAGTTCAATAAAATTATAAGCAAAATGAAATCAGAAAGCCAGTAGACTATTTTTGTTTTAGCAATATATAGATTATATACAGGATACTGAACAGCAATGTTACATAGTGTGCTAGTATCCTAGCACACTATGTAACATTGCTTAAAATCAGTATCCTTTTGTCATAAATTTTATATAATCTACAATAACAACTGTTAGTATTGGTGAGAGCCAAAAAAATTTATAATGGCAAAATTTTTTCTCCAATATAAAATTTAAAAAAAAACTAATTTGTATTCACTGTTATAATTTGAAAGAAAAAAATGTGGTTGACAATTTTAAGGCGGTACATTTGAATTTATAGCGTAGTTAACTTCAAATGCAAGTTTGCAACATTGTAACAGGTATCCAATTAAAAGTGTCTAGACCATTTTCAAAAGAAAACTTTTTAATGGAGTTCCAACATGATTTTCACATGCACAAAGTGAAAACGTAGTAGCGAAAAACTTATGTTAGGTTATTTGTATTAGTTAATTTGGATTTGACAATTTTTTCATCATACTCAACAAAACACACGTGTTCAAGCGTATAAATTTATCCCCAGTTACTACTTTTAACCTACAATATTCCCAAAGCACCCATATAAATACAAATAAAGCTTATAATAAAGCTTCCAGCTGAATACTTGTATTTGCTCAATCCAAATTTTTTTAAGAATTTTGTCGCAGAACAAAAATTTGTTAAGAGTCTGTTAAGAGTACTGAGAAAAAATGATATGTGTCTTTGCATTGATAAAACAAAGAAAAAAATTATTCACATCTCGCCAATGTGGTTTTTGAAATAATTCAGTGTTTTTCCTTTGTAATTAACTCCCTTGGTTTGGTTAATTAACCGATACTAAATGTTTATTGCATCCGTGTGACTGTGTGAAAGGCGAAATCTGGGTCGTTATTGACAAAATATGCGGAATCGTAGAAATTTTTAATAATTCAAATTCAATATCATTTATCAACTTCAAAATTTAACAAAATGGAATTCGTTTGAGTTGATTATCAACCATAATAATTGTCAATTTTATTTCTTGAAGTGGGGTTTATACGGTTTTTTTTTTTTATTTGATTTTATATCATACATCAAACAAAAATAAGTTCAATAAAATTATAAGCAAAATGAAATCAGAAAGCCAGTAGACTATTTTTGTTTTAGCAATATATAGATTATATACAGGATACTGAACAGCAATGTTACATAGTGTGCTAGTATCCTAGCACACTATGTAACATTGCTTAAAATCAGTTAATTAACCGATACTAAATGTTTATTGCATCCGTGTGACTGTGTGAAAGGCGAAATCTGGGTCGTTATTGACAAAATATGCGGAATCGTAGAAATTTTTAATAATTCAAATTCAATATCATTTATCAACTTCAAAATTTAACAAAATGGAATTCGTTTGAGTTGATTATCAACCATAATAATTGTCAATTTTATTTCTTGAAGTGGGGTTTATACGGTTTTTTTTTTATATTTATGGCTTAGTGATTTTAAGTCAATACAGGGATATGACAAATAGATAATGTAATTTTGTAATTTAGAGAACTGCAGGAGTGCATGAATTGGGTTTTTTATTAAACGACAGCAGTAATTGCGCTTTAGAAAAATGTTTGTTCTGCAATTATAACCATTTAGAAAATCGCACAACCTTTTACATGTAGTCAAATTCAAATGTTGACCATGCCTGGTCTGGTATTGCAGTATACATTCTCATGGGATTGTGCTCAGAATTCGGGCGCTTTTATTTCTTGCTTTATTTTAATATTTTGTGGAGTGTTTATCTTTATTTACATAACTCGAGAATTATTTTTTGTGGCAACCATTTTTCCACTTTGTTGTGTTTCCCAATTGTTCATTTTTACCTCTGTGCGTGATTTGCGACATAAACCTACATCAAAAACGTACTTTGTACCCCATCCTTAATCTTTTTTTTTTCATGAATAGGCGGTTTTAAAAACTTCTTGAGCACCTAAAGAATTTTCTTCAGCGCTTGTGACGCAAATTTTTTCCCATCGATCTTAAGATATATTTTGTTTGTTTAACTTTTTATACAAGACATTACTAAAACACAATGTTTTTTTATACGGTGAAAAAATAGAAATGTATAAAGTTCTACAAAATTTCAATACAAGGTATAGTTGGTAGCTAGTTCGGCTAATTTCAAAGTCAGAATTACAGTTCGATGGGATGAACCCAAATAGCTATCAGCCATATGTTATATAAAAAAATGTAGAACTGAAATACATTGCTATATTTTCACCGTGTTATAATGGAGTTCTACCAAGTAAATGCCAGTTCAATCAATAAGAATATGTTTATGGTTTCACGTAAACATCTCTTCAACTATCCGATGACATTTGACCAAATACCTGCAGACATACATTTTACACAAATAAAAGATATAGCCTATCAGATATATTACTCTAAAGTAAGATATGAAAGCGTTGTTTTTAGTAAGAATTTCAATTCGTAGATTTCATCCATTTTAATTATATCATCATCAAATTTAATTGTAAAATTTGATTAAATATGTGGTTTTTTTGCAATTATTTTGAACTGTATAATTATTTAATCGTTAAAAAGTTAAATTATAATTGTTGACTCTTTGTACGATACGACATATTTTCTTAGCAAGGATCCGGGTTTCGCTTTTCAGCATTTTCGAAAATCCGGATAAAATGTTAGACATATTGTATATATAAATTTAGCTCTATTTTTTATTTAAAACAGCATTTATTATGGAGGCATCATGGTGTCCTTAAAATATACAAATAAACGAATAAAAATAATATAATATTTTCGTAAAGACACCCGAAAATATTCCTTGTGATGTATATAACATAGGTCTACGGATTGTAATAGCCTAAAAAAATGTATCACACAATGCAAATTTCAGACGAACTTTATAAATGCTTACAACACTGTAAAAACAATAATCAGACTTCGCGGTATTAGTTCTTATAATATGGTGACACCTGTTCATAAATTTGTAATTTAGCTTATGGTGTTGATCTTTAAGCGATTTTCTGTATGGCGATCATTTGCTCTTTCATCCAAAAACAGCCAGTGTACAAAAATCAAAACCACTTTTTTTTGTACCGAAAACAAACATTAACGTTCAGATATGTCAGCAAATTTATTTTATTCCGACGATGAGACAAGAAACGCTAAAATGGTTGACAGTTGTTCGATTTTCATTAAAATTTCGTCAATATTCATTCACATCTAAGACTTAAAATATTGTATAAATTTTAATCTTAACAAACAAGGGCTGGCTGCATTTAAAACAATCATACTCAACCTGCGACCCGCGGGCTATTTGCTGTTTATCAAGATTTTCTACGTATGTATAGCAATTAAAAATATTATTAACTAACAAAGTTTGGCTTAAAATTCTACATGACACTTCATTTTATACAAACGCGTTATACGCTTTACACCTCTTTTCTTAATAATCCAGGCCTGATTATCCTTTTTTTATATTATTCTCAGTATCTCGGCCATACACTCAACAAGAACTCGATTGCATTCACTTTCTACGATCTTATAGCTGCAAAAATCACACTCCCAAACACAGGAAGTATTTCTTAGCATTCCCAAAATATATACATATATATAATATATTGAAAGAGATAGCCATTGCTTGCACCTTTTTTGTAGAAAAACGTATCTCTTCCACTAATGGTTAAGTATTAATCGCCATTTAGTACATTTTAGTTGACTGCTTAATTTACGATATAGGTTAAAAGTGCTTGATGAAATTTCAACATCAAATTTGAATTATTGAATTTATGTACGTGATGGCAACCCTTTGATAAAATGTCTGAAGATTTCAAATGCCAAAACCCAATTCGCATGGGATCGAACAAGTGAAATTTAGCACAGTTTCTACAGAAAAAATAATTGAATATTTACCTATCACTGATTTGCTAATTTACTATCATTAAACATTATTATTGAAGTTCATTACAATACACATATAAGCCTTCAATGTATCATTCAAAAGATGCGAAGAAATTTATTTCATTAATGAATATAAGATGACGCCACGTTCAAATTGGCATAAACAAAGCCGAAAAAATATTAAAATTATATTACTATTATTTATGTATACACAAATGTAGTTTTTTTTTATATAAATCATTTAAAAAGAACGAATCGATACTTAATTGTATATCTCTAATAAATCCCTGTTTCTTCGGGATTGCCGAAAACGTTATTGTAGTTTGCTTTTTATTAAAAACGTTTTAGGGTGTTTTACCTTACGGCAGTTTAAAAACATTTGATTTTATTAAAGGAAACCGAAACATAATAAACAAAAGATACGATCACCGTTTATATGTTTGAATAAAACTCAAAAAAAAAATTGTGATTTTTGACACACTGGAATACGTCTACTGGTTTTCCGGATGGTATAAGTTCCGTAATGTAAATCACAGTGTTATCACCAGACAGTTATCACACGAAAAACTAATCTTTAAGTTTGGTTGTAAAAATAAAACACAGATAAATAGCTGCATTAAGAGCAAAGAAGATACATCACATCAAGCATTACAATACATAAAAACAGAATCGTTTTATATTGAGGATAAATAATAATCTATAAAAAAAATATCACAATATTTACATACTATTTCATCTACTCATTTAAATATTACAGTTAGTTGAAATTTTTTAATTATATAATTTCAAGGCATATGTGATTTCGATTTAAAATTAAATTAACTATCAATTAATATTTCATATTTTTTTAGTTTCTTCTGCGATATCTACCTGATGACTTTAGAGATAACTCGTACTTATATTAAATAATCAGTGTTAATATTAAAAAATATTGATGGATAATAAAAATTTTAAATATTGACAGATGTCAATAACAAGTTTTTTTTTGGTTATTTCTCTCTATTTTATAATATGTTTGACAAGCACTATATTTTATTAAGTCCCACTGGAAACCTCGTAATCGTTTTCTGAGGTTACTTCATATGGCATTTACTTTTTACTTTCAAATTTTACCAAACGCTTTAATTTTTAATAAAGGTCATCGTAAAATTTCAGCAATTGTTTTAACGTTTCGATTCATCAGATTTCGAAGTCGCTCGCTGAAAAAACTCATATCTCAAAACGAATTTCGTGGCTTACCACTTTTCATATTTTCTGTATATTTTGTTACTTTGAGAAAGTACATATGCCACAAAAATAAATGAATTAACATTGTAACTCGTGGGTTGTCTCTACATATTGTAAAATACGAATAAAACGTTCGTGGATTGCAATCTGTTGGCAAAGTTAAGAGGGCAACTTAAAGTTTAAGCCTTTTTCTGTTGTTTTCTGTTGTTTTGTACTTTTTTTGTATTTTTGTCGTCGTAACGACTGCGCAAGCTTATGCAATTTTATCTGTGTCAACTTTTGTTTTATGAATAAATTAAATGGATTAGTGATTTACTGTATGGAATAAAGTTCTGTTTCTTAATTATTCACGAATTTCTTATTTCAAATTTAATAAATAAATGTTTGTGAAAAAATGTATGATCGAGAAAAGATGTATATTATTTTTGAAAATTCGATGAAAACATTTATTATTTATATAATTCAAAGCTTTATCCGCGAGAATTTGATATCCTTATAAAAAATTCTTGACAAAAAAAACTGCAAAATCTACTTCTGTTAAATTATATATACTTACTATTTGCAAAGTGACAAGATATAAAAGAGATCGAAATAATCCAGGACTGGTTGTAACCCAGCCCCAATTTTGTTACACCCAATTCATAGGATCCAATGGGTGGGAAAAAATTTTAAAAAAATACCTTAATGTGAAAATGATAAAACAATTGAAATAAACTAAATTGGTCATGAAACTCGGACCTTTTAAATACGCCACGAGATGTAACGTTAAATATTGCACCACTAACCCTGCTACTCACATAAAAGTAATATCGATAAACCTTTTTCATCTATATATGTTCTTTGCTTAGATCATAACTAAAAAAATATTATCGAAAATGAATTGGCCAACAAAATATCGTAAATAAACATTATAAAAACGCGTACTATCTCCGGAGGCGTTTGACTCGCAGGTTATATTGAGCTACTAGCTAGTTATTTTCGTATTAGTAAAATAGCGACCAGCATCTTTGGACATTCTTAATACTTCTGTCATTAATTTTCATGTAAGCTTCTGCATGACGCTATTGTTAAAGCTGTTTCCACGCGCATACTACAAATTTACAAGAACGTTTGTTATCATTATCACGAATTGTGAATTACTTGTAACTAAATTGTGATACAGTGACGTTCGCTCAAGGAATATTATAATTTTAAAAATATGATCAGGTTAATTTACTGGTGACATTTTAAATTATATTCAATTCCGTTTTCTTGAAAAGTATGTTTCGGTATAATTCTAATTTCATGATATAAACAGACGATGAATCCATAAATATAAAGTAATTCAAATATAATTCTTAAAACTTTAAGATTAAGAATGGTTTAACTATGCGCAAAAATAAGGTTTAAAAATATGGTTTCAACATGAACACCACATCGATGCCTTTGGCCTGTATTATTTCGGTTAGGTCCATAGTCGTTGTGATGTATAGTCCGTTTACCTTCTGTCATTACGCGACACGCCTAACGGTCGGTCGTCTTGAATATTTGGTGCACACATTCGAATACTCAATTATTAATGTTTTAATCTATATTTTAGCAATAAACAAGTATTACACCGATTCGCTGTTTCAGTGTTTATACGGGATTTCCAACAAGAATATTAATAGCATTAAGCTTACAACTCAAATATAAATACGTTATGAGAGATAGCCTCAGAGAGTTTGAAAGCACGCCCGCACACTTCGAGTGTAGAAGCCAAGTCAAGTAATAGTCAAATATAATTTTGAAATTATTTTAAGCGAAACGCCTCCACAGACTTTACCTTGTAGCTTAAAGACAAAATATGAATAATCTGAGTACATTAAATGTTTTTATTCCTATTATCAGATACCTGATAGAGCTTTGATTATACAATGGAATGTATGTACGATACACAAAATTCGTTCTTAATACAAGGTAAAAGAGCTTTTAAGTTTTCAATGAAATATCTCCAATGTTCATATAACGACGATTGGTTTGTGCTTAAAATTTCAGGATTGTTACTAACTATTAATTATAAACGCTGGCTTTTTCATTTCACAAACACATTTAAGCATTTTTTATGCCACCAAGCAGCTACAAATATGTAAGTTACTTAGATTTACAAAATGAAGCATTTTGAAAATGACAAATTTGACTTTCAAAATGATTCATGAGAAAACTTTTGAATATACATAAATAAATGTTATTATATTTGAAAACTTTAAATTATTAAAACAAAAACATGACATTATTTATTAACAAAATATCACTGAATTACACTAATCAAATTTTGTTTCTTTGATTACTGCAACAAAATTTAATCATAAAACGTTATGTAGTCATTGTACTGTTTTATGTAGATTTTGTTTTATAAAGCTGTTATAATAAGCCACGATTATACTTAGCTTTTCATTGTGCTATTAGTAAAAAGAGGGCTTCTTTAACAATGTGGTGTTATCATAGATACGGAATATTTAATTCACGATTGCAAATTAATGAATGGTGTGTACGTGTTTGCTATTGTTCTATCATGGATATTTTCATCCTTGAATTTGTATAGAATCTATTCAATTATTATTTTTAATCATAATCATTCTGAAAAAGCAACTGATGTTAGAATGTATTTATTTAAACACACAGTATTGTTTTACAAATTTATAAAAAGACGAAATCAAAATATGTATGTTGCCGCAAAGCCAATCAACCATTGTGATTATGTCGTCATATTATAAAGCCCTATTTAAATCCAATCATATTTATCAATTAAAAACCTTATGGCAATCCTGTAACAAATTACTAAATACATTTGATGACGACTTCACGTCAAAAATTTCAGCATACTTATCGTTAAGAACTTGACCAGTACGATGAATTTGGCACAAACGACTTTTCATAAAGCCATTGTATATTTTTTTAACTGAGTGACAAAGTGACGGAAAGAGTATAATACAATTAATGGATATTTTTTGTCAAGAAATAAATCATGAAACAGTTAATCGCTTATCACAATAATCTCGTTCATTGAGGCTTCAGCGCTTTGTATGACCGTAAGGTCGTAACGATAGACATATGTTTTAGGGTGACATGGAATCTATTCGAATCTCTATTTGTCTTAGAAGAAAAAGAACTTCATAACAATGAAAGAAGTTTTTAAAATTTAAGGTGTAATTATTTTTTCGCTGCTTTATATATATGTTATAATATATCGTTAAAATTTGTTTTCATCGCATCGCTACCAGCTATATTGATGCAGCCACTTTATTGCACAACTGCCATTAATTATGTATTGATAGAAAATGAAGCAAATTTAGAAATTGTGCTCTTTATTGGACCAAATAAAGAACTCTACGGAAACAATTCTATTGCGAAGTAGTATAATTACATCCGGAGATTCAAACATTTCATATATTGGCTATCCGATTTTTAAAAATCTACCCATTAGAATTCTCCTTAGACTGAATGAAAAAACTGAAATTATTTCTTTACAAACGATCTTAAATGAGTTAGACAATAATTTGATTCAGTCAGTCATGTTTATTGTATTGACCTAAAATATTCATTTAGTTTCGTAACTAAGAGCTATTTTTCCAATGCCATTTATTTACGTGTAGTTTGTTTTCCATAGCTTTCTTCTCCGAAAATATTAACAAAGAAAATTGATTCTACCTCTAAGATTCATAACCAAATATAGTATGTTTGAAAATAGATGTGTTTAATTTGTATAATGATGGCCCGGTACATATTATAAGGTTTCTTTTCTCTTGAGTGAAATCAAAGTTATGGCGACCCCCAAAAAATAAGTTTCTTTTCAAATGCAGTAAAACTTAGTTTCAATAACTGAGCATGACCCATTGGACTCGTGTAAGAACCGATCAAAGCAAACTGTTCTGTTCGCTTAGAATATCAGAACAGTTTCACAGAATGCGATTTAATTCTTGTTTGGAATGCTTACAAGTAAAATTCTGCATTAAAATAAACTCGCCCAGCTTTAAGTTAAAGAGTTTTCCTTATAACTACTCATGGCCATTTGCACTTTTTTTATTAATAATTAATAATAATAATTTTATAATTTACAATAAAAATACACGTATTGAGTTTTACAAAATTTGTATTTATTATTTCATTACTAACAGATGTTACTCTTCTGTAGTGTTATAAATTTTAGTTTAATGCACGTAAAATTCATTTGAAAAAAAAATACAACTTTCCAGTAAATAAAGTTGAAGTTACACGATTATTAATATAAATTCGCACATTCACATCACGTCTCCACATTTACAAACTAAGTTAAAACATTCTCATACAACCCAAGCCCTAAATATATCAAAGCAAAGTTGGGCAGTAAAACCTCCGTGGACAAAATCCTAACAAAAATTTATAGCATATTGTTTCACATTCTCTGATCTAACACTTAGCAGAGAGAACGTTTGACGCAGCAGGTAGGTGGGGAAAATTCTCATTGCGAGCCGTCCATAGACTATATCTTAGCCTTTACGGCCGGCACATCAAATTGAATTTTCCAACTAGACGCCGACGTCAATCAGTATTGCGCCGGCGTCGCCACGGACCAACGCATGGGTGTATAGCGAAAAAAATAACGAAAACAAACCATGTTTCGGTGATCTTTTGTTCTTTGTCTTGTTGTAAGCTTATTCTTAAATTCTTATGTAGCCATACGCCTTCAAGTATTTTTTTTATTTTTACAGATTCAAGTAGGAACATAATCAAAAAATAAAAGAAATAAATTATAATAAAAAAAAACAATCTAAAGCTTAATATGCGCATTTGATAACCTAGTAAGCATTTAATGATATCAAACGTTAATCCTGGTTATCAAATGTATTGTATTAAATAAGATTATAATTATATGACAAAGCCTGGATCGTTAGTGACAAAAACATGAGGAATCAAACAATCTCTCCACAATTAATATGTATTGTAGAAATTCCATCGAGCGCTTTCGATCGATATCAAAAATCAAAATATATATATCATACAAGTTTTAGTATATTATATGTTATTATCATAAAAATATTTATCCAGATTCAAAGAAAATTACTAGCACTTTCATTCCATACATTTTAACAAAGAAATGTTGCCTAACTGAATTTTAAAAAAATCTGATGATGTTCTATATAAGAAGATAAAAATTAGGAAATTTGAAAAGTAATCAAATTTATTTTTTATGCAACTTATTATATTTATATTAAAAATGAACTTCCATGTAGTAAACGCTGAATCCATCTATAATTGTTATGTAAATTTACTTAGCACCCGATTTACAATATACTATGATTTTAAATGTAATATTGAATCAATTAATTGGTGATGTAACGGTAAATAATTCAGATTTGAGGGTTTAATAGAACTCACAGCGATATTATTTTGATTGAAAATTTCTAGGATCAAAGAACTATATGAGGAATTCATATTTTTGAAATTGATTGTATAATAATTTTAATTCAAATATTTTTCCTTGTAGTCTCAAAATAATCCCGTCTTATTGATTTACTTGAGTTTATCGATACAGAAATTAAATAAAACCTAAATGAAAATCACAATATTCAGGTATCTAGGAACCCTTGATGAATCCAATATTCCAATATTCTGACTTTTTTGATATATTTTGATATATTGACGTAGCTTTTCAATGATTTCACAAAAAAAGATATGTTTGATTTTTAGGTAATGAAAGAAGCACTCTGTAACCATCACATTTTACATTAAACTGCATACCAAGAACGTTTTTTTTAAGTGGTTGAAAATCAAATATTTCCTTGTACAAGTAAAATCGTAGATTTGATGAAACACCTAGTACTTTCATAATTAATATATACTAGCAGTTGTCTTCAATGAATGGACTTTTTAGCAGATCCAATATTTGAGAATAGACTCTTTCATATTATTTTTCATCTGAAGTCATAATTGAAAAATAAACAACATTGACCATTCTTCATTTATGACAGTATATTCAATATTTTTTGAAACTATATTTCAAACGTATATTTATTTTTCTACTTACGTTTAGGGCTAACCTTAACCCGTGAATCGTTAAATATGCTAATAAATCGTCAATTAATATTTTATGAGAATATATTATTCTATCCTTAATACCTTAATACACCCATGATAAAACGTAAACTTACGGCCAAGAAATCAACTCAATTGTACCCATAATGTAGTTTTTATCGTGAGAGTGTAAATTTTACGAGTGCTGTTAAGCTGTTTTGTTTTTCGGAGATTGTATTCTATTTTATTTTTTCTTTGAATCTATAAGAAACTTATAAAAGTGACAAAGGCTTTCACCTTATATTCGAAAGTAGATTTTCTATGTTTCACAATAATTCTTTACGATGGTATTTTTTTGTATACTTCAATTTCAGCAAATAAACATATTGCTATAAATCCTTCTTCTGTGACATTTTTTATCGCATTAAAAATTTGAATATATTTATTTCAATTGAATATCTAACTTAGAACGAGATTTGGTACACGTCAAATTGACTTGATTTTTGTATAACTATCTTGAAAGCACAATGGCTCCCAATGTTGTTATTGAATATATTGTTGACACATGTGAAGTCATGGAACAATCCTTAATTATTTTTTGTGGGAAAATTACAAATATGTACATGTTATATTTCATTCATTCATTCATTTGTTTATTTTATTTTTTTTATTTAAGATATCTTGTCTGCGTTGTTATTTTGTGTTATATTATGAACAATTGTATAATCATTTTTCATTTTACAAGTCAAATTGTATTTCTTTTAATAAGTCTTAATATCAAACGAGATTCCCGCCATGTTTGTTTTCTGTAGAATCTTTTTCTTATATTATTATTATCTTATTTAAAAAAAATGCACGCGACGTTTTTTTTTATTTTCTTAAGATCTCTTAATGAAATGTTAGTATTTAAATACAGTTTTTTATTTCATACAAGATAAAGAAAAATAAAGAAAAAAACATGAGGCAGCAAAAATTAAGACGAATATGAAAATAAATATTTTTCTCTTTGATAGCGACTCCCTAACTAGAACAAAAAAAAGATTTATTGATTGGCCATTCAATAAAATATTGGAATATAGAAAAATCTCTTTTATTGTGTTTACTGTCATTTCTTGGTGGAAAAGCATGTTATTTCAAAAAAGAAAGACAGTTTTTTTGAATATTTTTTCCACAAACATTTATGAATAGAGACGGCATTATCAACACGTCAGAGTTCTTGCAATGCTCGCGATGAGTGAAAATGATACTGATCATAAAATATATTGTGGCAACTAGCTAATACCATAATAATTTTAAAAGGAATCCATGATAACATGTATTGAATAACTGAATACAAATGTGCACGGAGAAAGGTAATAGTTTTTTTTTTTATTTTATATGTATACCAAATTTGAATTGTTGCGATTTTGTACGATTCCACATGTTTTGTCACAAACGATCCGGGTTTCGCCTTTCGGCTTCTTCAGGTATTCAATTGTGATGAAACATGTGGAATCGTACAAAATTGCAACAATTCAAATTTGATATTGAAATTCCATCAAGCTCGTTCAGTCGATATCATAAAATACATGTATATTTTTAAATAATACAACGATTTTAAGCAAAAAGCTAGTTGATAAAATAAATCTCATCCAACTTCATACTTTGTTATATGACTTATTTTTTTAAGAAAATTATAGTTTTTTTTTTCTTTCTGTAGACAATTGAGTAATTTTTACACGGAAACCTTCCTTAGGCCCCCTTTTGACAAATGCTATTCATTTACATTTAGAGTACTATTTTTAAGCCAATTAATTTTGTTTTTAAAGTTTTCTAAACTGCTTTAATCAAACATAAAAGACTAATAAATTTTGGCCACGTTAAAAGAGTATCTTGAAATTTCTATGGTGAAATAAGATTCATTAAATTTTATTTAAATTACATACGTATAAATAAATCAAATAAGAAGGCTTAATTTTAGGTTTAATTTTCAATCGGTTAACCTAATTCAGTCATTTAAGTGATTCAAAAAGTAGTACTAATTAACGACATCATATCAAGAATGTTTCAGTATTTCAAAACTGTTTTAACACCAAAAAACAATTTTCATAGTTTTAACAAAATAAGTTTAAAAAAACAAATATTTAATAATTCTTAATAAAATGTTATAAGTATCGTTGTCTCAAAAACAAAAGACCACTTGTGTAAATAATAATTTTTAGAAGAAAAAAATGTATTTTATGTTCTTACAGTGAATAGTGACTATAAATAGATGGATGTTTGAATATAATTTTAAATTCAACATTGATAGGTGATGAGATATAACTTAAAAAATTGTGCCAGTCTTATTGCATTTGTAATGAATAAATTTTAATTTTTGGAATAATAACTGGTGTCTAATTTACATTTAGAACCACATTTTCACATTTACAGTTTTAAAATATCATATTTCACTTTTAAGGTGTCACTGTCACTTCTTGATGGAAAGGCATGATATTTTAAATAATAAAAACACAGTTGTACAAATACTAGTAGTTACACAACAATAAAACTGAATCAGTTGATAATGCTCGAGATGAGCGAAACCGGACGTGATCAAAAAATATATTGTGGATATAAGTACTAAAAAAAATGTGTTTTTACTATTTAAAATAACATATTTCGCCTTACAGTGTTATGTAGTTAGGTATGATTTCAAATTTAATTTAGTATTCAATATAAAAGTTCCAATGTATAACATTTAAGTTTGATTAAAATTATTTTACTTCACGCGAATTAAAGATAAGTTTGCTAATGCACAACTGTATCTTTTTTCATTTGTAATTTCATGGGCTTAATTTTTCCAATTTTCTTTGATTATCAAGCAGAGGAAAAATATTATTTTGTAGACGTGGCTCGAAATGTAGCAAGCCCTTTCTTTGCTTTGATGTGTTGATATTATATTCATTATTTTTTCTCAGTTAACGTGCTCAATGTTGTTTACGCTGCATATTTCAAAATCAATCTCTTTGATCACAAAACAATGATAACGTCAAACAATCCAGAAGTTTTTTTTTTCAATTTGTTTGATTATGTTCCGTGGTTGACGCCAATAACTCACAATATGTTGAATTATAGCTGCAAGTAACCTGTCAGTTTCATATTGATTTAACCAGACTGGCAATATTCGATTAAAATCATACCCAACATTGTTGTTAGCCGAGAAAAATATTTTTACATAAAATAAATAACACGCCTGAATTGTAAATAAAAAAATCTAGCTTTGTATTTACAAACTAACATTGGAAGATAACACTTACATGTTTCTAGTTCTTTTAACACAATTGTGCTTAGGATTTAAAATGATTGTTTGAATAATTATGTTTCCGAAATTTTACTGTACGTTTTCCGTTTCTTTTTTTTACCAATCAGTATTTATTGAATAATTATTTTTTTGGCATTATTTTTATAAAGCTATTTAATATCAAGAAGTCTTTCATGCAACTGTATACCATTTCCACCATTTCCACCAACCATTTCATTTATATATATTTTCTATGATCAGGAGATTATTTTTTTCTTGATCCTTAATTTAAATTTATTTCCTTAGCTTTATATAAATTTTAATAACTATTTTTCTAAATGTTGAACCATTTGTATAGTATTCATGGTAATTAATTACTATTTAGATGTATAAATAGACCTATTTCAATTTTTACTGTATCAGTTGATAATGGTCGCAATGCGCGATACCGTTATTATTTGTAAAATATTAAATCGTGGAAATTGTTCTAAGCACCATTATAATATCTTAAATATATAACTTAAGTGTTACTTAAGTGAGTAACGTAAAAAAAAAATACCTCTCATAGAAAAAAAGCCATGTCCAACTTAAGGCTTTTTCGGTAACATCACTACTTCCAGACCGATATTTCTTAAAATATAATAAGGGACATGAAGCTTTCGGTTTATTTATATCCAGTGGCTGAAAAAATAATCGCAAATGTGTTAAAGTGAAATTTATTTGGATAAAGCTCTTCTTTAACAAGCCGTATTTTATATACATTCTCAGACACAGGTGATTTCTCAGAATTCTTCATCATAGGGATTCATTGCGAATACGTAAGAATACCAACCGTTCATATATTACGTTGGTGTTTTTCACACATATTTTATTGAAAACACGGGCAAACTGCGGCTCGTAGGCTAGATATGGCCCACCGCGTTCTTTTTGGCGGTCTGTGACCTATAATTTTTTTTCACTAACAATTTATTTGTTTTGTAAAATATTGGAAACATAGGGTTGATCACTTTCCTGATATAAGTTTTAAGAAATTATTCATGACACTAATATGAAATAATTCTTCCGTCATCAAGAAACTTGCAAATTTTTAATTTCTGACACAGACAAATTTTCCTTAAGAAATGTGTGTTATCTTTTAATCTGTAAAATTTGTATAAACAAACATCTTCCAACACCGTAAAAATATTTTGATGTATTTTATTTCAACACAATTGATAAGATAGTTGAGAGCTATTTCGGGTTACGCCCATTTACGGCTATAATTCTGATGAGGGCGTAAGCCGAAATAACTATCAACTACTTATCTTATAAAATTTGTGGAACTAAAATACATCGCTTTTTTTCATTTTGTTATAATGGAGTTGTACCAAATAAATGCCAATTCAATCAATAAATATTTTTTATATCAAAACATAATAAATAAACTTTTCAATAACATATACCCAATGCATATTTCCAAAATGCTATTTCAAATATAAAACAATAGCTCAATTTGTTACATCCATGTTTGACTGTTTTTGTGATGAAATTTCCTTTTCATGATAATGAATAATAAATAAGTAATTTGCTTGCGGCCTTAGTATTATGGTAAACATTTTCTCTTATCAATTCTTTTAACTGTAACCGGACCGTTGTATTCAAAATTTTGAAAAGAAATGACAATAAAAATGCATCGATTATTATCAAATAACATAAATATTAACTAAATGTCACACTCTGCCGTTCGTGTAATGAATATTCATTTTTCATAACGTTCATTCAAAATTTTTGTTCACAATTCACGCAATACTTCTTTATTGTGGAGAGTGGGATGAAGCAAAGAAGGGCTGGTGGCTACCACAAGGCACCTATTATCATTACAATGAAAATTGTGATAATGGAAAACTTACCTCGTTACATTTTACAAAACAATTTTCATTACTTTGCGTATAGCACCCGTGTTGGCTGTTAGGGAAGAGCCAGCGAAGTGGTGGGGAAGGCGGGCGAGGAGATGTTGTCTTTGAAAGAGGTGAGGGTGGAAAATAAAACCACGGTTACGTTTTCAGGGTTGGCACCCGCTTAACCGTTTCCGGTAGCGTTTAATTATTCATTTACTTTGTATAATACATTAAAATTCTTGGTCTTTTACGTTTTCATTTTGCCTGTTTTTCGTATAATAAAAATGCCGCGAGAAATCTACAAAATTTCATTAAAATCATTTCCGGTTGGATATATGCTATTATTTTGTTTAGTTGATATTAGAGCAAATTCCTTTTGGATTTCAATTTTATGAAATTTCACCAATTAAGGCGTCAATTTTTCTTAACAAATAATAAGAAAACATTACAGACATTCTCATATAAATAAATATGGACATCATTGTATGATTTGTTGTAGCTCTTCCACTTCATCTTGTCAAGATTTGTTGCGTGAAGAAAAAAGTTTTTATTGAGCGTTAAAACTGAAATTCAAGGCTTCTCAAATCAGACTTCATAGTGAAGCTCCGTAACAGGATCAATTAATTTTGGAAGCCGATTTTGTGATTTGATACTGTTAAGAACGATTGGATACTTCTATTTTGAGTTGGTAAATATAACCCGCTTCAAATTTCATAGAAATATATTAACATCATTTGAAATCGACGAAAAATTCGATCGGTTACTGAAAGTGGTCATATTAATTTCAATATCAGGAAATCGACATTAAGGTACAGAATCATTTAAACGAGCAATAGAATCAGTTGAATCGAAATGATTTTAATTCATTAATACGTTAAATAATTAAAAATCTTAATAATATTATGGTTGGTCCTAAGACACTCAAATGTCGAATGGAAACAGTCTTAGTTTATAAAAAATCATTTCACATGCCACTGGGTAATACTTACAAATCAAACAAATACAAAATCAGTGTATTGGAGGATGGAAAAAAATATTTATCTTCAAATAACTAATTTTACGATCGGTTTTGAAAGGCGCAAGTAAATAATTACAACTCTTCAATAGAATTGTACATATTAATTACTAAATCATATTTTTGATCGATCATGATAACTCAAACCTTCAATGTTTTTTGCACGTACCACCACTGACTTTATAATTAAGACTAATGATTTCGTTTACAACACAAACAATCAAAGGCGTAAAATAAATTGTGTTCCATTACTTTTCCAAGAAATTCTGAAATTTATCTCGGCAGGTACTATAGTAAAGTAATGCTTGAAATACAAAAAGGTTACTAACATATATTTTATGAAATATACAAGAAAATTATATAAAATTTTCTGTTTCATCAAACTAAGTATCAAGGGTTTTTTTAACATAGAAATAAACATTTCATTTACATATTACTTTTTAGAATGTAATAAAAGAATTATCTTGTTAGTGGTAGAGACAATGAGAGCATAGTCGATATTAGACAAAAATAATATTTTTCAGTTAACTACCTAACTATCTATTTTTTCGGTTTATTTAGTTTTCATTGCATTTTTTTAGTTTAAATGAATAACTATATACAACCAATTTTGTTATGCAAATATTTCCTTCGTTTGTTTAATTTTTAATGTATGCCGGCCAATAATGCAGCGTTTGAGTTGAACTCAAAAAATTTTACATTATCGAATGATCTTATGTAGTTGTATGTAATATTGGGAAACCACTAAGTCGCAATTAACTCTTTGATAATTATCTATTCATCTATCTATCAATTAATGATGAAAAGTTTACAAACCATCAAGTTAAACCAAATCATTTAATCAGGTAATTGCAATAATCAAAAACTATTTTTATTTATTTTGACAGGTTTGAAACCATAAGTTTCAGTTATAGGTCGACGTTCATTGACGATAACGACTTATTTTAATAAAATTATTTTTAAAAATATTCCTAAAATCCGCTTATGATATAAAAAAATTAATGATTTCTACAAATGTAAAATACATTAGGAATGTGATTTTAAAGTAATGCTTCTTATCCATTACTAAATGGCATCAAAAAATTATAGCTTTAGTTCTATACAGTTTGTTAGTTAATCCATTTTAATCAAAAGTATTAATTGTAGAATTAAAAAAAAAAGTTTAAGATAGAAAGCGTGTAAACTAACTATAATGGCGTTCTTTAAAATAGAAGAATATTCTTTTGCAAGTTTATTTGACCGATAGCATTATGTAAGTTATATCTATTTGTTTATTATTCATAATTAAATATTTGATTATTGTTATTGTTTTAGGCCACCCCTCTATCGTGCGACAACGTCAATCAACATAAATGTACGGAAAATAAAAATGAAAAAAAATACCACCCCCTTGAGACGTCACTGATCACGTTCAGGGATGTTGGATGTGAAGGGAATACTTTATCCAGAAAGTACTGTTTTTTCCTAAGAATTTCAATATCCTTTCGATGCTGTAAAAATAGTTATAAGTACTTAACATATTTTTGAATATTGATAAAACAAAAACATTTATATAATATATCGTTGAAATATATATGTCCATTTATAATTTTACATTTTATTGATTACACAATTAATTTTATTTTGCTATTCATTAATTTGAAACTGCAATAAAGAATAAATTTATTGCTTATTATCTGCAAAAATTAAATATTTTAGTTTTTATTTTGTAACAAAGTCTACAAATTCTTTTAAATATTTTTACTTTTAATGTTAAGATAACCATTGCTTTCTTAATTTAACTTTGTTCTAGGCATTTTTTTATATTATTCTTTTATTCGAAAAATGTTACGCTTGAATCATCCAATTTTGATTTTATGCTTCGATTGATAAACTTTTTTTTATAATATCGACTGAAGGTGCTTGAAGGAATTTTTATATCAAATTTGCATTGTTACAACTTTGTACGATTCCACATGTTTTGTTACTAACAACACGGATTTCGCCCTTCGGCATCTTCAGGCATTCCATCACACGGATGCAACAGAACTGTCAGTTTACAATTTCTGGTCGTTAGTGACAAAACATGTGGAATCGTACAAAATTGTAACAATTCAAATTTGATAAACGTTTTATTCAAAAAAGTAATTAGGACTAAATATATTTATTTTAAATGAAACACTGCATTAAGTGTATCACATATTTACTCGTACACGTGTATCGCATGTAAAATTTGTTTAAAGAGTTGCTTACGTGTATTATATATTCATTATTTTAATTAAGTTTAAGCACCTCTTAAAACACCCTGTTAAATATCTCCTAGATAAATTGTCCTCTCAAGGCACTACTGATCACGTCCAGGGGTGGTGGAAGGATATAAGGCGCTTTATCTGGTAGTAGTTTTTAGCCACCAATAAAGTTTTGAGCCCCTCACGCACGAACGGCTGGAAACAAGATTTTGGGAAACTGTTCACAATATGTTTCCGGAATTCGTGCACTCCTGTTTTTAGTAAGTTAGGAGACTATCTTCTTTGCAAAAGTTTAATAACCACGTTTGTCGGAATGACAGATTATTTTTGTTCGGCCTACAATCGAAAGGTATTGTGGTTATGTATGATAATTTCCTTATACTACAAATCTTAACATTAAAACGCCTTTGCGACATCTGGATTCAAGACTCTTTCAGACAATTTTTCAATATAAAATCATTCAACGCGCTTTTGCCTATATTGGTCAGCGAGATAGTCGTATGTTAATTTGTTTTTATTACACTTTATCTCTTGTACAAATTTATGAACGAATCAAATAGTTATTTCATGCTATAATAAAATACATTTCATTATAATGAAATAAATGCCTTTTCACTAAAATATAACTATTAAAGATATTGCCACGTATTGTAGAATATTTGTATGCATAGAGATAGGTGAAAATTCTACTCAACTTCATTATTTATTCAGTCTTTTCCTCTAAATTAAGTCCCTGTGGATAAAAGAGGATCACTTTCATGACAATATTTTTTTTCTATTTCAAATTCATGCAAGGCATTTTTGGCATTTGATATTTTATATTTCCTGACAATTCTTTACGTTCTCCTTTGATGGTTTTAAGGCAAATTAAACTCGTATTACCACATAAACATATTATAAGGCCTTTATAAAAATCTTAATGAAACCTTTTTTATATACAAAATAATATGATTTATTATAATATGTAAGTTGGTTGTCCCACCTTCACCCGTTATGTGTATGCCGCTGTTGTTACACGGCCGCCTTCCATAACGCAATACTAATAAAAAGAATCTATTTTACTCCTCATATTCTTGGCCCGATACAGAGCTGCACGGACCAATCGTTCAATCATGCACTATGGTGCTTAAAAGAAGAGAAAAAAAAGAAAGAAAAAGAAAATGTGACTTGCTCAGCCACCTAGTCTACGTGATACTAGGTATCCTGTGTATCTGTGTACTGAAAATCCGTCGTAACGGTGGAGTTTAATGTGCTACGCGTTGAATCTAAATACGAATCGAGAATGTCTCGTTCCCCGTATGATCTTGCAAATTCATCGAACGCCTCAAAGTTGGCCTTGGTTGATACTAAGTCAGCGTGGCCTATTGGGCCCGTATGAGGACGATTTATTATAATAAATTTATTGATTGAATTAGCACTTACATTAGAACACGGTGAAAAAATAGCAATGTATTTTAGTTCTTGTTCTAACGATGGCGTGAGCCGAAATAGATATCTTATAGAAAAAAATTTAGAACTAAAATTCAGTGCTATTTTTTCTCCGTGTTATAATAGTAAAACTATGTTTTCATTTTTTTCTTGACATATATATATATATATATATATATATATATATATATAATATATATATATATATATATATATATATATATATATATATAGGGTCCGCCATCTAAAGTTTTTGTTTTCAACTAGTGCTTATTTCGTGAATGGTAACACTTAGCTCATGTCTGATTCGACAGATAATTAGTTTTATCCTTCCGCTAAACGAATATGGTTGTGTATACGCTTGAAAAACGCTGGGAAAATATTGCGACATTACTTTGAAAATCATGGTAATTTTGCAAAACAAATCATCTTTCGGATGAAGCTCATTTTGATCTTGGCGGTATGTAAACAAGCAAAATTGTCGCATTTGGGGCACAGAAAAAACCCGCACGTATTACATTGAAAAGCCGGTACACCCAAACGAGTCACTGTTACGGCTTTTGGTCCAGAGGCATAATTGGGCCATTTTTCTTCGAAAATGAGCAAGGAGTGGCCGTTACAGTCAATGGCGATCGTTATCGGACCATGCTGAACAAATTTTTGTCTACAAAATTGAAGAGGAGGATATTGGCAACATTTGGTTTCAACAGGACGGCGCTACGTGCCACACAGCCGAAGCTACACTCGATGTTTTGCGCCCTGTTTTTGAAGATCGCATTATCAGCCGCAGAGCTGATGTCATAATACCCGGAGCTGCGATTTGACACCGTTGGACTATTATTTGTGGGGTGCTCCTCAAAGATAAGTGTTACGCCGACAAATGCCAGAGACAATGACGCTTTAAAGGACAATATTCGTGAAGCCATTGGTGAATACAGCTGCACACAATCGATAATGTGCTTAAAATTGACCGATCGTGTAGGCTACCGTACAGCCTGAGGCAGCCATTTGAATGAAATTATTTTCCATTATTAACCGGAAGGATTGTACTCTCTTCAAATAAAAAAGAAATTTGAGAAAATATTAGTAGTTTTTTTTTATAGCATTTTCAAACAAAAGTTATTTCATGGACGAAATAAGCACGAAGTTGAAAAAAAAACTTTAGATGGCGGACCCTATATATAATTGTGTTATACGCCGCAATAAGTTCTTAACGTCTTGCTTTCAATATTTTATGTATCACCTTCGTTTGCAAATTTAGACAAACAAAATCTAAGTTTTTAATTCGAAAACCTCTTCCAACAATGAACAATAGCGACATGAATTTTCCACATTTTTATTCTAGCTGAAATTTTGTAAGCAACTAACCTTACTATTTTAAACATTTAGCATAATCATTTTTTTCTTAGTCCAAAAGACTTCCACTTTATTGTATTTCCATCAATACAGCCAAAGTAACATTTTTTTTCACCTTGTTTATAAGTTCAAAAGTTTGCCTAAAGCAGCGGTGTGGAAAGCATAAATGAATTCTATAAAAATTCGTATTTTTTTTATTTGTTAACATCGTAACGGAATCATAAATTGGCTTTTGTTGAAAATTCCCTTTTCACTCATTTGTTCCTAAAAGCGGAACAATAACAATTACAACAAGCTAGTTTTTTCCTATATCTATATCTATTTAAAAAACATATAGTTTCTATCAGTATAGCAGTATAAAATCTTTTGTTGAAATAATTTATTTGGAAACCATACGTTTCACGTAATAAAGTGGACCAATGATATTAAAAATATTTTTATGGAGTGCAATGCACGAAATATTTTGAATTTCAGTTACGTGTAAGAGTTTGGTTCGGTATAAAGTACTCTTTTTTGAAGATAATTTTGACTCTTATTATTAAATATAATGGGTAAAACCGGTCCTGATCCTCACAAATGTACTAGAAATAGTACTAAAATGTGTTAGTAATATTTAAAATATCATTCCTTTTTATCAAGAAGTGACAGTAACTTCATAAGAGTAACTATGTTTAAAGCAAAACTTGTTCGTATATCTACATTTTTTGGTTCTTTTATTGCATACTTTTCTATTCAGTCATGTAATCATTTAAATTTATTCTTTCTTTATCAGATCGTTTTGAAAATGAGTATTTAAGGCTTTAATGAAAAGAAATGTAATTTTGCAAAGTATATAATTTCCGAAGTTTTAGCCACTTATGGATATTATAGGGTCTTTTAATAGAAACGCTAAAATTTGTTATGTAATACCAGCCACATTGCAATTTTTTTGTCAAATTGTATAAGAGAGTATGGCAAATCATTGCGTAATGTTAAATCGTTGATCAAACAGTGCAAATTATCAAATTTCGATGGACATTCTACGCGAGCGATTTGAGGGCATGGAACTGTCCACTAAGATCAAAAAGGATTTAACGTTTTTAAACTTCTTCCTCTGGGACTATCTTAAAGAAAAATATTTGCAAATAAACCGCAAACATTTGACGTTTCAATAATAGCATAACAAACGACATTCAACAATTCTGTCCAAATTTATGCGAAAAAGCTATTGTACTACCCAAATACGTGCCACCAAGAAAAGTTACAGACATTTGAACGACGTTATATTTTGCACTTAAAACCATCAAATTTACTTTTTTCTTTATTAAAAAACAGAACATTTTACATACGTTTCAAGTTTGAGCGTTCTCATTAAAATACCCGTTATTCATTCCTTAAAAATTAATATGAATCGAATTTATGATAATTTAAAAAATGCTAATTCATAATATATATCTGATACTTAATTCTTCTGAATTTGTTTGTGTTTGTAAATATTTTGTAAGTTTTTTTAAAATCTTAAGTTAGATCGTTAGTAAAATTACACTTGAGTAAAATTGTGAAAATATTTTTGTAAAACTGTGTTTTATCTGATCTTGCCAATCAAATAAATATTGTTTCAGTTTTTTTCAATCGTTTTGTTCAATTTAGTGGTACTCTTTGTTAAATTACCGTACTAAGGCTTAACATATATCACGCTTTCTGTTCAAACATAAGAGATTATTCCGAAGCAGAGACTGTCGGAAATACTTTTAGTCTCATTTTTTCGGTGAGCTAACATAAAGGATATACTTTTTTGCCATTTTTTGTCATTATACGCACGTGAGAGCCATTATTTACCGTTCTGTGCTTTGTTATTTCGCTAACATAACCCCAAAATAAGATTGTTATATTCACAGATGTGAAATAAGGTTCAATACTATGTTATTTTAATAATATTTTGTCCCATCTTCCTGATAAACACTGATTAGGTTTTATAAAAACAATGCCACTAGAATGGAGAGTAAATTAATGTTTAATAGATATCTATTATATTTCAATATCACAATGAAAAATGTACATTTTATCGGCACATTCAAAAAACAGTTCATTGTTTCAATATCAAATTTTAATTGTTCATACCGTGTACAATTGAAATTCGATATGAATTGGTATTTATTAAGATGACAAAAATAGTTCATTGATTGAATTATGAGGACAAGTGGCATTAATGGACATGCCAGTAAAATAAAAAGAAACTTAATATATGAATTGATTGAATTGGCATTCACTTGGTAGAACTCCATTATAACACGGTGAAAAAATAGCAATGTATTTTTGTTCTACAAAATTATTTTTAACAAATATAGTTGATAGCTATTCCAGCTCACGCCATCGTCAGAACTATGATTAAACTAACATTTGCTTAGCTATATATAGCTGTGTAGAAAAGGCACACAACACATCCTCTCTCCTGTTCCAACGGTCTAGCTTGTTACTTTAACACACTGGCACTACATTTTCAAAATTCTAAATAAAACAATAGGTGTCTATGACAATAAGATTATATGTGGGACGGAAGTGATCCTTCTGGAAGTAAATCAGACCACCCCTTTGTGCAACGGCTGGACAAGTGGCGATGCTATTATGTCTATTATGATGCTATGACACCTATTATTTCATTCAGAATTTTGAAAATTTAGTGCCAGTGTGTTAAAGTAACAAGCTAGACCGTTGGAACAGGAGAGAGGATGTGTTGTGTGCCTTTTCTACACAGCTATATATAGATAAGCAAATGTTAGTTTAATCATAGTTCTGACGATGGGTGAGCCGAAATAGCTATCAACTATATTTGTTAAAAATAATTTTGCAGAACTAAAATACATTGCTATTTTTCACCGTGTTAATATATGAACCTTGTAAATATTGGAAGAAGACTTTGGAAAAGACGTACAGCATTATCTCAATTTGTATTTTATTAAGGAATTTCATCAATTTCTTTTTTTTGAAATACATATTATATTTTAAAATTGGTACAAGTTTGATTATTTGTTTAGTTCACATCCGTTCGACGAGTGAGAGGTAAACATAGTTATTAAATTTATGTTACTTAGGCATCACTAGCGTATATTTAATATGTGATAAAAATATTATTCCACATAAATCTCTGCGAATAATTCTTGTCACATTAAAAATCAATATGAACATAAAAAAGTTTCAAAATATATGGTCAAATAATTTTGAAAAAATACGTGAAATGATGAAGTTTCAATAAATTATATGTTTGAGTATATTCGCTAAGCAGCCATTAAAATACTCCTACAAATGTTTTAAGGACTTAGACCCAAATGTAACAAAGATTAAGACCACTTTTTCTCTTTTTTTGATTTAATGTATTTTTGGCTTGTGAATCATTATATATAATTTCAATAATCTTTTTCGAATAGAAGAATCATTACATGTTCTAAAATATTGTATAAATCATCTAAAAATTCAATTACTTCATTAACGATCAAAAATATGCTGTAATTATAATATCTAATAGGGCTAGCCCTTTTCTTCATCATGAATAATATATACAATAATAACGAATGAAAACGTACATCTGTCAGAATTTTTAATTATTCTCAGGAGCTTTAAGCTGGTACTTCCCGTCCTTAAATCCTTTTGAACTTATGAAAGCTTTTTTGTTCCTTTTTTAATGTATGACTGCGGTTGCAGATTTTTTATTTATTGAAGAAAAATTCATCAATGAATGATAAAAATAATTTTATAACATCAGCAAATTTTGCATTGGCATTTTTACTTACGGCAAACTGAATCGTAATAACAATTTTTATGCGAGAATAACTAAATCTTACTTTTCCAATTAGCTTTTGACATTCTACGAAATATTTATTCATTAAGAATACGAAAATATAGTTTTTTGTTGAATGTTTAAAATTTATTATAAATTATGTGCGCTGAAGTTGGCATTATTATCTCGAATTCGCCATGACGACAAGCTTATTTTAGTAGGTATGTAATCCTTTTAATGAAATTTGGTTTTTTATTTTTAATATAGGTAACACATTGAACAAATATCGTTGCGCTGTATTTTAACCGGATGTCTGCCACTAGCATCTTTAGACGCCCACATGTTCAGTGAACGTCTAGACGTGCCGCTTTAAACGAAATTTTACTAACGTTAATCAACTATTTTGAAAATTTAATTATATTGAACACACAGCATAATCTATCGAAATTATCATCACATACTCATAATAAAACGAAATTCGTTATTATCACTTGAAACGTAAATTGAAAATAGCTTTGTCACATACGTTTTCATTTTCTATACTTCAAGCTTTTAAGGATTCCTTGGTGTACACAATAACTCGTCTTCAACTTTAATTCATGCTCCATGTTTGGCGGTTAGTTTGCGTATATTCTACTACATATTTTATGACAGCCATAATGTATCATGAAAATTAAATTTTGTGGTTATGGATAAATGGCAGCACAATCTACACATTATTCATTTACTTAAATATCATTTCATTTCTATAAATAAACATCAATACATTTAAAAAACCGATATGTTCATAATTTTTGCAATAATATTCGTCGTGTACAAGGTGCCCCTACACATACACCTACCGGTAGTTAACGGGTTAAGTAATTTTAAATGTCACCAAAACTGTATAGCTCATTGGTTTTCATAAACATATTATATAAACATGTATGCATAATTTTACGTTTTATCATTTTATTTTAATTCAAAAAAAGAACATAGTTAAAGTCCGATTTTCATATAATTAATATCACATGATTTTCAAAAAAACATAAATGATAATATCGACTGTTTTGATTTATATAAGCACTAATTTCAAATAAATATTAACATCATAATATATTTACACTTAAACACATCTATATGTTTTTGATACTGTATTTCTTTTGAGGCTGCCCTGAATTTTTTTATCTACGTCTATAGTCTGGTGGACACAAAAACATTTTTTCAGTCACTTCAGTTTCCAAATACATCAAACCTAATACGAAATCGTTAAAACACTATAAAACCGCATTAACTCAAAGAATTTCAGTATAATGTAACTGAAAAATAATATTATTCTTCTTGTGATGTATATTTAGGTTCATCATCACTATTCTCCACATTTTTTTGTATACAAATACACTTAACACGAAGTCAAATTCTTATATTTAGTATATTTGAAGAAATAAAGGTAGCCATGAGAAATCTGCATCACGAAAAAAGGTTTTTCCATTAAAATTTTGCTGGCAGACTTGCCTTTTTCCGGGACTTAAATTTTTACGAAGGCGCACGCTTGAAAAGCTAAATCCTTCGCCAGAAGTTGCATATGCGAATAAACCACTCCAAAAAAACTCTGAGATCTTTATCTTCGTACCTTTCTATCTCTGCCTCCTTAAACAACAACTGTTTCTTCTGAAAGCTGCCTACTTTTTCAAGATACTTGCTTTCTTTAAGATAAGCTTAGCAAAGCTTGTCAAATTTATTTCAGTTGTTCCCGAGAAATCTCGAAGGCCTGGCCTAAGTGTATAAAACGTCATTTTGGCCAGTACCTATAAAAAGGTAGACTTTAGAACCATAGATTTTTTTACCACAGATTATCACAGAATAATTTGTCTTTGTCACTATGTATGAATTTTTAGTGAAAAGTGTCTTCTCTATCCATTTAGATAAAACTTCATTTTGCTTATGCACCCAGTCCTTTTTTTACGCGAATTCGATTATATGCGATTTGTTTGGACGGCAGCGCTACATTTTTTACGCGCTTCACTCGTTTTTACGCATTTTTTTCCCCAAATTTGTTGTAAAGAAGTCATTTATACACGATGCTAGGCATGTAGGATTCATTATTTTTTTTAATTAAAAAAATTTGTATATTTAAAACTTGATTTGTAAAGCATTTCATTTTTTTAAATACACATACAATTGCCAAATGTTGACAAGTGTATTGGATATTATGCTAAATTATGTTTTAGGGTGTGTAAAGAAATACAATGCGTGAAATCATTTTTTTTACGCGCCTTTTTCTGGAACCAATGTATCGCGTTAAAAAAAGGGCTGGGTGTATAATCATAAAGTTTAATGTAATCTACTTAAAGAACTATAACTACATGTAATTTACACTTTATTTCTTATTTAAAACTGTATTTATCTTCATATTTTGCATATTGTTTCTCTATCTTTTTATCAAGTTAAGTATATTAATTAAATATTTTTTGTCTAATAAATATGGTTCATACTGAATATACTTGTCTTTTCCTATCAATTATAATTTTTTTCCGATTATCCGGATTTCTCTTTATGCAAACTACATTCAACCGCAATTGGTCCGGATAAACAAGGATCTATTGCATTTTATTGTATATTTTCATGACGAGTTAGCTATCGAAAACAGCATTTAAAAAAAAATATTGATGGATATTGTACAAAATAAGGAGGTGACTAAAAATTTTTACAAAGAAAAATAGATTCACAATATCTCAAACATTTCTTCAAAAGTTTTTAATTTATATATATATATATTAATTATATGTATATTCTTATGTACAGTGGGGCCCCAAACAACCGTTCTCAGTATACGTAGTCTCAAAATACGTATTTCTGGATGGATCGTTTATTTTTTACATTCCCGTCAAACACCCTTACAAGCAATATTAATTAATCTCGCATACACCGTTCACCGATGCATCGATTTTTCCTCGATTTATCGGCTAAATATAATAGTCTCGACTCCAAATATATCCTAATCGATCTTTTTTGGTAGAATTTTTTTTCTATCTAATACAATTTGTGAGTCTGAGAACATAAAATTTTGTAGATTTACAATAGAAATAGCAGCTCGCTCAAATCTCCTGAGACTTTCTTTAATATTGAATTTACAAGAAAAAGTTTAAAACACTTTTAGATTATTTCAATAAATAAGATTTAATAAATATAACTTTTGTCTTCAATAAACCCTTCCCATATTTACAACCCTCTCATATTAAGCAATTTGTGTAAAATCCTATTTTTTGAAAATTAAAGGTGAGGTGAAAGGGACTTTATTTTTCTATGGGATTTTTTTTTTTTTAATTATTTTAAGTTTTTCCCCATTCTTTGTTTTCGTTTTTATGGTCCCTTAAAAACGTGAAATTGAGGTTTCACTGTATGTATACATACACACAAATATATATATGACATTTTATGAAACATGTTTTATTTAGGATTTTTTCAGTCTTAATTAATATTAAACAATTAAAATAAATAGTTTGTCAAACGTGTCCTGTAGATGTATATCCTGTGGAAAATCAAATTTTGTTAAAAAATAATAATATAATAGAAGTAAACGCCGATTCCAACAAAATGTCAGATAATCCATATTCTCAGTTCTGCTGCTACACATAAAGTTTGAATGACGTAACATATTGTATTTCTCAACACCACATTAAAAAAAACCTTTTATCGTGAAAATGGAAAAGTAAAGCACGGCTGAATATTTGTTCATTCTTTCTCGTGTATAATTGTCAATTTTTTATCAAAATCACCCATTTTCGGTTAACCTCATATTTACTATACTAAACAAGAAATGGTATAAAACATTCATCATTCTTATTATTAATAAAATTGACTTTACCGAACTTTTTTAAAATAAAATTTTTTACTCAGTTTTTCCACGAGCTAACATATTTTCCTTAAAGCAAATAGACTGCCTTCATAGTGCGCCGAAAATATTTACCAAAATAAGAACAAGAAAATAAACAGAACGACGTATTTTTACATATATAAATATTATTTTGTCATACTCTAGGAAAATGGTTATTCTATATATGTACAGTGTTTCGTGTTTTGAAGCAAAAAGGTTTTTATTTTTGATTATTTGAAAAAACTTTAGTTAGTATCTTTTCTATAAAAACAAAGAACTGAATCAAATTAATATTTATCGCAATAATTTTTGTCAATAATGAATCTTCACTACCTGCTCTATGTTTAAAAAATGCAATGTTTTAGGTTTCACCTGAAAACACCAAACGACATGATTTTAAGCTTTTTGTTATATAAAACAATAAGAAATTTAGCGAACTTTGTTTTGCTGCAAAAATATTAGTCTTAAAAAATGTCTACGGCTTTCTAGGGAATTTTCAATATGACCTTTGGCATGCAATGTAACGTTTCATGTAAATTTCACGATACACTCACTGTACGTACAAAATAATTGATTTAACCGTAGTTGAGTTGCGTTTACACTTTTTGAACTGTTGCTCGTACAAATAATATAACATACCGTGCAGATTCTCATTTTGCAATGGATTGAATAATTTTTTGTTTCTACGTATTTTTTTAAGCACAATAACTGCAAATAATATTATAATATCTACTTCTATTACAAGAGTTTTTTTTAACTCTAAAGGATAAATATTCATTTTTTTAAATAGTAAAAACACATTTTTCTTACTTACTTCCACAGTATATTTTTTGATCAGGACCGGTTTTTCTCATCGCAAGCCTTTTTAACTAATGATCAAAAAATATACTGTGAGAATAAGTACGAAAAAATATTTTTTTATTATTTCAAACACCATGCATTTCCATCAAGAAGTGACAGTTAACACCTTAAAATTTATATATACTCAATTCAGTTACATCCGTGTGATAAAATTCATGAAGATGCTGAAAGGCGAAACTCGGGTCGCTAGTGACAAAACATGTAGGTTCCTTTAAAGTGTCACCGAATCAAATTTTTTATTGAGTACGTATTCGAATCAAAATAATAGAACTCATTGAATTATCAATAGTACATTTTTAATAACAAAATCACATTTGTAGTAATATTCCCACAATATGTTTAATGATCATCGTTCTTCTCGAGGATTATTAAATGATACGATACAGATTATAAACAAACGAAGAGTGAAACCGCTCTTATTTTATTTCAATTATATTTTAAGTGGCTTTGGGATCTGGTATTCATTCAGTTTTGGAATCTTACGATTTCAGGATTGGCTATTTAGTGTAACACCATGTTTTAAAAAGTCAATGGTTGCCTTTTTTTGCTACAGTCATTCATATTATTTTGTTTGCTGCAGCTATTTAAAAGAAGGTTTTACCAGAAAATAGCTCAATGGAAGAATTGTTTTTCGATTTGGCGTCAAACTCAAAAGCGTGCATTCTTACCCTCTGTATTAACTGTAAATTTTTTTTACTATGCATATTTTCAAATATTTAGTATGTTTTGGACTATCTACGCAATATAACACAAAATACATGTAAGCAACTAGCTGTAAATCTGTGTTTGACAAGAACTCTTGATGTGTAGCTACGTCAAATTTTAATATGCCTATAATAGTATTTGCAACATTCAACTTTTTTCATTTTGATTAAATAGATATTTTTTTCAGTGTGAATATTTAGAATTTTGTCTGTTTACTGCTTTGATTATTGTTATATTCGTTTTGGTTTTATAGTTCAAATCTGATAAAAATCCATTCAACTGAACTACTATACATTTTAATACTCATTTAATAAACATAGTTCTATATGTTAAAAAATATCACTCGTCTAATAGACTGACTACCAATGCTTTATTTATCAAATACATTTCAAACTGAGGCACAAACATTTTTCACAATACGCTAGGATTTTTTCTAAGCATTCGAAAGCATTTCGTTACAATAAAAAGGAGTGAAACCGCCACATATTTCAGAATTGCCGAAAATATCACTTCATTTTCCATATGGCATTCCTAAAAACCCTCCAAAGCTTCCGATTCGTATTCAAATAGTCACGAAAAAATCTACGGCAACGTAGGATTACGTTTTTTCTTTAAGCCTTCGCGGTATATACGCATCGTCATTTAATTAAATCTGTTCAACCAACCAATTACTAAGTCATTGAAGCCTCAATCTTCAGAAACAAAGACATCAAGGGTCAGATTTTAGCGTGCTGTTGCGATATTAAAAACAATTTTAAAATCGCAAGATTGATCAAGTTATGAAAGTTACATTTTACGTGGATATGTTTGTTATAAAAATTAGGTATAAAAAACTATTATTTATACAAAACAAAAGGTTTCAAACATTTAAAATAATTAAACACACAAAAAATGGGAAAAAAACAATCTCTTATTCGAATTATTCCTCCGCAACTTCTATCAAATAGAAAACGATTCATCTCAAATAAATTAGAATATATTTTTAAGACAATTGTGTAGAAATATATAACGAACAAAATGTTATTCATTTTTATTAACATAATATAATCAAGGCAAACGTGTGAACTAGATTTGGATAATCCGTGGATTTCTCATAGACAAATCGATGTGACCAGCTCGCGTGTCGAAAAACCTTCTGATTTCTTTCTGTACGCACTAGGCTTAAAAACAAAAAACATTTTGTTTCCACTAACACTCAAATAAACAAATATCATTATAACTACAGTATTAACAATTAAAATGTTCGTTATCATAATAAATTTCCTTGAATTCCCTACGCTAACGTCAGAACAACGCGTGACAGATCAGCTAGTATTTTATAAATAAGGAAGTAATATACAATATTGCGACAAACAAACTTGGAATAAAGATCCATATATTTCATACTACCACTTATTTTCAATAAAAAAATAATGACAGTAAAAATGAACTAAATGATGGCTCTATTCTAAAAACATTGACTGACACAGGTAGTTTACGCTTTTTTGCTATAATATATAATTCTTGATAACTTTCATCTATTACAATATATAGGTCAAAAAAGCTTCAAGCATACAAATATGAGCTATAAGTATATTTAACAAAAAGCCACCTTTAAAATACAGCATTTACCATGTGTCAATTTCTAGTCAAATAATTTAAATTTGTTGAATAAAATAATACAAGCAAATATCCTACACATTGGTGTATACGTGTATATGTATAAATATTGCGCCCTCTGTTTTGTGTTTAACTCAATTTGCCACCCACGCCGACTCGGTGGTATTTCCGAAGTTCTACGAGTCTACGAGGACTCTACGGCGCAAAAGCTCAGAGTTAGTACTGAACTCAGTTCTTCTCTAAGCCTCGCGAGGATTGGACGTAAAGCTTTCGAACCGGTCTGTGCTTAATAGGAGGCGTGACCCTACAACCTATTCAGTGCGATTGTTTAGATTCTTATAAACATTACAAAGCCGAAATCAGAATTTTTCATACAGTGTAAAGTGACAAATTAAATTATTTTTAAACGTTCACGACTTTTGTTTAGTTTTATGTTCATATATTTGAGTGTTTAAATATTGTGGTGCTTAAATTTTATTTATATAAGTTTGAAATATTTTACCAGCAGAGATTTTATCACAATTACAAAACAGCGATAAGAATTTCATTTCACGTTTATTTAGCTATAAGAACACTTTCTTTGCAAGTATTAAACGTTTCAATGCTATTTTAATAAATGAGTCATTGTAACGAAACAATTATTTTTACCAAATAACGTAAATTTATTACTGGCCGAAAAAATGCTTAAATATTCACGATTTGGAACAACATTACCTTTACCTTACCTTTTTGCATTATTATGTATGTATGCATAAAAATACAATATTATATTATCTCGCACACTACTTTATATGAAATGATAATAATCACACATTAATTCTTAAAAATTCTTACACGTTGTGAAATCTTAAAAAACAACAATTTGTTTTTCTATCGCCATTTATGTAAAATAACTATTAATTCACTTTATTACCTTCAATAATCCGGTGTTATGGTATCAAAACAATACATAATTTATCTTTATATTGCATCAGAGTCAAATTTTTAGCACTACGAGTCATAAGTCATTTCAAAACTGTATTTTAATGAAACGTGAAAATTTTATTACGTTTGTACACAAAATTATTTTTAACACATTACATTTTACATAGTAAATATTAAATTAAAATCAAAATGTAGATTATTAGAATAAACATTTTCGCCACAGAAAAATCTATACGAAAATTACAAACAAGACTATCTGCCTCCAAATTGTTCAAAAAATCTTTTACAATCAGTAGAAATACAAAACTCAACAGATATAACGATTATAAGTATGAATATAAAATGAATATTTTAAAAATAATTTTAGTTATACATATGACTTCCTTACCAAATCGAATAAAATTATCGTATATTTTTTGAAGATAAAACTTGAACATTAAAATTTAATATAATATTTAAACCTTTCTGCTTCTAATCTGAATTTTCTCAATAGAAACAGCAGTTTAAGAGAGCTAATTGTTATTCGAACCTTACACAATTTTTTTTGGAACTAGTAAAATAAAACCGGTAAACTATGGCACTACTAAATATTATCAAAAAGTTCTTGATATGCAAAAGCAATCAAGCATGCTCAGGCTGCTTTAATGAAAAGAAAATGAGACAAAGTTATCATTAATTTTTCCGTTAGCCAACTTCTCACATTTAAATGTCTGTTTTTTTGTTCAATTCTTTTAATACTGCAATCAAAGATGATGATGTATACCATTAGAGAACAAGTCAGGTAAATATTTAATATATGATATATATTTTTTTTAATTTCGTTTTATATGACAACGCTTTGTCAAAAATTATAGCACTATTCTTTATCAAACAGTCATTATGTTAGCACTTCTGTATCTTATAAAGATCTAAAATATATGATATAACGGAAAGAAATAATAATTTTTAAAGGTGTGACTTCAAATAAGCCTGCCGCTGGTTTTCGTCGAGTAAACACGTAAATACTTATTTTATTTTGAAGTTCTAATATTTACAACTATTTTTACTAACAAAACCTTTTTTAACCATATAGAAAAAAATGTCAAGGCCAGAGATCAGTGAGACACATCTGTGATATTTTATGCTGTTTTTGTTTGATAAAGGAATGAAAGCAAAACAGGCCGTGCAGATCATACACAAAATGTATAAATATGTGTAAAAAATGCCATATATGGCTTAAAAAAATTAAGTTATGAATAGAGGTTAGAAAAGCCTTCCCAAATCAGGAAGGCATTAAGCATTAGATGATGACGTGCAAAAATCGCTGATGAAAGCAGATCCTCGTAAAACCATAAAAGTTGGCAACAGACCTTGGCTTCCTTTTGGACGACCTTAAAAAATAATCTCAAACGCATAGGAAAAAAGCACAAACAAGGAGACTGGGTTTCGCGTGAATTGTCGCAAACAGTACTCGAGCAGCGAGAAACCACTCTCGGCACGGATGACACAGGATAAAATCAGCGAGCTTGATTTTAAAGTTTTGCAAAACTGACCGTATCCTGCTGATATTGCAGCCTTTAACTACCACCATTTCAGATCTTTGGAGCATTGGCTTAAAGATAAAAAAATAATTAACTCAAATTTGAATTGTTACAACTTTGTACGATTCCACATGTTTTGTCACTAACGACCCGGGGTTCGCCTTTCGGAATCTTCAGGCATTCTATCACACAAATGCAACAGAACTGACAGTCTATCAATTCACTAACTGCTGAAAGTTGTAACAATTCAAATTTGATATTGAAATTCCATCAAGCACCTTCAGTCGATATCATAAATTATATCTCAACTCATTATTTAATGAAAAACAATAAAGGGATTAAAAAATTGCCCAATCTTGAAAAAAGGTCATAGAAAACAACTATAATTTATAATTTTTTTGTATGTGAAAAAAACATGATTACTTTCCGCTTTACTGAATATAATGTGTAAGTTTTTTTTTTCATTTTATATGAATAAAAATTTGATAAAATCTATACTTGTCAGCCTATAACCAATGCATTAAAATATATTCGAGATAATTTTAATTTTGATATAAAACATTTGAAATCAACTCATTTAGAAATAACATCGCAGAGATCAAAAATAACAAATATGAATCGATTTTTTTTTAATTTGATTTCGATCATTCTAGAACCAAGATTTCCTTATTTGCTTAAGCAAAGCTCTCAGCACACTTTTCCGCCCACATAAACCTATTCATGGCTAATATTTTGTTGAAAATATTTTGCAACCTATTGCAAAATAAAATAAGTAAACCTTTTAAACAAATTGTAAAGAAGAATTTTTCTTTATCGAAGTAATGTACTGCTTTATCATGAAGAAGCTATGTGGGTTTATTTAAAACACTGAAAATACTGTAAAAACATTTTTTGTTTAAATGTTATTTCGATAAAAATTTGTTACGAATACTAAAGATATTATTTCAAATTAATGACTACGTAATCAAAATGCTAACTTCTTTTCATAATTTCCAAAGTTCAAAACCATTTTGATTGTTAACATTTCGATACTGTTTAATAAATATAATTTACATTTATTTGATAAGCAAATACATTTAGAAGTTACTTATTGATTTTTTAAATGCAATTAACAATTTATTCTAAGCAATAGTACTGAAAAACACTCACACTCAACTAAGTTACCAATACACTCAGAAACGATGTAAGGAGCTACCAATAGACAGACTTTCATTCATAAGCCATCCTGTGATCTTTTAGTACTTAAAAATAACTTAAGGGATATTCAACAAGTTCTCAGAGAATATTTGCAAAAGTTGGTTACCAAACACTTTGAAAATTAAGCTTCCAAAACAAACATGCTCAAGTCTTGGCAAAACTAAAATTGTTTCGTGATTAGCTATCGGACGGTGTATTTTTCCCTTATTTTAAATAAAAAATCTCTTAATGTATTCTATTTCAATTTTTTCTTTAATTTCGAGTTTTTATTAATATGTTTGCTCATATCAGTTAACTTTTGATCGATAAAATTTCATTTTCTGCTTGTTTTCGAACAACAATAATATATAATATAATATTTTCATTTGATAGCAATACGGAACTATAACAAAAATCGCTGTTTTATTTATATATATATTTTGATTTATAATATTTTCGTCATGGATTATGAAAAAATATATTTTTTTTTATATAATTCTGCATGAAATTGAATCGATAAGCAATTTTCAAATATAAGAAATATTTGTTTACTTTTCTTTGTGCAACCAAACCTCTTATTTTGAGTAATAATTAAGATGCTAGAAAAAACTGCGACTACATCGAATACGTTATATTTCTTAGTAACCCTACTTTACTTCGATGTATTCAGTAATAACTTGATTGATAAAAAAAATAATATTAAAAATTTAAAAAAAACACGGCTTGTTGCTCGAATTTTTAACGTCTAGTGAAAAAAATCTCTTCAATATGAATCGTTTAAGAAAGCCAAGATTTTTTTCTGTTTCTTATTGAAAACAAACTCATAGTTTATACTCGTTACGAAAGTTACTCTAAAAATCCTTTTTTTTTGAAAACTGCATTATTTTTGTTTTTTCAACCACTTTTTTGAAAAAGAGTAGATAAAGAACGTTAGCCAGGACAGAAATAGTTGTCAAACAATCGCTTTCGCTGCGCCACGGTTTTTATAATACTATGAAATGATCCGTTTAGGATCTCGAGCCTGTAATGAGTAAACTTTACCACTTTGCAGACCAAAAAAAAAACAGTTATTTTGAAATAATTGCGGGGCTTTCAATCAATGTTATACCCAAATATAACAAAAAGTTTTTTTAGTTAGCTCTATTATCGTCCTCCAAACATAATATTGATTTTTTTATTTGATGATTTAAATGTCGGCCTAATTCTTTTTTAAGTTCTCGAAGTATTAATTATTACACAATAACATTTTTGGGGCAAATATTTCTTCAGTAATTAAGAATAATGTTTTGTCTTATTACATTATTTTTTTAATAGCGTTTATATGTCAGAATGAAATCGATCAGTTATATTCATGTGTCAAAAAAGGCATTTGACATATGACACGAAGCACACACATTTTTACTACAGTTAAATTGCTTTCATTGACTCAGAACGTAAGATCGATTTTTTAAAGGAAAATTTAAAATGAAATTCTATAGTTTTTAAACGAAAACCCTGTTTTTAATAATTTATGTACCGTACCGCAAACGCCACAAAAAAAAATGTTACAGTAGAAAAATTTTGATTGCTTATTTAAGTATATAATATAAAATATGACGGTACAAATGAAAAATTAGGGTTTCCTGTACTTTTTCATTGATGTTTATATCATTATTGTTTTATTCATTATAACATAACAAAAATAAAATATAAGTTAAAAAATATCTTAACGGTCGTATAAATTTTTCTTTTCTATTATATGGTTTTGAAATGATGTGCTATTTTATTCAAAACGATGTAACCATAGTAAAATTCAATAAAGTCGTTGAATCCCACAATATATAATATATATCGTACATTATTAACATTGTATTATTGGCTTGTATTTCTTATATCCAATATGTTTAATCGGCTATGTTGACCTATCCTCCAAATTAGTGTTCCTTCAAGGACAACAAAAATCTCGATTTGAAAAAAATATCAAATATCGGTGTCAAAAGGTTAACAAATACTTTAACGAAATACAATTCTGAATATAATATATCAAAGAGCTAATAGTTCGCATTATTTAGATATCTTTATTCGGCTTTCAAGTTCCTTTAAGATGATTTTTTTTCAAAGAATATGAAGGACTAATTTTTTTTCTTTTATTTCAAAATATTTTATACTTCAATATTATTTGAATGGAGTATAATGTGTCTGGGAAAGATGTCAATAAAAGAATTCATATCAACTACAAAGGAAAAATCCCAAATAGTTATTTAAGAGACATTTGATTTTATTTAATTTATAATATCGACTGAAAGTGCTGCATGGCAATTCAATATCATTTTCCACATGTTTTATCATTAATGACCCGCGTTTCGCCTTTTGGGATCTTCACGCATTCTATCACACGGATGCAATAGAGATGATACAAAGTCAGTATTACTGTGTCAGTTCTATCAAGATAGTATCAGCTGAATGACTGACTATATTAGCCTTACAAATGCGGGCATAAATCTTGCGTTTCAAATAGCCTTACAAAAGAATGATCTAGGCGACCGCGTAGGCTATTGAAAATCATGTTAAGATAAGGTTCTCCGTAAACAGTTACCGTAACCTTAAAATCACCATCAAAAGATAAGGGCTGATGATTTCTACATATCACACTTTACTTAGAAAACTATCCATCAGTCACTTTAAATGAATATAGAAGTAAGCGAGGAATTAATTGAAAACTTTCAATAGCACAAAACCAATATTTTGATTATCAATGAATATATTTAAATGGATTAAAATTGATCGTTATGAGAATTAAAGTTATTATGAATAAATTGCGACATGTATATACGATGTTGTGAATGTTTTTTTTTTAATAAAATCTTATAAAATTTGAACTTTAAATTAAATGAAATCAAATGCGAATCTTGATATTTTAAATCCTATTCCTTAAGCAATTTATCTAATTGTGGTAGATGGATCATTTCAAACAGTTTTCTTGACAGCAGCAATGTTTTCGGCTAATCTTGTTGAACTTGTGTTTATTTTTCAGTCTCTTCCTTGAAAATCAATCACTTAACGATAAATTGTGAGTTTTGATGCCACATTATAATAACCCAAAATTTTACGTAATTTTCTAATCAAATTTTAATTGTTACAACGCTGTACGACTCCACGTGTTTTGTCACTAACGACGAAGGTTTCGCCTTTCGGCATCTTCAGGCATTCTATCATACAGATGCATTACACATAGTTAGTTGTGTTGCATCCGTGTGATAGAATACTTGGAGATACCGAAGGGCGAAACCGGAGTCGTAAGTGACAAAACATGTGGAATCCTACAAATTAGTAACAATTCAAATCAGACCTTCAGTCGGTATCATAAATTTTCTAATCATCACATTAATTATTGATTGACTTGTAACAAAATGTTTTCACGGCTGAAACATGTCAGTTTATTTACTATTTTTTGCATAATAAATTATTAACTACTTTACCAATGCCCAATATTGTTAATTAATTAGTAAGGTAATTAATGCCCATGTCAAAATACATGTTAACTAGTACTGACCAAACTAAATATTTTACCTTGTAGTAAGTATTTTTGTATTTTGTAACGTTGTGTATGGATTGAGTTTTACAAATTGAATTAAAAATCGAATATTTGTGATAAAAGGAAAATTGATGGATCTTCTAACAGACATTCATAAAGTGAATAGTGTTTGTTAAGATATCCCTTAATTGATCGATGAGAAGTACGCCTAAGAAAACATTTCACACATATTTATATTTCACTTCGTTGAAGACGTGAGATCAATCATTTTTATCTTTCTCTTTGACTACGTACTTCCAATCAATTCAGCCAATCTAATTTAGTAATTATAATTTTATCTGATATACAGTAGACTTTATTGAGAATGTGTGTTTTTTTTTAATACATGTTAGAAAATTTTGTTAGTTAGTTTGTGGATTTTTCTTAAAATTTTCTTTTTTGATCAAATGGAAATCTTTTCAACCTCCGCAACATTTATTTTAAATTTTGTTGGGAACTAAATTATAATTATTTAAAATCGTGCGGTACATTAAAAGTCAATATTTTTTTTTCAGTTAATGTTAAATTTACTGGCATTTAAGTCTGTTTCCATGAGAAAAGTATTGAATTTTAAAATACGTCAATTTAACTTTATGAAAAAATATTTCAAACTCATTTAAAGTTATGACACCTTATTCAATGACATGTCATAACATTTTGACATCCAGCTTTTTTCATTACAATATTCTTTGTTTCTTATTTTGAACCTTTATTAATGTACATTTTAAATATTTAGGTTTCCTTATTAAGTCTAGATATTTTAAACGAGATTTCATCGACATCAAACTCCATAAAAACCAACGTATACGCAGTAGAGTAAACAGACTTATTTAGTACAAACAACTGGATTCACTTAAATTAAAAACAATCTAAACAAAAAGACGAAATATTTTTTTAAATTAATTGAGTCATTTGTAGAGTACTATCAAATTTACACATTTTTTTTATTGAAATTTTCCAAGCAAGTCTCGTTATATTTAACATTGTCAAAGCCGTTTAACTGCTTACACAAGCGATCGATTTAATTTTCAACTATGTTACAGTGCATAAGAATGAAACGAAAATATCGAAAAACAATTAACCTTAAAAGCTTTCCGACAAGTATTGTAGCCAAGCTCAAATTATTAAAGACCACTATGAGAGCCGTTTTGTAAATTAACAGGTAATCGATAAAACATTTATCAAAATTTTATACTTCTTCTACATATTAACCTTAATGGACAAAAGACTTACAATTTTAATTGTGATTGATCACAAAATTTAACACTTTCATATTTTTCGGCTTATTGATTTTGAAATACTAGATAATGTTTTATTTAATCTATGTTACAATTTTTCTCTCAATCCAATCTAAGTTTGATGAATTAAAAGCTCTTTATAATTTAGATTCAAAACCTTTTATTCCGTTTCATTGATTTTTATTTTATAGTAGTAAGAAATTTCAAGGCTTTTTCAAGCGACACTTATTAAGAAAAATCGCATTATTCTTTGAAAATTTTAATATGTAATTCAATGATTGCATATGTTATTTCAATATTTAAGATAATCTCTTTGAATGTGAAAGCCTAATCATTTTGCGTTTTTATCCGATAACATGTTGAATCTTATATCCTATCTTTAGTTAAAAACTATTCCGTTGCAGGAATTATTGTCAACTATGCGAAAAAACGGTTAACAGGACTAAATTTAATGATTATATCTTAAACTTTTCCACACCATTCAAGGAATCCTTTCTTTCAATGTGTGTCACTTAAATAGGTAGTGTTGCCATTGATAGGTAATTAAATAAAACTAATTTGGCTGAGAGGTTAAAAATTAACAGATTTGCAGTAATTTTTAACACAGTGTGAATATTTGTAGTTGTTCTTAAAAGATCTTAAAAAACTACTGAGATATAGGTCACTCTTTTTCCCATCATTGAACTACACATTAAGCTCTAAAAAAAAATTAAATATATTCGTTGTTTACAAATTACGTTTAGTAGACAATTTGGCAGTTGGTTATTTTTCATTTTAATTTAAATGTATCAAAAAGTATGACAAAGAAAAAAATTGTTTTACAGCTATTTATCAATAAAATAATCATTTTTTTGTTTTCTATAAAGGCATTTTAACACATAAAACATTGCATTAAAAATGAATCTATAGTATTTCTCAAAAGACACGAATATTTTTTTACTCTAATTCTATTTTAATCAATGTCGGCTTTTTTTTGGCGATCATAATTAACTCGATTAAGTCGATTACGATAAATGAAACCTGTCCTGATCATCATGGTAAAAGAAGTTTATATCCTAAAATTTTATTCTTATAAATAAAATCTGTTTTTACGTAGAATTAATAGACAGCACAAGATAATTGTTGAATAATTGATTATAATTGATCATTAGCTTTGTTATCATCTAAAGGGTCTTTCATTAAGAACGCTCAAAAAGTATAGCAGCCATGTTGTTAAAGTGACATCTATCAAATTTGTCGTCGATTGTTTAGTCAAGTACGGAAAACCATTATGAAAAGTTATAACGTTGAACGACGTACGAATATCATCTAGGGCGACGGTGACGTGATTGGGTACTGTGATAACGCCTATATACTTGTATATATACAACATAGCCAACAAAACAAAAGCCATCCGACAAATTTAGCCACATTTTTGCGACAAAATCATTGAAAATCGGACCTCCTGAATATGTGCCACCAAGCAATGCCACGGCGGACACTTGAACGACGTTATATTTCACACTCAATACTATAAAATATACTTAACACATTGGTCGCCAACAGATTTTACGTAAAATAGTGAAAACAATGATTATATGTTTGTAAGTAGTATTTTTTGTAATTTTGATGATTTTTTTATTTGAATAATTGTTTTTTTGAAATAATCCATGCCGGTTACCGGTGACCCCCATGGCGATCAACGTGTTAACATATCAAATAAAAAAAGTGGATATCACACGCATAACCGGTATTATTAACATTAACATAAATTTTGAGCGTTCCTATTGAAAGACCTTCTATTTTGAGATATTGATGTTGGCCATTTAAAGCATGTTTTTTTTTAACAAATGTGTGATGTCAATATTCTTTAATGTTACATACAATTACCAAAACAAAATGTTTCCGCTTTCTATATATATTTATTCATTAATTCTTATCAAAAGTACCTAAACTGCCGCTTTTATCAACAATTTATACATTTACCTTCATAAGCTTTTAGGTACGTAAAAATGGCGTCATTGAAAGCCACATTATATACTATAGAAAAAAATAGGATTGATTATAGAGCAAACGTGTATCACCGTGTGGATCTATTCGGACTACTTTTTCATTCCTTATAATATGTGTATATATTACATATATATTGTTGGCAAAAATTAAAACGAATTCCTTGTTTTTATAAAAAAAAATATTTATTATGACGGCATACGTATTGGGAAACACAATTCATAGCGCGATATGCGGGTTTCGTAACGTGTATATTTCATATATTCCCACGCATATACATTATTTTTCATTTGTTGAATCATATTATAATTACGTTTGTACAACTCTGTCAACCTTACAAGAAATTGATTATAGACTAAGTGTATCATTATAAAACATTTTTCATCGCTTTTTTACCTTATTACAGAAATACTGGTATATACCATACATCTACATGTGTAATTTTAATTTTTCTATTTTTATAATAAAACACATTTCCAGTTGATTGAATTGACATTGACTTGGTAGAACTCCATTATAACACGATGAAAAATAATAATGTATATCAGTTCTGCAAAATTTATAAGATACATGTATATTTAGCTGTTTTGGCCTTCATCAGACTATATCAGAACTATCAGAATTAGTTCTGATGAAGGCGTAAGCCAAAATGGCTATCGACTATACATCTTATAAATTTTGTAGAACTAAAGTACATTGCTCTTTTTTTACCGTGACATTTTTTAGAACCTATTTTCACAATATATTTTATGATTAATCAGTTGAAAATCTTCGCGATAAACGAAAGCTTTATTGATCATATAATTATTATTCAAATTATCATGCGTTTCCATCAAGAAATGAATTTTTACACTTATTTCATAATATATTCAAACTTCATCTAATGATGTTCGTTTGGTATGCTTGCTTCACATATGAGACTTCTTGTGGTAGTCTCAACTATCAAGAAAATAATAACACTTTGAAAATTGCAAGCATACCTACAATATAGCCAGTCTAACAGTAAATTAGCGAACATTCTATTAGTGACAACAAAGGCAAGGTTGGTTAAAAGATGTGTGTTTCATCTGAATTTCAATTAAGTGTGCTATGCGACACGCTTTGATGTAAACACTTGCTATTCCCACATTTCTCGTGCATGAATAATACAAAATATGTTTTGTTAAGCTGTTTTCGTTTCAGAATAACTTTTGGATTTTTCATGATTTTCTTATGCATATGATTTTCAATAAATGTGTTCATTAGATATCGATATTGTTAAGCTTTGATTACACATAGAATTTTGTAAGTAAGTTATCGAGACCAAAAAAAAATATTATATAATAAATTTACACTAATTTACGATAGCGACTAAGGTTACTTGATGGGATTTTGGTATCATATATGAATTGGTGAAATGCATGAATGCCAATGGCATGAAAATGATTTCTACTTTCGACATATTCATACGTTCTATTGCACGGATGAAATGGAGTGACAAGACATGTGAAAATGTACAGAATTTCAACAATTCAAATTTTATAAACTTATATTCGGTTGTTGTCGATATTTAATTAAATCAGTTTCTGCTGTCATTGAATATTTTGTGCTCATTTAAAATAACTTTTACAATCAAATAATGTTTATATATTCATACTATACATACAAAAATTTTCTTAGAGGTTTCAAAACTTTTTCAATGCAAACCTTACACAGCAACGTGAGTATAATTATCATTAATTATCACAATCACTTAATGATATCAAGAATCTAGAATCATATCAACCACAAATAAACTATTTTGACTAAATATTATGCAATTTGAAACTCGTATTTTTTTCTTCATGAATACGCGAGAATTTTTTTCGTCCTTTTTGTTTTTTTGATAAAAAAAGTAAAATTATTTTTCAATTAAAATATATTTTTTTTCTGGTGCACAGCACAATGTTATAACATTTAATTGTATGTCCTGTCTTTATAGTTTTACTATTAAAAACTATATAAAAATAGAATCATTTATTTAAAAACTTAATAAGCTTCCAATGTATAGAAAGAAATATGCGCTATTCATCAATATTTTAATGGGCTAATGAAATATTGAAAAATACACATTTAAATGCACAACAATACGATTTCTGAGCTATACTTTCATCCGATTTGACTAAAATTTTCATATACTTACATGATATTTATAAAATTTTGGATTCATTTCACATTCGTGAATCTTTTGTTCGTTTGTGTACAGAAATTTCTCAGCGACGTTTATATTACACAAATAGATACATTAAGGATACGGTGACAATTTCTTACATTACCAATTATCAAAATTCAATATGAAGTGAAGGTTACAAAGTATAATTAATATGAAAGTTAAAACTATATTTGCAGTTTAAAGATAGGTATTTTTACAATGTCGTTAACAGTAAAGATGTCTTACAGAAAGCACTAAGCGTTGCGCAAGTACAATAAAAAGTTTCTCGTAAATACTTTATTCTTCAAAAGTTTAACTGTCGATAGTTACTTAAGCATGATAATATTACTTGAGGCATTCTAAGACATTTGATGGTAATAAAATGTACAGTAGAGTTCGTATATACATTATAAAATTATCAAAATAACAAATTTATTTAAAAAAAAAATACATATAAGATATCTATTGTCAAATGGATCGGTATTTAAAACGCCGAGCCTCTTTCATATTAACAAAATATTTTTGAAATGACAAAACAATGATTTTATCATAAGTCATTGGTAAAATTAATCAATGGTCTTTTTTCAATTAAATTATATAAGAGCCGCAAATTAATCAAATTAGTGTCAGATATTTCTAGAATTTCAATCAGTAAACATCAATATGAAAATTTCGGATTTTTGATGACATGAATTACCAACTCTTCCAGATATATGTCTGAAATATTTTTATAATAACAAAAACTACGTGAATATTGCGACAGAATATGAGTTTGAAAAATTAAACAGTATCCTTAGTCCAGCTTTATGTGGTCAACATGACATTGCTTTCCGTGACGAATCTAATTGACCCCATTCCCAGAACAAATAGATATTTTATCAATAGAAACATTAATTTTATTCAAATACATCTTTTTTCATGCTTTTAAATCTCTTCCACATATCCTTTCTTAAAAGTGAGACTTTACCTAACTAGTCCTATCTAAATCTTACTCGTTTAACCTCTATCTCTTTTTAAAGAAAGGTCGGAAAGATTGTAGAATCATTGTGTATCAAACGGTGTAGTTATTAAATCTGTAAACTGAATACACTAAAAATACATGAAAATTGAAAATTAACAATTTTATTATTGCTTTATATTTGACCTTTGCAAATACCATATATTTGTTTGTGTCATCAGAGATTTTTTTTATTGGATCGAATTTATTGAATTAATTAGTAGAATACATATTTACAAATGACAATATCAAAATTATACTTGCCATAGACAACCTCATCTTTAAAAGCATACGTTTCTTCATTCGCTAAAAAATCATCGTCAATCTGTAAATTAGTAAAATTTAAATTGTTTAAATTTTGCACGATTCTACATGCTTTGTCAGTGACGACCGGGGTTTCGTCTTTCAGCATATATAGCCAATTTTTAAACGGATAAAATTGTTTCTTTTAATAATTAAATAGTCGTATTTTATTAAGTAAAAAAAATATATTTTATATCAACACAGACAACACAAATAACCGCTATAAAACCAGTTTGAATATCTATGGTAAGGCCTATATTGATATTTAACTTTTTCTTTTAATTACGGTAAACAAATGGCAAATGTTTAATTAATGGATATTCATAAAAAATTCAAAAAAAGTTTTTTTCGATAATCAACATATACCTAAAAATGTTATGATAATTTGTTGAAAAATGTTGATGTTTCGTTTTTGCCATTTTTCATTTACTACTTAACACTCACTATTAAATGTTCAACATTTTTTACTGCGAAAAACCTTTCGAAAAGGAGAATAAACTCTTTCCTTCACAAAAAAATGTGTCAAACAATAATGCGACCATAAAATTACTTTGTACTATATTGCATCAATTTTCTCTCGTAAATCCAATCAAAACTTTTTGTGTGGCTTTTGGAAAAACGTTTACATGTTACTTTCGAAATACGTGTTGGCAAAATTAAAAAGTTCACAATCATGTTTGCTAACAACTCATGTATGAAAACCGGTTGACATGATAAATAAACACAACGGTCATAAATGGTTGATTTTTCTTTTGAAAATTAAAAGCATCGTATTTTTTTCCCATAAATTAAATAATTCACAAAATTTTATTTTTAACTCTCATTTTGTTCAATTCGAATCGTCGTCAATTCGTTTTAGAGTGGTAAGTTACAAAACAAAAAAATTGAAACATTTGCAACTTGATTCTAGATTAAATTAAACTTTTTCATTTTCTACGAATTTCAACAGCTCATCTATTTTTATTATATAGTATATATCATTTAACAGTAATATATTATTGTAACACAAATTATCGCGTGTTAGGTAAATTTTAGTGGTTACGAACAAGCTTGTTGTGCCCTAATGCTCAGAACATGCTTAATTCACCTCTATCACTGGGATTATCGGTAAAATTACTGGCATTCTCATACTGTTACTGAAACATTGCACTAATTATTCGTTTTCATAACATGCATAGAACCTATGATTGTATCAAAACTTGATGCAGGGATCGAGTGTGATATCTTTTTTTTTTGTTACCACTTTCTGCCTTGTTGTATAAGTACATTACTGTATCAGCTCGCTACACGGACTTAGTTTGTTGTTTTGTATACATAGCTTATTCGTCGCTCATTCCTTAGAGTTAGTTAACTTCTACGTGATTTTCATCTCCAATAGGAACAATCTGAAAAAAGATACCATCAATGTATAAAATATACAACAAAAGAAAGAGAGACATCCAACTCTTAACGCATAAAAGCTGGTCCAAAAAATATATATGTATGTGTATGTGTTGTAACACTACAACTATACTTATATAAAAATTTATCTTCTTTTAAAGTTTTATTAGAAAAAAATAAGTCTTGAATGTATGAACAAAAATACTTTAAATATATTTTTTAACTCTTTTTTGGTGCTTTTTAATATTATTTTTTTTTATCAATAATTTCAAAAATAAAGAGTAGAACAACGTCTCAACGCGGAAATATTTTCAAAACGATCAAACAAAAAGAAAACCAAAAACAATACATCTATTAATTGAAAAAAGTATATTTAATATTCACAATCGATATCATTTTAAATATTCTCAATTGAATATTATAACTTATTATAACAATATTGTCACTTCATTAACAAAGTATCGGTTTTTGAATACGTTCAAGCTTTTCTTTACATGGGGGATATCATCTATAATCTATAATAAATGAAAAATGTTAATGTGAAATCATTTGTCGCTAATGAGAGTTTTAATTGTGATTTTTTAAATGTTACTTTATGTAAGAAATTTTAACATAATTATTTGATATTTAGATTAGTAAGCCATCGTTGATAAATCTACTTATAATTGTGAAACAGTGACTTATTGAAAGTATACATGTAACATAAAATAACATTAAAAAATATGGTGCGTATAATTTTTCATACAATAATAGAACTGTGATATGTATAAAACTATGGGTGAAGAAGAGAAAAGGAAATCTTTACTTCTACTGTTACTTCTTGAAGCCGCATTCTCTATTAAAGGTAAGATTTATTTTCCTTGTGATGATCTTTTTTATTATTATTCAAACTAATGCAAGTTTTCAGCGTCGGTGAATTAACAAGCAACAATATCTCCTAAGCAAATGTTTATAAAATGAATTTCATGGTATGATCACTGAAGAACATCATTTAATATTCGCATTGTAATTTCTGGATTTTATAAAGTATCTTTAAAACAGCAAACTCCTTATTTAATTTCAGTTTTTACAACTTTGTACGATTCGGCATGTTTTGTCACTAACGACCCGGGTTTCGCCTTTCGACATATCCAGGCACTCTATCACGCGGATGCAACAGAACTGACGGTTCGTCAGTGATAAAACATTTGGAATCGTACAAAATTGCAACAATTTAAATTCCATAAAGCACCATCAGTCGATATCATAAATTATTGAATTCGAAACTGCTTTCTTGATAATGAAAATTTTCTGTCAATCTTAAAATAAAGCACGGTGAAAAAATAGCAATGTATTTTAGTTCTACAAAATTATTTTTAACAAATATAGTTGATAGCTATTTCGGCTCACGCCATCGTCTAACTAACATTTGCTTATCTATATATAGCTGTGCAGAAAAGGCACACAACACATCCTCTCTCCTTGTTCCAACGGCCTAGCTTGTTACTTTAACACAATGACACTAAATTTTCAAAATTTTAAATGAAACAATAGATGTCTATGACAATAAGATTATATGTGGGACGGAAGTGATCCTTCTGGAAGTAAATCAGACCACCCCTTTGTGCAACGACTGGACAAGTGGCGATACTATTATGTTAGTTTGTTCGTTAACAATCCTTTGTAATAATTGGTGTATATTGATTTCTAGCTGTTCTAAAGCCGTCATTCTCCAACCCTTACTACAAAGATGCAAACATTTAGGGGCTGAGTTTGAATTTCTATTATGTGATTCATTAATAACGTGACCCAATAAAAGATAACCGCTTCTATAAATCTATTAACTACCTAGGTAGCATTAGCGAAAAAATTCATCGGGAGATTAAAAACTCAATAAACGTAGCTTTCAAAGTCAACAATAACTTAGGCAGACATCTTAAAAATAGTAAATATAAAATCAATATACTGGACAGAAGCGGTATTTATAAAATGTCCTGTGGCTCATGTTTATCCGTTTATATCGGACAGACAGGTAGAAGTATATCTACTCGAGCTAAGGAACATGTAAGATCATTCAACAATAAAAAAACAGATTCACAATTCGCTAATCACGTTATTAATGAATCACATAATATAAATTCAAACTCAGCCCCTAAATGTTTGCATCTTTGTAGTAAGGGTCGGAGAATGACGGCTTTAGAACAGCTAGAAATCAATAGACACCAATTATCACAAAGGATTCTTAACGACCAAACTAACATAATAGTATCGCCACTTGTCCAGCCGTTGCACAAAGGGGTGGTCTGATTTACTTCCAGAAGGATCACTTCCGTCCCACATATAATCTTATTGTCATAGACACCTATTGTTTCATTTAGAATTTTTAAAATTTAGTGTCATTATGTTAAAGTAACAAGCTAGGCCGTTGGAACAGGAGAGAGGATGTGTTGTGTGCCTTTTCTGCACAGCTATATATACAATAGATAAGCAAATGTTAGTTTAAGCATAGTTCTGACGATGGCGTGACCCGAATTAGCTATCAACTATATTTGTTAAAAATAATTTTGTAGAACTAAAATACATTGCTATTTTTTCACCGTGTTATAATGGAGTTCTACCAAGTGAATGCCAATTCAATCATTAAAATAAAGCGTTCAATATTACACAAAAAAAAACAAATAAAACGAGCTAAATATAAATTTGATTATATCATCATTGTTGCGAGGATTTGTCGATTGCGTTCAATATTTTGATTTATTGGTAGATTGAAATCTGAAAATATTCAGTAGTAAGCTTTAACAAACAAAAAAGAAGAATTTTTTATTGTAGTTTCGAAAATTTTACTTGGTTCACACATTTATGCTATATGCTAATAAAGCTCTAAATATTTTCAATGTACAAAGAAATTGATTTTAGCAAACATTGTAACTAATTCTATAGCTATTATATAGCTTCCGTTATGTTTAATTTCACTCTTATGTCTTAAGTAGTAAGTCTAAGTCGAAAAATCAACCAACTCATCTAGCAAATTGGCAAATTTTACTATATTGGGACTTAAACAAGAACAATTCATTTCTCCTTGTTCATTAGGACATTTTTCAAAATTGTCTTATCGAAAAAGCAGTCGCAGTCGCTCGTTTTTCACCACTTCGACTCCACAGTCCTTAAACACACACCCTACTGGTTTTAAAATAAAGCATCGATTTGAATGTAAAACAAAGCCGCTAAGTACTGAAGATAACTTAAATAGCTCCATAAATAAAATAGTTTTTAAATAAATCTCGTTTTCTTTTCCTTTTCTACGGCTTTCGGTCTCTGCTGCCTTAAAGAAAATTCATATATTTTACCCATTAAAGATTATCCTGGAAATTTATTTGATAACTCTAGGGTTTGACTAATTTCAGTAATGCAATATTTGTATGCGTTATTTTTAGAAGATCATTATATCGAGATTATTCTGATGTTTCTAACGTCACAATGACCAGAAATATTTATATAATCTTGGTTTGGTCAAATTATATTCATTGATATTTTTAAAGACAAATTTAATAAATTATTTTGTTAAAATAAAGAACATTTAGCAAAAATTAGATATTTTATGTTTTAATTTATTTTGACTACTTGGTAAATATAAATATATCAAAGAATAAAATTACATTTTGTTACCAAGTAAATTTTCTACCCTATACTCACATTTAAAAAAAATATTTTTGTGCTTTCATAACAATTCTCAACACTTAAGCGGTGACCAACAAGCGTTTTTTTTTCTGAAATTGAAAATATATAAATTTAATATTGTCGACATCTTCAGCTTAAGACAAACAAATATTCAGTAAACTTTCATTCGACGCGTAAGTTTATTAAAACAGATATTATTCACGGTTGAGAGACTAACTAGGACAATATTATTTCATTGTTTAGTGTCATTAGTAATCATTCAAACTTCAACAGTGAAAAATATGTTCTTTGCTTGAAATATTATTTTTCTGTTTACGGTTATTAATCATGTTTTCAATTGTTGGAACATAAACGAAACATGTTCACATTCCTTTCGTTTCCGTTAAAATGTACTACTTTTTATTGTAATTTTTTTTAATAATAAATCACTTGCTTTATAAAAATACACTGTCTTTTACCAATTAATTTCAGTATACTTTTTTGCTTTCGATCATAATGGTTATAACAAAACACAAATTGCTTAATTTTACTGTCATTTATATACCAAAATGTATGGTGAAAGTTTTATAAAAAGCGTCATCAACAACTGATACAAATCTATTTCCAAACGCATAGCTTATTTTTACACAATTCTTTGTATCAATCAGCGATCAATTTGATTAATTTCATTTTTAGAGCTATTTCTTTTATGAAATGATTTGACACAAAATCCAGCTGTATTTTAGTAATATTCACAATAATTATACAAGTTTTATATGTTTGATACTGTAAGATACTGTAAAACTAAAATGTGCTATAGTATTCGTTTGTTGATTCGTTTTTCACAATGAATTGTTCAAATAACGACCCAGTAGTGGCATTCCATAATATGCTGTTTGCACAGCACTGTCGCATTTCTAAGCAGCTAGGTCTCTTTGTATTGCTGCATTCTGCTTTTAGTAACCAATTCTCAGTAGAACTACAATAAAGGTCAAAACTTACTAAGTACAATAAAAGTTATTCGGTCCAAACTTTGGATACAAAAATAAACACTACCACACCACAAAATACTTGAAATATCATAACCTATTTAAATTATAAAGGTTTCTACAAATTTAAAACAGATTTATATTATAATTTTTATTATATTGTCAAAGCAATAAAAAGTAATAAGTTAATACTTTCTTATTTTCTTGCATTCTAGATCATAACAAAGCCCATTCATATTATATATCTACCCATCATTTGTATCAACTCTTTTGATGAAATATTGAAAAGGAACATTGCCTTCTAGTTTACTTTTTATATAAAAGTATGTTATAAGTTCATTTAAATGTTTGTGACAACCGACGTTCAGAAATGATTTTACGAGACATTTCTGTTTACATAAAAATTATTTTCGTCGGTTTGTTTCCTTATTTGTCGAATGAGAATGTTTATACATATGTGTGATTTTTTATTGATGTGTATTTGTCTGAAGGTAAAATAAATGGGGATTGCTCAGTGCTGAAGCGACTACTTTCTTTCGGCAACGACGAAAGGAAAATGTAGCCAAAAAAGTGATACTTTTTAGCTCTCCGTTGAGTTGATATCCTTGAGTCCTCGCATTCTATCACATGATCTTTTAATAAAGATGCATCAACAGTTTATTATGAGACCTGCTTGTTACTCACCAGCATTTAACAATTAAATAAGGACTTAAATTATCGAGCGAGGACAAGACGAGACGTGAGCTAATTTCCCTCAATATCCTTTATTGTTCATTTTAAATAATAAAATCACATCTTTTAGTAATTATTTCCACTACATATTTTTATCAGGATCAATTAAGCTCATCGCGAGCATTATCAACTGATAGAATACAATTTACAAACAAGTCTATTTCAAAATATTTGATTTAAAAGTAGCATGTATAACAAAACCATGAGTTCGAAAACTATGAAACAATCTAAAGGAAATCATGCAATATTGATACAAATAATTTAAATTAGTTTAAAAATGAAATATTCTCAATCACTTATTAATAATTTTCAAACAAAATTAAATTAAATCAATAACCCATAAGAGCGTTTATTGTTACTGTATTGTTAAGATACTCCAATCAAAATACAATTTTAGACAATCAATATTGATGTCTTCGAATTAGAATCCATAAATATATTGATAAATCATTTTTAAGAACAGTTCGTACCGGGACTTGAACCTATGAGATCCATAATCGAAGCTCATAACGTAACCGCTAAACCACAAAGGATATGCATTTTAGTTTACATGATATTGTTATAATATATTACAGAAATCGTACTATTTCTTATATTTTATCGGTCATATAGAAAATATTTCATGACGAAACCATTTTATATATTCATATATTGTATAATGATTGCAATCATTAGAGAATGTTTATCCATTAATTGTTTCAGTACTTTGTCATTTCGTACGTGTTATTGCTTGTTTATCTACAATTTGTCTGAAACAACTTCCGTCGTTTACGTACGTACGGACATATCTTTTATCCGGCATTACGTGATACCATACATTAAAAAAAACTGTTATTTTTCACCAGTGTATACTCGTTATCCGTGTTTATCGAAGTAAAATCTCGCATTTTTTTCGAAATACGAATGTTGTATTTATAAACAATGGAGTAATCATGAAATAACGGATTCTTTTTTTAAATATTTATTTAATATTAATTGTTTATACTCACTAATTTGTCAACAAAATTTTTAAAAATAGACGAAAGGTTTATAATTATTATCTATGAACAAAATAATTAATCGCATAAGAAGTTGAATTTAGTTCTATTGTATATCTATCATGGATATTTTTTTATTTGAAATATATACGTTAAGTAAATAAGGATACTGTTAATAATAAAATCATTCATAAATAACACTCAAAGGCACAATAACTGATATAATTCGTCCGCTATATTTCCTAGAAAATTTTAAGAACAACAAATGTTTCTGGTATATCTCAAATGTCATTATGAGTAATTAACAAACTCGACTTGTTAGATTATTTGAAATGCTTTTTATTTTTATAAAACACCTCTAGCTTACAGAGAGACTTTGAAATGTTTCCAAGTACTAATTAAGGCTAAGGTTATTGTAGAAAACAAACAAAAGGATCAGTGCCGATAAAACTATTTTTTCAGTACAAGTTAAAATAATCTAACAAAATTTTAATAAAATTTATTTTAACAGCATTTTTTAAAATAAGATTTCATTTTAAATAATAAAAACAAAATTTTCAGTACTTATTTTCACAATGTATTTTATAATCAGGGCTGGATTCACTCTTCGCGAGCGTTATCAAGTGAATCAGTTTATATGAATGATTATGATATAAAATATATTGTGGAAACATATACTTAAAAAATATGTTTTTATTGTTCAAAGTATCATACCTTTCCATCAAAAAGTGACAGGTAACAGCGTACAAGCTTCTTTTTAGTTGTATAAATTTGTTTCCTTAAATAATTTATTCGTGCGGTGTTGCCAGGTGTTCGGAGAAAATTCCAGTTCAAGAATTACACCCTTCGGTTGGTTTTTTTTGTTTTCAATTTAAATGACTGCTTTATTTGCATATTTTACTTCAAGAAAAGGCGGGTAAATAAATTTCAAAAATACATATACGCATCTTAATGTCAACCACCGTGATCCTTGTATATACCTTTCAATGCAAAGATGGATAAGTAAAGATATCGAATAAGATACAAGAACATAAAGAAAGAACGAATGCGGTGGCCCAATCTGAATATTTTATGTGAATCTCCTTTTACATTATTGATGCGAGGCGAGATTGCATGGACGTTCTCTTTGGCAAATTTGCCTCTCTAGTTACATAAAAAACCGTCCAACAGAAATATTGAGCAACTTCAGATTCTTTGACAATTCTTCTCCTTTAATTTAAATTTAAGCTCGGACAAAATTTTCTCTTTTACGATGGAATTGACAGTATTTTCGTTTACAATACCAATAAAACATTCATTATATTTAACACTTAACGATCCGCGGACGCCACATAGGCGTCATTTTTGAGACAATCGTTACGATCCGGGAACGAATAATGTTATAACGCAGCTATACTACCAAAAATTAATATGAATTTTAATTCATACTTTCAAAATTTATTGATAGATGGATGAAGAATATATACGAGGTCTAAAATCAAAATAGGAAAAAACTATTTCGGACCGTAAAGTGTTAATATTACAGTTACTTATTTCCGAATTTAATCATTTATTTACTTATTAGATATATGTTATATACTCATAAATTATAACCCTTTACATATTTATATATCTCAAATAATATTATGTCTATTTAAAAAAAAAGAATGTTTTTGTAATGAAATTTTCGTGATTTATCTGATTGTCTTTCTCTAGGAAACAGCACAAAACAAAATATGGACAATATATGCGGTAAAAATGCAAGAATGTGTATATGAGAAAGAAATAGGTCGTTATTGTTGAGCGAACGTATGACACGATCATTCATTGTATAATATAACACGTATGCCTGGATTATATAAAACTGGATTACATATTTCGGTGTTTTCTGGCTCTCAAATATATAGGTACACCTAAGCTGGAGGTAGGTTGATAGTTAACATAGAACAATAAAAATAAGAAAAAACTTATTTTCAATATATTAATTTACCATTGATTTGAAATAAGCGACGATAAGCCTCGGTTCAGCTAAAACATCTTTACCGCATGCCAATTTTGCAAAAATCATCAACAATTTAACGGGATAAAATATTGACCGAGAGAGAAATACCAACTGATTTCAAATTGGTGGGGTAAACTTTTAAATGGCATTTTAATGACTTTCAAAACTTTATCCTACCGATAAAAATAATTTATTTTAAATGTTCATTGATTGCGAAAGGATTTCGTCTATATAATTGAAAAAAAAACAATGATTCAACACTAAAAAAAATGTTTAATTAATTTTACTAACTTCACGGAATCCGCTAGCTAACAATTTTTATGCTTTACTAATTTCATCCACCGATAGAAAAATTAATGAATCCTCATTCGCAATCACGGATTAACGTGATAGATAGTAGTAAAAAAATAAATAAAAAAAAATCTTAGATGTTAATTTATTTATTACAGTAACTCTATTTCGAATATTTTCATCCCAGTTACTTAATATTCAACGCTATTACTTTTGAAATTCAGAAGAAATCTTTATGATAGAGCTCACATTTAACGAAATAATTTTCACCAACCCTTTAAATTTGATAAAAATAGACCGTTCCAAGACGTGTATATGTTATATACATATAATTGGTTCATAGATGCACAGTAATTAATATTTAACTATGCACCTACAAACGATTAATCATTGCAATATTTGAATACGAACATATATATGTCAGGGTATTAAGCTTAACCCATAAATGCGTGACAGATAAACAAATAAATGATTGAAACCAAATACACACATAAAAAGTGTGTATTTTTTATTGATTGGAAATGAGACATGAATTCGATAACTTACAAGATATACGCTATAAGTCTCAAACTATTGACCCTTCTCCTCCTGACAGGTGAATGAAGCGGAAGATAGTTTCTGAAACTTTTTTATCCTGTTGAAATACTTTAATAAAGTTTTTATCACTGGTTGAGAGTGGTATTTCACGTTTTCAAGAAGCATTTTCGGAAAGTCTCAAAGGCATATTTTTTACTTTACACTAAATCTTGACTTTGGATTGAAAAATGTTTGTGAGATTTGTTATTTTTCTACGATACCACACGTATAGTAAATTGATTATTTTTTTTATAATTTATGATATCGACTGAAGGGGCTTGATGGAATTTCACTATCAAATTTGAATTGTTACAATTTTGTACGATTCCACGGAATGCCTGAAGATGCCGAAAGGCGAAACCCGGGTCGTTAGTGACAAAACATGTGGAATCGTACAAAATTGAAACAATTCGAATTTGATTATTTTTGTACTCTCTTAAACTCTCCAAGAACCACTAACAATTTAATTCCAAGCTTTCAAAAAAAGCTCGATAGAGATTTGTTATTTTATTTTATTGAATTAATTGTGATAAAAATACTACCATGCACTGTAGAAATATGATTATGACAAATTAAAACATATTATCTTGTCTTCTATGAACATCTTTTCTTGTTTTTGGAAATAAACTGTTAGTAGTCACCACACAGTCATACATTTTACACCATTTTGAGGCAATTATTTTCTAACATTGATATGAACTAGCTATAATTGTCAATGGTAAAAATGTCTCATTTTATGTTATCCAGTGTCGACATTTTAAAAGTATTCCTGCAACTTTGTGTCGACGAATTGTCGAAAAAAAACTTCGGCTAAAATTTAGAACGAATATGATGTCCAAACACTATCACATGTTTCAAAGAAATACCCGTTTCTTTTCCGAAATAATATCAGCAATATTCCGATTTCAGGCATCTGAAATCGGAAATAGGTAGTCGTAAACCTTTATAACAAAATATCAAACAGGCATAGATAATTCGTTTATAGTCAGAATAAAAAAACTCGATCCTTTATTTTTCGTTGTTTTGTTATACAATGTTTCTCGATGGTGTTAGCATAACTTGTTTCCCAATTTCTTTCCATGCATGGCTGGATTTTTTGCAAGGGTCTACTAGCCACTGATTTCTCATGTAAATATGAAAAAGGCAACCCTCTGAATAAGCAAATATGGTTGACTTGTGACAGGTTACTTGGAGCCGTATTTTTTCATTTTATAATTTACCAATATGAAAATATTACATCATCTTGAAATAAAATTGACCTATTTTTATAATAACCACAGAAAAACGTTTGTTTGCCTTAAACTTGAAAAAATATTACTTCAGTGTAATCATAAAAATGTATTTAACTTTAATTATTTATAATTTCTCGGTGCTAATTATATTAAACAAAAAAAAAAGAATTTCGAATAAGTTCTAATTTTAAATGAATTGCGAAAAACATTTTTTGCTCAGTGAATGATTTTCTTCTTTTCGATTTGAAAATGAACTTTTTAATTATGCTTAAGGCCATGTGTATTAAAATTAAACTTTAACTAATTAAAATAAATTTGCCGACAATATGAGTATATTTTTAAACCAACAAGAGCATTTACGTACAAAAAGTAGATGTCGATGATACGGCTTCTTATACAACTAAAATTTTACATTAAGTATGAAGTAACTCGTTAACCTTTCGTTAAAAAAAGTAAGGAGGGAAGAGTCCATGGAAATATAATTTTAACAGAACAACTTTATTTACATTGATAGAATTTGTGTTGGTAATGTATTTTGTGAAAAGGGGCCAAAGATCCTATAAATAAATTTAAAATCATTTAAAAAGCCAACGCAAAATGTTTATATAACTTATGATATCGACTAGAAGTGCTTGGTGGAATTTTAATATCAAATTTGAATTATTGAAACGAGTCAGTTCTATTGCATACGTGTGATAGAGTGCCTGGAGATGCCGAAAGGTGAAATGTTGTTAGTATCAAAACATGTTAAATCGTACAAATTTTCAACAATTCAAATTCAAATGCTTATATGCCTGAACTAAATATCTACTCAAAGTTCATACCGACATATATTTAATTAAAAAATATTTTTAAAGCCATATATGTACAATTTAAAATCAGTTTGTTTAGTTTTGTAATCAACGTCAATGACTTTTTGGTCTATGTACACTCTTTGAAAAATAAAAGATATGTAACTGAATAATAATCAGTTCTTGTAAGAAATTTCTGTTAAGAATTAAATATGTTTACCCTTTACTGGAAGTGATTTGAAAATGGCAGGACTGTAAAAACTATTTTTAGAACATTACATACATTAAATGTGTTTGATTTTTAATTATATTTTAATAATTTCATCATAATAATCTTAATCAAATTTCATAATTTTGTATTATTTATTTATTCACGCTACGTGAGAAAATTTTACCAGTGTTATACAATTCATGAACGTAATAATATATTGAATAATTACAACCTTAATTATAGATTTATGTAACATTTCAAAACCAAGCCGGTTCGACAAACGCTTAAAATACATAAACACCAAGGAACCGCTGATAAAGTTATTCCAATAGAGGCGATAAAATTCAGATCGAAATTAAAAATATGATATAAATTTTCAAAAAAGTAGGATCCAAGAATATTATAAAGTATATATATATATATGTGTAATAGATGATTAACCATTCGTCCATCAAAACAATAAAAAACCTTGAGTTGTAATTATATTCAATTATGACCAAAACGTGTCTTTGAATACAATAACGTTACTCATATAAATGCACTATTTATTCAGTGATTTTTTTAATGAATAATTCTGTTATTAAATCTTATTTGAACTATTTTTTACTCTTTTTTGAATCTAAATCTAACCACAGTTATATGTATACATATATTTGTATGCATACTAAATGATAACTTTTTTGGATGTTCATTAAAATAAAAGTAATGGATAACTGTTGTATTTCATTGCGTGTGTCACTAAAGCATTTATTAATTGCGTTCATTTAATATTTATTGCAAACAACGTAATTTCAATTATTTTGATTACTTTGAAATATTCTATTAAGTGAATAAATTAAGGAATTGAAGTGAATTGCTTAGAATTCTTAGAAAACACTGATAGCATTTATATTAATGTACTGGAAATTAATTAAATTTTTGATGAAACAGGTGGTTTGTTTGTATCAACATTATTTCATTAGAAATATTCACCATCAAAGACTTTGTATTATTTTTTTGGTAGTATAAAAATAATTTTTACTTTAGGTTACCCCCTTCTCCATGTCTAGTAAAAAAGTATTTTTACATTACACCATAGTATAGGTGTAAACATAAATATATTTAAAAAAAGTTTACAAAAATATATTTTGATAACCATTTTTGATTTGAGAAACCGTTATTTTTTAAATTCCATGAAGCACTTTTGATTCGCTCAAAGCTAGCTCTGGACTTATTTAAAACATGTATTGGAAATTAAACTTTAAAGTCATATCAAACACATTTCCTTAATATTCCTTAATATATCAAAAGCTTTTTTTATGCCGGACTTATGAAAAGAGTATTATTTTTCACCTTGCCATAAATGTGCTCAACTTTTTTGACATTTCATTGCTTGTAATATGGTTAAACAAATGTTGAAAACATAAAAAAAACTATTGAGTAAAATAATTACTTGATAGCTTATTGTTGTCAAAATTATTATCTTTAGTACAATCTTTTTGTATTAGATACTCTACAAAAATTATACACTGAATATATCAGATAAAGCTTTAAGTAAGAAGTTAGTGCTTTTATTTACGTAAAATTTTATTCATAATCTTTATATTATTGTTTTATAGTTACTTTTATAATATACTGGATCTTAAATGTTTTTTGCGCAGTTATAAAAAAAATATGTTTGGTTCATTTTAAAAAATGCTTCAAAGTTAACATAACTATATCAGATTTGTGTCCGCTGTTAATTTTTTATTTTATTACTTTTTCATCAAAATAAAAATGAAAATGAAAATGAAAAACTTGAAATCCAACGTTCTTTACTCTCGGCTCTGTTTTAAATTCTAGGTTTTATGGCAAAATTGTATTATATTTTGCTACCTTCAACGTGACTAAAATTTTATTCAAGTAACTATTTTTGTTGAAATGATTATGCCGCCTATGAATATTGGAAACTTTTTAAATCCTTTAAAATATGAACACCACTCACTATAACACGTTGAAAAAAATAGCAATGTATTTTAGTTCTACAAAATTATTAATTTTTAAAATATATTTGATAGCTATTTCGGCTCACGCCTACATAGTAAGAACGAAGATAGTTCTGACGATGCGTGAGCCGAAATAGCTATCAACTAATGATAATAAAAATAATAATATTGTAGAACTAAAATATATTCCTATTTTTTTCAACGTGTTATAATGGAGTTCTACCAAGTGAATGCCAATTCAATCAATCACTCACTATCTTATTGAATTTTAATTTTTCACATGTAATTATTTTTTGTACATTTTATTCAAATTGACATTTAAAAAATCTTTGCAAAACTATTTCATCAAAAATAACATGAAATTTTTATTGCCAAGAAACCAAAGAAGCCGATTTATCATTTAATAAATACGTAAATGATAAAAAGCGAATAAAAATTTTATTCATATTTTTTAAATAGTAAGGCATTTCAAACTGATTTTATTGTATTAGTTATCTAAATAAAATAACCAATCTCGAGAAAAAAAGAAAAAAAAATATATATTTCTCAATGTGGATTGGCACAAGGAGGTAATACAATACGATACAGTATTTTCAAAAAGAATTCAGAATGTTTTTTAATTGATAAACCGCTCTCGTATATATTTTCATCAACTTATCATTTCTGCTAAATCTTTTATTAATTTCCTTCATTAAGTTATTTCTTTAGTTTTCACTCCACGCAGAATTTCTATGATTATTTTTGAATTTAATGGTTTTCCCAAAAATTATCTTTAGGAATATATTTATTTTACCTTATATATAACAAAATTTGATTGTATTTCATTCTACTGGTGCTATAATAAACTCAAAGAAAATACTTTAATAATTCCTATATAAAATTGGTCTTTTCATTTCAATCAATGAGTCGCTTATTTTGGAAATATGTAGCGTAATAAAATAAACCGTCTTTAGCTGAAAATTTCTTTTATTTTCACTCAACATATCATTTCCGATACAAAGATTACATGTTTTATCATTTCTAGAAAGAAATATATTTTTGATAGATTAACTTTCTAAAATATAGCGTATGACCATTACTGAAAGAACTTTTAATTGTTTAGATAGTTTAACTTTAAGAAATCGTTGAATTGTATTTTATTACTTTTACATTTATAATGTTATATATAATATACATCATGACACCGAGAAGAAATCATGGTATTCGATAGAATGAAATGACTTTCAATTGTACTATCTGTAAAAATTTTACTTGATAAAAAAAGCTTCACAAGAATGTGTTTATTGATTGAATTGGCATTCACTTGGTAGAACTCCATTATAACACGATGAAAAAATAGCAATGTATTTTAGTTCTACAAAATTATTTTTAACAAATATAGTTGATAGCTATTTCGGCTCACGCCATCGTCAGAACTATTTGAACTAGTTCTGACGATGGCGTGAGCCGAAATAGCTATCAACTATATTTGTTAAAAATAATTTTGTAGAACTAAAATACATTGCTATTTTTTCACCGTGTTAAGAATGTGTTAGTTAGTTACATATACTTTTTTGGTTTTTTATGATGGATATGTACGGTTTCGAGCAAAATATTTCTATAGCTATATTGTAATCATTCAAACAGGTGAGTGACAAGTTTGTGGATGTTTTCCGTTTTTATTTTTAATGTATATAATATCTTATTCTACTTGAATTAATTTTAACACGGCTAGAAGTCAACGTCGTTGGTTTGAGCTGCAGAGCTTTTAGCTTAGAGCTGCATACAATTATTCATAATAGCAATTTATTAAGTGATTTTTCAATCGATTTAGTTTTTCATATGTATGTTTTGTCTTTGTTATCAATTGTTTTTGTATTTATATTACCAATGTAACTTGATTATTGTGTCAGTTTTGTTGCACACGTCTAATAAAATACCTTAAAATACCGCAAAGTGAAACCAAGGCTCTAAATGACAAAATCTGTGGAATCATAAAAATATTCAACAATTCAAATTTACACATATGTATGTTTTAAAATGAATATGTTTTAGAGTATCAAAATAGATCGATTGTTTTTATTTGCAATACTTCAGTATGTTTCAGGGCTTTATATAAAATAATGAAAGAAAACTATTCACAACTAATCCCATTAATTTATTTTACATTCAGATGATTTTATGTTTCATAGAAAAACTAGTATTATTTTTTATAAATATACAATAGAATGAACATATTATAGAAAGTAGAATTTAAAAAAACATTTTATCCTAAAGATATATTGCTGAGGACATATAATGTATAAATTATTTACTGTACAATTCTTTGCCTAACCACAAAATTAATTAGTATGGAAAAAGCTATACCTTAAAATCTAAAAACCCAAATTTGAATTCTAGTTCAGCGAAACATAAAATCTATGTATGTAGAAGGAAAAAAACCTTTTCCCTGACCACACCGACAGGCGATCAATCTGTTCAATAGAAAAAGCACGTTACCTAACAAGGGCTTTGAAAAATCAACTATGTCTTCAATACAGAGTAATTAATTAGATAAACTCTATAGGTAGCTTCACCAGTAGTATCCTCAAGAGAGCTTTTATCAAGTAATTATAATAGTAAACTTCGCTGCTCTAATTATTAAATTGCATGCTTAAAAGCGTTCCAGTAGTAATAATTTCAAAACTGCAACTACTTGTTCGAAAATAAATTTTAAAAAATAAATATCAGTACTTTAATCGTAAATGCATTTTTTTCTGAAAATACAATTCATTTGTTATAGTGAATGATTCTTTTAATATTTAATCTTAATTATCGCTTTGACCAGAATGTAATTTCTGGTCAAGAATACTATTTTCTGTTGTAGTAAGAAGTTATCTAACCGGAATAAACGTTTCATTGTCTTCGGCTTCTAACAAAAGTTGTAGTAAAAGTAATTTATTTATTTGGAACCATCTTTTGTTACGTCTGATTGAGTTTCCTAAAAAAATAAGCGATGAATATTTTCTTTATGATGTATTGTAAAATAATCACTATTTTTATTTATTTTATATATTTATAATGCGTTAACTTATAAAGCAAAGAGTTTACAAAACAGAGAACATTATTTAAAAGGAGAAGTGATCTGATATTCATGACATTTATTTAGCCGGTTATCGTAAATATTACTTAATTCTGTACATATTTTGAGCTATGAATACATTTTTTCTTTACAACTATTTCAATATATTGATTATAAAGAGAAAATCTTCCGTCTGCAAGAGGTATTTTTCTATATTTCGTAATTTTTTTAATACAATTTTAATATTTCAAATAATAAAAACAACACTTTTTTAACACCTTTCACACAAAATATTTTATAACCTGTACCGAGAAAAGTGACAGTTAACATCTTAAGATCAGTGTTAATATTTTAACTAAGAATTCTCCATTCAAAAAATATGAAAGCGTAGTAAGGATATAAAACTAAAAAATACAATATTATTGTGAGTTATAGAATAAATATGGTCAATTATCGCATCAACCGTGATATTATAATATTTAGTCTGGAGAATTTATATCCAGCATTACACAGCTTTTTGTGTGATTACAATATCATCTACACACCTACAATAAAATGTTTATACAAGCCTTTACTGTTCCATTTACTCCGGTCTCTATATCTATGTGAAACTGTATATCAAAGATAATTTATTATTTTCACACGGTGAAAAAAATAGCAATGTATTTTAGTTCTACAAAATTATTTTTAACAAATATAGTTGATAGCTATTTTGGCTCACGCCATCGTCAGAACTATGATTAAATTAACATTCGCTTATCTATATATAGCTGTGCAGAAAAGGCACACAACACATCCTCTCTCCTGTTCCAACGGCCTAGCTTGTTACTTTAACACAATGACACTAAATTTTCAAAATTCTAAATGAAACAATAGGTGTCTATGACAATAAGATTATATTTGGGACGGAAGTGGTCCTTATGGAAGCAAATCAGACCACCCATTTGTATAACGGCTGGACAAGTGGCGATCCTATTATGTTAGTTTGTTCGTTAAGAATCCTTTGTGATAATTGGTGTCTATTGATTTCCAGCTGTTCCAAAGTCGTCATTCTCCGACCCTTACTACAAAGATGCATACATTTAGGCGCTGAGTTTGAATTTATATTATGTGATTCCTTAGTAACGTGATTAGCGAATTGTGAATCTGTTTTTTTACTGTTGAATTATCTTACATGTTCCTTAGCTCGAGTAGATATACTTCTACCTGTCCGATATAAACGGATAAACATGAGCCACAAGACATTTTATAAATACCGCTTCTGTCCAGTTTATTAATTTTGTCTTTACTATTTTTAAGATGTCTGCCTAAGTTATTGTTGACCTTGAAAGCTACGTTTATTGAGTTTTTAATCTCCCGATGAATTTTTTAGCTAATGCTACCTAGGTAGTTAATTGTTTTATAGAAGCGGTTATCTTGTATTTGTTTTGATACGTGTATTTTTGATCGACTAAAATTCCATGCAATATTTCTCTTATCTTGTTAAACTTTTCCAATAGCACAATCAGTAAATCTTTTTGTCGTATTTCACACGACTGCATAAACCTATTACCGCGACTGTACTCGGTCGTATGCTTGGGTAGTATGTTGAATTTTCCAATGCGCACGCTGGAAAATTTCTCGTCTAGCAAAAACGCATACGTTTATATATCACACACACATATAAAATATATATATACACGAGTAGATTGAGCTCAGCAAGGCCTCGCAAATTTCACACTCCAATGATAAATTCCACCATGTGAATCACATTCACCCGCAACTTAAGTTCATATACCTCACAACCTTTCTGCCAGCCTTTGCCAATTATTCCCAACGAAACTAATTCAATTAAATCGCGATATCGTTGCTAACCTGCTATTTATTTGAATTTAAAAGTTTTGGAACATTGATAAATATGGTAGAGATATTTAAAAATATTTTTGTCAAAAAATTCATTTAATAACTGTAAAACTAGTTTATTATATTATAAAATTGTAGAAATAGAACAAGATATTTCACACCATTTTTGTATATTTTTTCGCTTGATTATTTTGTTACATTTTACTTCGGTTTTTACCGTTATAAATAACTCGCTGAAGGCTGAGTAATCTACCATAAATTTGCCTCATTTTAACACTACATGTATTATTAATATATACCTCCGCATATACTATTCACTCACATTTGTTACGAACACAGGAATCGTCGAAAACGATTAATCAGTACAGTCTCATTGTTATTTTCATGTAAAAAAACCGTAAGTTAAATTATTGACGTGTATCGATGTAACATAAATTTCATAAACAAACTCTAGAATTGTAGGTATTTTCATGTCTCTATATTCCAGCAGATAGAGCACGTACCACGGCGCTTACAAATCTTTTTTTGAACAAGTGGCTTCAAATATTTGTGGTGAGCATAAGTTCACACTGGAGAAACGTTTACCATAATTAAGCGAGCTTTTTCTGTATGAAGGAGCAGCTTGATTTTAAAAGAAAGATTACTTCGCACATAAAGCATAGTCTTGTTTTAACACCTTTAGCTTGACGTTTTATGTTCGCAGTATGCTGGTTGAATTTAAATCTACTACTTAAAGTGAATTAAAGATGCAAGACTGTATTTGACCACTTGATCTCTCTGTTATGTATGAAAACGCAATCGAAATTGAGTTTTCTAATGAACCTTTTTGAAAACATTACTGCATTTTTTTGGTATTGATTTGAACTCATTTCAAATCAATCGACTATATGGAATTATCGTTAGAGTACTGAGGAATAACTGTATCACTTTCTCCAATAGAAAGTATTTTATTCGTGGGTATATTATACAATATGGAAAAAGGATGGAACATTGCAAAACTCCTACCCGGGTTATTCTTAAGGTAGACTGAGTTCCATTGATTTTGGTCTTGAGACGTCTGTTTTCAGGAAATGAGTTGGTGCTTTTTAAGAGTGGTATCATATGCCAGTTTTCGACATTTATAATAAAAGACCTTCGGTCCATACACTGTCGAAGGCTTATGCAATATCGAAAAAAAGGCCAATTATTACCTCTTTAAGAATAAATTCTCTTGTAAACAACTCTGTTGCTCGGAGAATTTGGTGGTTTCTCGGGTGATTTTCCCTAAAGTCGTATTGTGTGTCTAGGAATATTTTTTGTTGGACTAGTTTTTATCAGACGCTTTTGAATCATGCTCATTGCAGAAAGCAGACTTTTTGATCGATGGTTTACCGGATATGTGTGATTTTTTCTAGGCTTTGGAATAAGAATAATATCAACTTGCTTGCACCGTGACAGAAGAAAAGTGATTTCAACCACGCTTTGATAATATATTCCAAGGCTTTCGATCAATCTTTTCATCTAGACAAATAACGGAGGAAAAATTGCCTGACAATCTTCATTACCCTTTGCATCATAATGTCGCATCGATGGTTGTTTTTGTATACGGAAAACAAGAGCTTTGGAGAAAGCCCTGTATGAGTTGTGGCAACTTTTTCGCGATAAGCATTCATAGCAAGTCAGACTTTTGCTCACAGTTAGTTAACACGGTATCTCACTAAGGAGTTGCAGAACTTTTCTTCATCATTTTTTTGCTCTGTATTTTTGTTTTTAATGATTTTTATACATCATATTTTATTTTTCATTTATAAGACACAGCGAATACAATACATATTATTATTAATATTCAGTATTTGTATCATAGTTGAATGATATAATGGCAATGTTTAGGGATGGAATTCACATTTACTTGGTATAACTCCATTATAATAAGGTGAAAAAATAGTAAAAAACGTATTTTATTTCCTAAAAATTATAATATATTTATTTGATAGCTATTTTTTCACGGTGTTACAATATTGAGTATTATTTTCTTGATTTTTAAGCATTAAGTTATTGCGCGCATTCACATATATGATACTTGAAATTCTCACATATAAATAATATATACGTAAATAAATTATTTACTTTGTCATTTCCACGAAAATCACTTATTAACTTTCATTATTTATTCCGGCCCGTCTGTTATTCAGCTAAAACCAATAAGTGATCACGATAGTTGTAATTTTATTTGTATGTAAAGCAAAATAAAAGTGTTGCATTTTTTTATCGAAATCTAATTTACAGTCGTGAAATGTTTTTTTTTTAATTTTGTTACGAATGATATTTTGCAAAATTTTACAGTATTTCTTTCGCGGATTTAAAAAACGACAACTTAATCGAAGCAAAATTTTTACTCAAAAAATATGAATACGTTTTTGATATTGAACATTTTTTGATTACTTTATATGAACGCAATACTGTGAGGAACAACCTTACCATCATTCAGAAAAATGTGTTACAAAATTCCAGATATGATAGAAGTTCGTAAAAGCTATAAATAAATAATTGAGTTAAGCTCTGAAGTTTTCTTCCAATGTCACAACTCGTATTATCGGCATAGGAGTGCAAAGTTGGTTGTTTTATACACTTTAACTTTTCACACTAGTTTGACGATGAAACTCAAAAATTATATTATCTATGAAAATGTAAATGTTACGTATCAAATTATTTCCCTTTTAAATTTGCAAAATGTGTTCTGACTTATCTTTTGTTCGACGAAATTTCATTTTAATAATAACCATGTATGAGATGAGCTTCAACTTGTCAATCAAACTTGTTTACAGGCAGTTACGAGCTTTGTACACCAGGATCATGTTTAATTACAATAAATGTAATGAAATTTTCTGTGCAGTATTTCAAGCCCATTAATTCCGCATCTGAGGCCAACGGCGTTTACCACAATAACGTGGAACCAACAGATCAATAGATTGTTTCCGAACAAAAGAAGAATTAAATTTACTTCAAGATTTTTTAAGAAATCACACTAAAATACGAATCCCAATTTTAAAAATAATCAAATCAATAGTTGTTATTTTAAGCTTGAAAAAAAATATTAAATCACTACATAACCGTTATTTATTATAAAATTGAATGCGATTTATATGTTAATCCACGAACTATGTTTTATTCAACGATATTATGTATTCACAAATAACAATTTCACAACATTCACATCGACAACATGAATATAATGTGGCTGAAATTCATGAGTAAATTTCATAATTTCCGATGTTTGTGCGGTTTTTTAATCTGTTAATTCTGTCTAATTTACCCAAAATAAAACATATATTCAATGGGTATTTCTTTATATTTTGATTGGTATTACTACTTTCGAATAAGGTAAAAAAGTCAATGTCACAACTGTTGTTAAAAATAAGCGTAATATTTAATTTGTCATTTAGGGAACCAGCGATTCTAAATTTGACATGTATAAACTGTATTTTCAACTTTCATAAAATTAAAAAAAAAAAAAAAAATTCATTAAAACTACAATTGATTTAATACCATCCATATTTAAAGTATCATACAATGCCAATAAATCGTCACAGCTCACTTTTTACAACCTTATTTATCGTGAAACAATCATTATGAGTGTTTGTATATTTTGCATTTAAATGGTTGCGTTAATAAATAAAATAGAAAGCCCTCAGAATATTAATATTCAGTCACCTTTGTGTCCAAAAAAGTGACAATTAGGTGCGCTACATGGTCTGAGGGAGTCATTATACTTTACTTTGTTCAACATAAATGTAATAGTACGCTAACTGTTAACGGAGAACATGATCCATCATAAATTTTGACATCAGAATGCTTTGGGATTTTCATTCATTTACAAAAAAATATAACGTACAACCAATTTTACAATTTAATAAGTAAGACAATTGAGTCTTTCCGGCGAACACATTTTGTAGTAAATATTGTATTTATAACTAAAAAATGATATTTTTTGTCTCTTTTTTATACTAAGGGTGCGATGTTTTTAGTTTTAAAAGACGTTTTGAAATAACTACCAATAATATTGCTGTACTGTGTTTTTTAAGTCGATATTTTTTTAATTCATTTTAATACCTTTTCAAAGTTAGTTGTTTTTTTTTACGTATTGTATGATATGAATCCATTGAAAAGGCACATTTTTGTGGTGAACAACACTTTCAAAAATATGTCAAAGTCAAACATTAGAATAATCTATTGAAACATTGTACTCACATATGGTTTTAAAAGAGAACGAATAGAAGTTTATCACTAAAAAGCAGGGAAATTCTGTTTTATTCTCAATTGCTTAATTGACTTCATTATTATTTATTTGGGATTATTAACAAACAATATTTAAATTCAATGTGTTAACCGAGTTAAATAATTTTACATGTTATACGCTTTTATTACAAATTGTCACAAGGTCATGAACTGGTCTTATGTTAAGTTTTAAAACAGATGGCTCTGAGCTTAACAAAAGCTAAGAGTTTCATTCCGCCGGAAACAGTAGTCCGCCCAACAAACGCTTTCGTGCTCATTTTCCAGCGAATATTCTTTCTCAGCGCTTAACTTCGCGTCAGGATTTTTTTTCAAAATGGCTCAACGCTGTTAATATTCATAGCCATTCGCTTTAATTAAGAACTCGGCTTTTAATCAAAAGGGTTGGATTTTCCTCATGTTTTGTTTCGGAATTTTAATGATTAAATCAATAAATTTGTTTTAAATTAGCATTCATCACCAATTGCGAAGGTATTATTTTTTACGAAAAGCTTTTTTACATCCTCATTTTGTGAAAATGTTTGAATTTTACAATATTCATATTTTTTCATGATACAGATACTATTTTTTAACAAATGACAAGTTGAAAAAACCGTTTACCTACCGTTTTAAGAGTTGAGTTTTTTTAATTATCTAGTTAATTTAGAAATTATATTTTACTGAATGAAGTATGAAATATGGTAAAAAAGAAGTCATCGTTCAAAAATACTGTAGTAAAATATATTTTAAAAAAATATTCAGACAAACCTTTTTTTTATAAATATTTGTAAATTTTATGGTGTGTAAAAAATCCAATTTATTTATCTATTACAAAACATCAAAAAATAATAACGTCTCATATTTTTTAAAGTTTATTATATTATTAAGAAAGCTTTGTAAAAACTTGTGTTTCTACATCGGATATAACCCAAAATTTGATTTTATGTATTTTCAATAGAGGAATATTTTTTCTGCAATAATTTTATTTTACCAATGATAAAATCACCCTTTTTTAAATATACAAGCAATGTTTAAAATCTAATGTATGTTGTTTTGTATTCTATTACATACAATACTTTTCATTTTACAGTGAAAATTGAGACCGATAATTTTTCAATCAAAAACTGTCTATTATAACTAAACTGTTATAGTTTGATTTTGAGACATTGATTGGTGAGACAAAATTTCCAACTATTTTATTTTTTGGTAAAATTCGAATGATATATTTGTATTTGAAAACAATTAAATTTTATTTGAGGATATATAATATGAGGATATAAAAAAGGAGTAAATATTTACTTGTTGTATACTACATATAATAATATATTAACTTAAATGAAGATTATTTTTTTAAATCAAACTTACTTAAATATAATCCCTCTATTTTCTTCGTGTATTTTTACACGATTACACATAAAACTAAAAAGAAAACCTTATTCAACATTTTTTAATGTATTCACAAAAATATTCTGTAAAACATCACTGACAAAAACGTAGAAGGAGTTTTCCACTAAAAGATAATATTTTCTTTATAATATACATTTGTTGAAAAACTTAGCTCCATAACAACTCGAACAATTGGTTCACAAAGAATTTTTCATTATTATTCACAAAATTTTATTTTAAAACACAATTCTTATCATAGTTGGTAAATTTAATTTTGATTTCAATAATAAACGTTCAATTTTACAATATTTTTTCTCGCAAAAGAAATGAATTGTTATATTTTTAACAGCACATCTCTTTATTTAAAAACACATTCTAGTAATAGGATGTATTATATTAATCATTTAATTGTATGCTCTTAATAATCATATAATCGTTAGTTATTTCGTAATTTATAAACGTTTTAAAACTTGTGGATATATTGGAATAAATTGAAGCGTCATGAAATTCAAAATATTCAAAGGAAAATGCATGTTTATTTTTTTAATAATAAAAGCATTTTGTTGTACTCATTTCCACAGTATGTTTTTTGATCAGGACCGGTGTCGCTCATCGCGAGCATTGTCAGCTGAAATGAGAAATCGATTTGAATGGTCATCTGAACAGATTTAAAAGTCAGTCATGGATATTGTAAGCCAAAATAATATTGTATTCAAGTCTTAATTCAATTGACTACAAAAATTGATCATTTTGACATCAAATATTCATTCAATATTTTATCTAAAATATATTATATGTATTATTAAGAAGTCTACTCTTGCAACACAATCTTACGAACGGTAATTTTGTTTACTAAAATAATGAAAATTGTTAATTAGATAATAGATAATTGCAACATTATAAAATATATTGTTGGAAAAAGTACTTAGAAGTGACGGATAACACCTTAAAAGTGAAAATCTTAAATTGATTCATTGAAGTTTTCATATTAGTAGATGATTCCATGAATATTTTTACAACTTACAATCTTTGTTTATGAATAGTTAGTGATGTATTAGAATATTGAAACATTTATATATACGCATATTTCTCAATACGAACGATCAGTCATCAGAAAAATACGAGTTAATTCATGTTGGCGCTCAATTTTGTGATATTAAGTGTGAATTTTTCATGTATGTGATGCCAGAATGGATCATCCTGAAATATTCATATTTAAAAATGCATATTGTCAATATAATCTATGATATCAGAGATAAATGTTGAATAATCAATGAAACAATGGCTGCCAGTCACAATTGTTTACCGTGCTGTTGAACACATTCTTTGTAAGGCTTTTTCCAAAATAAATACAAATATCGTTTTACATAAAGCCATTTTCTATCAGCTATGAACATAATATTGTGCGCATTCTGGCAAAAATAAACTCTCATTATTGAGATATCAGGTTGTTCGGAAAGAAATGACCATTTTTTTAATTCGCCTCTGAATGCTGACGTTTGATCGTTTTCTGAGCAATTGCTCTTTTAAACGTTCTAATTGGGAATCTTCTTCGTTGTAAATATGATATTTTATTTACTATAAATAATAATAGCTAATCACTATCCGGCCTAACAATTTTTTTAAAAATCATTCATCTTTTTATATGATAGTATGAAATTAAAAACGCTTTATAAAAGCTAAGCCGAAAAGTGATTAGCTATTATTCATAGTAAATAAAATATGATATTTATAACGAAGAAGACGTAGTCTCGAGACTTACTCAACAAATACTTTTCTGAATAGAAATAAATTTTTATATAAAATCACAAATATTTAATAGATAACCAGTCCAGTTGTGGGATTTTTATCTACCAACAAAGCTTAATTTTTCTATTGAAACACATTAAAATTTTTCTTTTCAATAATTTTCGTTTGAATGCTATAATCATACTCACAACTGTGCTTTATCCATTTATTACATAACAAACGAACCCAACAATTTTTAACTCTGAGCAATAAATGTATCTAACGTTTAACTACTTTACTAAAGAGCTTTTGTAAATTCTTTGACGAATTGCTATGTAAAGATGGCGTAAAAGCTTTGCTATGACTCTTAATGCTAATGTAGTGCCTACTCGCACTAAGTATCTAAGTTAGGCTACATTGTTTATTTTTCACTCGGTCACACCTTGCTCTAATTTCCTTCAATGTATCCCGAATATCATATTTTAGTCACCAAATGCCACTTGCTGTTTCAAGCATTTTGGGCTTTCATCCACAATCTTCTCAAAATGTAAATTTTACCCCACTGTTTACTCTAAATGTAAATAAAAATTTTCCTCGAGAAAAGTAATTTATTTTTTAATTCACACAATTAAATTTCCTTAGAAATTTCTTCGGAATAACAATTTTAATTCTATTTTTATATATTTTATTCAAATAATAGTTTTAGTAACATTCTCAAACTTAAACTTATAAAATACACAATGAGTATAAGGTGAGAATTCTTGTACACAAATTATATGAATAATATAGTTATTTTTTTAAAAATACATGACAAAATTCAATTTAAAAATATTGGAAAAATCAATTCATAAATCAAGCTTGGTTATGGACCATAATAACCAGTAGTCCAGCATAAACGCGTTGATATTTAATCAATCAATATGAATGAAATAATTTTAAAAAAATTATTTCCATAGGTTTTGACTTTCAATGTAGTACAGGTAGCCCTCTACTTACGACGGTTCGACTTACGACCATTCGCCCTTACGACCAAAACAAAGCATTCTTTTTAAATTGCATTACGCTGCATATACAGGGGAAAAGAACAACAAACAGCTAAACTAAAATTGGATATGTTTTTTAAAAAGACTACTACTGCTTCTTCTTCCACCTCTGATAATGAGCCAATGGAATGAACTTATATAAGTACAGATGACGAAAGATTTTAAATAAATATAATGAAGTGAATATTTTATTTTGTATCAATAAATAAGTATAAATTTAACGATAAAAAATATCAATAAATACACATCTCTTATTTTAATATGTAAGTTCATACATATTTTGTATAAAAATCGACTTACGACCAATTCGGCTTACGAACAAAGTTCAAGAACGTATCTCGGTCGTAATTCGAGGGTAACCTGTACTTTTTGCGTTTAACGTTCCATATCGAATAATGAATGAAAAGAATTTATACTATTATATAATGAAAAAATATATCGGCTACAATTTTTGGAAAAATGTGTGTATTTTCTTCATTCGTAGCATTCAAAATTCTTATATTCATTAAATACAACTCGAATTTGATAAATAGTATTTTTTTTTTAATATTATTTAATCATTGTAGGTAGCATTCAGAGTAAATTATTTAATTTAAGCACGTGTTTGTGTTATAAATTCCATTAAGAAATGTTATTCGGTACAATATGTATGCTTGGGTATGTTTTATTTAGAGCTAACGAGCTACCAAAACCTTAGCTGTGTGCATAATCACATATGATAATTATTTATTCAGCAGAGCAGTTATTCGACACTGGTTGCCATGAGAACAAATTTTACAAGGTGAGGAAAATGAATGACTTTTTCAATTTTTTAAATATTTGTTATAATTAAATAAGTCATTTATTAAAAGGAAAGATCTTTGTTTGACTCTTATCATTCAATTACCGTATGTTATATTCTTATGAATGTTTGATTGTTTCATTATTTTTATTTTATTTAATGATATTTTTAATTTAAAAGAAATCAAAAATTTTACTATTAAATAAAAATATATTTCAAAAGTTACCTGAATAAAATACCTGAAGAAGTCGAATGGCGAAACCCGGGTTGTTAGTGACAAAATACAAGCAAAAAAATCTTTTCATAATTTAATCAAAATCAATAATTTTGCTTCACTGATTTTTTTACACACACCAACACACATAAACTATAATAACTTACCTTGAAATCTGTATGCTTAATTTAATTTCTTTTCTATATTTAATATTAAGAATGTTCACTTTACTTCATTCAAATTATCAAATATGCATTAGAGATATGTAACTACTTTCAATATTTCTTCCTATATGTATTTAAATATATAATCTACATAACAAAAACGTTCTTTTTAAGCTCCGTGCACCATAACATTTTTTCTTGCCAACGAAGCGAAGAAACGATATTTGGCTAATGGTGGAAAAACTTTTGCTACATATAAGCCATTGTATTTTCATCTTCCGTTGGAATACTTTTATTATTGTTGCAACAGATGTTCGCTTTATCAATGCGCTTTAACCAGATCACGTAGATGGTACTGGTGGATGTCGTTTTCCCAATCGTTCTTGTAACTAGCGAAGTGAAGTATTTAAGCGAAGAAACTTTTTTCATATTACAACTACGTGTCGGTTTTCTTAATACTTTTATTCGACCATTTTCTTAATGCTTTTTTCTCTGATTTCTAGATCCCAGATGCATCAAACAATTGATAACAGATGACTTTTTCATGTAATGTTCAATTCCATATTACTTAACGTATAATCGACAATTTGATAATATTTGCCGGTAAAAAACAATTATATACGTTGTACAAAAAATCGGTGACAGAGCTTATAAATCTTTTAGAATAGTCAATATTTATATATTTTTATATTTTTCAGACTGCTTAACTTACCGCGTACGTGTAACAGACAAAACATTTTCTGTATTTTGTTTTTGTATATTTCAAATATTGAAAAAAATCTTTATATTAATAGGAGCTCCCAACCAGTTTTTAATAAGGAAAAAGTTTATAAGCAAAAATCCGAATAATAAATCTTTAATCCAAAGAAAATATACATAGATATATATTTAAATGCTAAAATTTGACGAAATTATACAATATAACACTTTTTTTTACTACTAATCTTGCGAATTGAGAAAATTAATCATTAGCTTTACACTTCTTAACTATCATTTAGATTCACATTAATTTTTATATTCTTTGGTAAACATAATTCATATCAGACCAAGTAGGGCCAAGCCATAGCAATACTTGTTTCAACTATTAAAGGATAACTATATAATATTACGCAATAATTAAAAAACAATTTACAAATAACACATTGTTTTTTTGGGATAACAACTTGATAAAGTGATAAAATCTACGACGCGTTAGCATCAGAGCTCTTCAGATCTCCTTCATCTCTTATGTATAAGATTTTTTTAATAATTATTGTGCCGTTACTGATAAAGTAAGGTCGCTGCGGAGCTGAGCAATCCACAGTGAATCCGATTCAAGAGTACGCACAACACCACACGCATTATAACTACATCTATCTTCACGTATACCACACTCACACACGCATACGTATGCATATACAATACTCAAATAAATATACTGGGAAAGCCATTTTAAGATGCCGAGGTTATGTATTTTGAGATTAAATTTATAAATAAAATATGAATACGTGAATGATATTTTAATTAAGTTGTAAATTTATATAAATTGTATTTTAAGACACAAAAATGTTAAAGACTATTATATTTCTAATATAATATATTAAATAGTGATACATTTATTCTAATACGACATTAATGCTTTTTTTATATTTATTGAATGTATTACAAATAACTGCGAGTTCTTTATTTAAAAAAAAAACAATACAATGTCAGAAGCTTTGATTAGGTAAAATTAAAAATTCGTAGATAAGTTTAACATTCACTTATCATGACAATAATATGTATTTTTTTTAATATGGCTCACCGTTAAACATACAGAACTGTATCACTGACAATCAATTCCAAAACAGATGCTGAAACATGTCGTATTTGTATTGTTATTGCATCAAATAGCAGTTTGTATTACCGACATAAATTTGCATCCGTTTAGTTGGATTGAAACTTGATTGATATACCTTGAAATAACGCTTCGTGGAATATGCATCGAAAATTATTCACTGTTATTTTTTTTTTAAATCAGTTGGTAACGCATTTATATTACATTGACGTGCAAGATTTATGCAATTTCAAATTGAAGCAACCTTTTTTCAGGCCTAAATATTGAAAACAATATTTGATGCCAATTATTAAATGACATTAATATGGAAGAAATATTTTTTTACAGACTTTGAAAGCTCATGAATAAATTGACTCAAAATCTATACATAATTTTTGCTTTCCTTTCGACATGGAGACTGCTTTTAATGTGATGTCAAATTTTGTATTCAATATTTTCCCATTCGTACTTATATATTCATTTCTTACCGTATTTTGTCTTTCAAACGCGACTCTACGTGGACGGAAACATCTTATTACATTGAAAAATCTAGCAATATATTGTTTATTAATGATTTACTTATGTCTACATGAAACTCTGATAAGATGTACCTTTATTAAAATATTGAATTATTTTTTGTTGGCTTGTTACAATGAAGATTTAGATCCACTTTCAATTTCACTACCATCTTTCAAGTATTTCTATGTAAAGCTTTCTCTGTCGAATCCTTTTCATAAAGCTTGTCCACATAATTACTTATCTCTTGTATTCGTCCCTGGACTGTCAAAAGCTTGTGTATCAGATCCTACCAAAAACCTTGTGGAGAATTCTACGAGCTTATCAACAGAACGTATATTTTTTTTTATTTTTTTTTTCAAATACATATATTATATTTCTTTTTCTCCCTTTTCTGACAAACTCTCAGCATTCATAATTGCTTGATTTATACTACCAGAACCATTGATCAAACTGTTACATTATACATCAAGGTTTTTTTAATGTCTAGTCTGCAGTGCAGCGGTCAGCTTTATTGACTTCCGTTACTGATTTTATGAACTTAATCGCTAGTACTAGTACGCTTTTGATTGATGTATGGATTCCAATGTGTGGATATTTATGAATTCTAAATATCCTCTCTCGCCCACCTTACGATCGTCAAAAACGTAGTACAGTAAAAGTGATATGCTTAACACTAACCTATCTTAGTATTATCCTTCTATCTTATATTTCCTTTAAAAAAAGCTTTAGTATCTAAGTAACAATCAGTTCTGGTTGGAAAACCTATGTCTAAATATGTCTAAATACCTACTTTGGAAGGTTTTGTGCTCCTCATTGTGAGAGGATATTGATTTAGAAAAATAAAAACCTTAACATTTATTACAATCTTCAATCTTATATTAAAATAATAAAATACATCGTCTGCAGTCAATTCTATTCGTGAAATAAATGATTTGACCAACAGTACATCTTTTTGCTTTGTATAGAGATTGAAACTTTATCTTATAAGATAAACAATTTGCAATTTTGTCACGATTTGTTGAAATAATAGGTCAGGGCAATCAGTAACGACACTATTTAAACTAATTACGTTTCACGTAATAAAAGTAAATTTATCGTCAGAAGTCTGTGTTTAATGAATATTTGTACAAAAATATGCTCGATGGTATTATTCTATTCAAATATTTATGTTATATTTCATTCTTTTATTTAGCATATTATGTAAATAAAAACATAATGTTTTTTTGATGATAATAAGGTATCGAACTAACATAGATACAATATTTAGGAAGACTTAATTTCATATAAATGAAAGAATAAGCCTTACTAAAAATATGAAGTATAAACTCAAGTGTTTAATAAGTATGATCACGGATATATTTAAAACGAATCGATATTAAGATAAATAATTGGTTACTTATATAAAAAAAATCGATAACGATGTCAAATGAGAAATAAGTTTTTAACAATGATCAGATTTGAATCATCTGATTGGTTTATTAAATAAATAAAAGTAACCGTTTTAATTGAGACGATAAATTGTCAGTTTTCAACCAGATTTTAAGTTTGAAATGAATGCAAAACTCTTTTGTCATTATGTAATAATTGACAACTACAGTTTTTTCAAAGGAAAGTTGCACTACTTCATTAACAGTAATCCCATTGTAATATTGTTGTTTCACCGTCTAGATGGAGCCTAAAAGATTAGAGTTAGGTGTTTAAAAATATCGATCATGCTAAAATAACGTTTTCCATTAACAGTTTCCGTAATGTCACATTCATCTGCGAAAACTTGATGGCCGATGATTTCTTAAAAGATAGCTCACCAATTTATTAGATTTAGTTTTTATTCGGACTGGTGAATAATTTGAAGATTTTCTTTCGTACAGAACCAAGTATCTTTTTTTAAAAATCATGGCCATTTAAATTCACATGGAAAACATCACTTATTATGTTTTTTATGTGTTTATAAAAAAAATATTATATACGAAACTGTAACATTTCATTGACGTTCTTTAAATTTTGGTGAATTTTCTAACCGTCAAAATAGTAATTAATTTAAATTGGTTGGTTTATAGAATATTTTCCCAATATAAATTTCCCTCATCTATTGTACAATATATTATACGACTGGTAAAATGTATGTTTAAAATAATAGCGACCAATCAAAGTAATACGTTTCCCCAAGGGAACACCCTGTGTTAGTAATAAAAATTCTTTTCAAATATGTTAACTCCAGATGTGAAACATTTAGATTTTTTATGGGACATCACAACAGATTTCTTATGAAAGCTGCTTATCATTTATGCAAGCTCTGTATTTTGCAAAGAGTAGCAAAAGGAAGATAGAAAAAGAAACATAAATCCATCACAAATAATAGTCGGAAAATACCCTCTCTGTAATATTTTTATTCCACTAAAGTGAGGCATTAAGATTTTTTTAAGTTTAACAGAGCGTGTTTTAAGAAATATCATATTATTTGATTGACATTGAAATAAAGGTCGCAGAATGACGGCTTTGGAACAGCTGGAAATCAATAGACATCAACTATCACAAAGGATTCTTAACGAACAAACTAATCTATTGTCTTCCCCATTAGTTCAACCTCTCCCCCGGGGGGGGGGTTCTGATTTGCTTCCATAATATACCACTTCCGTGCCACATGTAAACTTATTGTCATAACCGCCTTTTTAGTTTCATTTACAATATGTATAATATGTATTGCGAGAAAGCTACATGCTAGGCCGTTAAAACAGGAGAGAAGATGTGTTGTGTACACTTTTCTACACAGCTATATATAGATAAGCAAATGTTAGTTTAGGCATAGTTCTGACGATGGCGTGAACCAAAATAGCTATCAACTATATTTGTTAAAAATAATTTTGTAGAACTAAAATACATTATTATGTTTTATTCACCGTGTTATAATGGAGTTCTACCAAGTGAATGCCAATTCAATCAATAAAAAAATGCATATTACATTTTTTTACCTACATACATACTTAGTTCAATGAATACTTTTTTCACAATTACTAGCCAATCGTTTGACTGGTGTGAGTGAAACTGAAAACACACTTGCAAATTTATTTCTTTGAGCTCTTGAAGCGAATATTAAGCCATGCTAAATTACATTTCTTTTAGGTAATATTACAAAAAACGGCTCTAACGCTTCCACAGATTTATATCAAAAAATTTCATAGCTTAACGAAAATCCGATATTTCATTTTGGTTTTATGCGTCAGCAATATTTGACCCGAGATGGAAAAAAAACATTTGTTAGTTGGAATGATACAAAAGTAGGATGATGCACATATTGCGATGGGACTTTCCGCATCGCAAGTGAACTCGAGCAGATACAAAAAAGATAAACAGAGTTTCTCAAGTTGAAAATTGTCATTGCGTCACAGTTGGTATCTATAAACGCCGACCTAAGGTCAAAAATAATTTAATATCAAGGCAATTTAAAATTATATTACGCGTCTATTTTTGCCTTAACTCGTAGTGCTTTTAAAATATTTTCAAAAAGAAAAAATATTCAAAATTTAAAAATGAAATATTTCTTTTAGTATATTAAAGAAAAAATGGTGAACATTTTTTCTAGAGCCAGCAAAATACACAAAAATGCTCATTCTCGGTGAGTAGAACCCCAAATGGGGTAAAAATTTATTTTGAAGTGGGAAAGTTCTATGATTTTTGTTTTTTTATTACATACTTGCTACTTTCATGCGTTTCTTTATTTTCCGTGTAAATTAATTCGATAAAATTTTTTTAATTTTCTTCTATTGTCTACTTTTCAAAATGAGGGGTAATATCGACTTACGCAAAAACGTTTTGGGGTAATGGTTAAAAAAGTTCCCCGACCACCGTAATAGATTATAAAAATTCTGTCAGCCGAGCATCTGAAATCTTCCTATTTTTAGTTTTAATATATACATTAATTTAATCAACGAATCATCTCATTGTTTTTCCGATAGATAAAATAACATTCCAAAGAGTAAAATAGATTTGAGATGAAACACAATATTTGTTTTCGATTTATCTACCATTATAAAGGTTTCACCATTTAGCTGTGTAAAATACTTTACAGAAGCTTAATTTATTTCAACCGAAAACTCCGGCTGAATACGTATTTGAAGTTAAAGTTTTTCGAGTTTGTCAAGCGTAGTCTATCTATGCTCATGATCGTGCGACCGGGAAACACTTTCATTATACCTAATTTTAAAATATCTCGTATGTTATTGTACTCATTATTGGTGATTTAAATGTTGCTTCCATGGTTAATTCAAAATTAACATTTCTTTCTCAATAATAATTCTTTTTTCAAATTTATAAAATAGTTCTTCGCGCCACTGAATCTAATAGAATTTAGCTGTGCGAAATTATTTTCACTGATTAACTTCTCCATATCTCTGAACAGTCAATCATAGTGTCATTAAATCCACTATTAATATATTGATCCCAAGGATCGATAAATAAAGGATTAACTAAAATCAAATAAATGTCGCTGTGAAAATTTTTCATTTCTTTGTTCATTTTTAATTTTTTGGCTGTGTTTAACTTCTTTTATTTTTAAAATGATTCATTTAAATTTATAAATTATTACTACGGTGGATTCTCTTTATACCAGTGAAAGTAGTTTTATTATTTTCTTATCCTTCTGTGCAATACAAAAACATTATCAATTTTTGACAGTTTTGGTGAATTTTTTTAAAAATTCTGTTGGTTACAGACCCATTTAGCAGTCCATTTACCAAGGTACCGCGAGAATTTCATTGAATGATTGATTCTTTTGTGGACTGATTATCGTGAACTATATTTTAATGATTCACTGTAATCAAAATGTCATGTTTTATTATTAAATTATTAATATCGCCAGAACCATATCGTGTAAACAAATTATTGAATTTTACTATGGATTTATACAAAAATTTCAGATGAAATTATCGCACGTTATTTTACGTTAATGATAAAATATTTTTTTATTGTATTGTATACAGAAGGAAAAGGATTTTTTGATTTAGAATGTACGCATATAAGATTATTCAAAAATTTAAAATATTGGTGTAAACTTCTTTTACAATTAAACCATAAAATTGCATTTCGTAAGTTTAAACAAGCTATACATATATATATATATTGATTCTTATTCGTGGTTTTTCATTAGAAGTTTATTTTTATAACATTTATATTACAATATTTAATATAAATATTATTTGATCCACTCGGAACCTACCCCTTCAACGAGTCCATAGTCAAGTTGGCGATATTAAAATCGGTGAAAATTACTCATAATAATTATTAAAATCGTTTTATTTTATTTAATAATTGGAAACCCACAATGTGAAATTTACAACCTCTCAGTATATTTTTCAATACAAAAAAATAATAGAGAAACTCGCTTTTGATTTACGATGCAAAAATGGATAACAAAATAACACCAATTTGTGTTTGCCTTAAAACAGACATATTGAATTTATTATTTCCATACATATTTATTAAGTAGTACGTATGTTATAAATTGCTTTGTTAAATGAAAATTATAAAATCAGTTTCCAAGGCATCTACATAATTAAATAAAAATCCGTCAAAACAGCTCCAAGCACTTTACGTATTGATACGACTACTGTACTATCAAATAGCGAACTCTAATTTGGTGAGAATAATTATAACATTTGAATAACCAGAAATCTGAACACATCGTATGTTCAATATGAATGGAATTTAATATTTCTCTTTTCAAACATTGCATAATCAATCATCAGAAAGTGTTCCATTGTTTCGATTTCAGAATGAGAAACAAACTTAATCAAAAAAACTTTAAAGCGGAGCTTAAATATCGTACGTAAAGTGGTTTTAACACTAAAGTTACACACTTCTGCGGTACTTCCTAAATAAACTATTCAATATTTTGATTATATTGATAGAATAATAGTGAAATAAAATTAAAATCATGTACTAAAGCCAAATTGATTGGCAACCGATAATTTTACCGCAAGTGTATATATATTGTAATTCATCATTTTTTCTTTCGTTGCATATCCTTGGATAAAATCAATTATATGATATTATAAGATATTATAAAGTATGTACAAACTTTATAATATCTTTAATTTTCTTGATAAAAATGTTATGGATAAAAAATAATGAAATATCAATAAGCGTTTATGTAAATCTGGTTCTGTGTATCTGCTACCTTTAACTCAAATATTTTTTAAAGACTTGTGTGTGAATTGTATTCGATCAGATGATAATGCTCGCTATGAGCGAAACCGGTCCTTATCAAAAAATATATTATTAAAATAAGTACTGTAAAAATTGTTTTTATTATTTAAAATAGTGCGTCTTTCCATCAAGAAGTGACAGTTACCACCTTAAAAGTAAATAATTCTTATCATATTTCAATCGAAATCTGACGAATTTTTGTTGATATATACATTTTGTTTGTTTGTAATAATTTTTATTGGGATCGAGCGATTTGTAAAGTGTTTTTATCTTCCTTCTCTTTTAAATTTTTTGAAGAATAGAAAAAATTCGTAAAAATAAAAAATAAATCTTCCATATATGAATAGAACTGAAACCAGATAACAATAATGTTTTTATAACGTTCATTAATTAAAAGCACGCAAAACGATATATTTGCTCCAAGTATTGTTTAATGTTTTTATCCGTTATAAAGCAGGAAATTGAAATAATTTACTTGCTCAGATATTATTTAATATAATAATTAAATAGAAGCTCACAATTCTCTCATGAGTCAATATCTTCATTTCATTGAAATAGTTTTCAATTTACCCATATTTCATCATATATTACGATCGAAATCCATTGAAAGATTATCTCTCGTGTTCTTTATTTTATACCATATCATAAATATTATCATACAATTATGATACAGCTATCATATTTATTAAGACAACACAAAGAATAAACATCGTATTACTATTATATTTTAGATGCCAATGATAAAAGTTATCTGGGAAAACATTCTAAAAATAAAATATAATTTTCCACATCTTTCTGAATTAAATCAAATCCTGCTCTATTGGTTTTGATGGTATTTTATTTTTTGCTGAAAAAATTACAGTGAGCTTTTTTTTGTTTTAAGCAAAGCTTTTTACTATGATTAATAACATATTAACAGTTACCACGGTTCATTTTTAAGCCGTTGATATGAAAGGAATAAAATTGTGTATCCTTAACTTTTTGAAGTATTTTTAAAATACCCAATATAAAAAAGAGGTGAAAAAATATTCAAAAAATGTTAACGGTTTTTGAACGAACAAATCAAAACTTTGAAAAGTATTAATTTTGCATACTGGCTATTGAATTCTTTTTTGTAAAATTTGACCGTTGAAATATTTTTTAGAACATTAATAACATCATCGGAAAGTTATTTTAATGTAGCTTTTTTACTTAGATAATGATTTAGATGCGTTAAGGACATCGATGATATAGTCTCAATGACAATTTTTGATTGTTCCGATTTAATTCATACGTAAGTAAGTCCCATACAAACTCGTGAATTAAATGAGGTTTTATTTTATTATATCAGTTATCAGCCATATATGACCTTCATTATATACTGTTGACAACTCATTAGTCTAAAATATAAAATCACGCTGGATGGCACCGCGTAAAAAAAATCTATAGACAATTTATGTTGCTATAAAGATAATATTTGACAAATAATTTTATTTTTATATAAAAATATACTTTCGAATGATAAATTGTATAAGCCATATCACAGTTAATAGGTTAAAGCTTGACTCCTTTATACGCTGAACAGGACGGTGAAACATTATATCTTTTGTTATTTTATGGGGACCTGAAATCAATCTAAGCTTTATTACGAATGTGAATTAGTTCACAACTTGTACTCAACTGAACAAGAATATGCACGTTTATAATATATTATAATTAATTTTCCTCAAAGGTAATGAATCATAAACAGTCCCCCAGCTGAGTGATTACCTAACGCTCTAAAATCGCCCCATCTGGGGTGAAATGGTGACCAAACAACAAAGTAAATTTCCTGTCTATATACTACACTATATTCCTACATATCTGATTACAAAACATTAAAAAAATATTCTTCCATAAACATAAAAATACACGATGACATATCACTGACAAAGTTCTCATAGGTGTGGGCGGATATTAAAAATAAATAATTAATTTGGACAACAGTACAAAAAACATTTTAGTACTTCTATTATTATTTTGTTTACTATTACATTACAATTACAAAAAAAAAACAATAACAAAAACATGTTAGTATGTAATTTTTTTTTTGTATACAATTACATACATTACATTTATTATACTTTACCGTTTTATTTAATGTGTTGTTCAATATAACATTTGGTTTCTATTTTAGCTTGTCTATTATAGCTTATATTGTAGCACAGTTAAGCTTTCGTCTACCCAGTCGAAAATGATTATGTGTTTACTCCCACGTCCAATGTTTTTAGTGTTACTCATAAAATTGAGCTTTTATTGTATTTAACCAAAAGAAAAATAAATTTATTTTGACAATCTGAAGCTATTTTTATTTTACATTCAAAATAAATTGAAAAAGATACTGGTCAAAAATAATATTAGAGCGCTATTCATCTCAGATCTGATTGTAATGTAAATACACTGAAATTCTTATATAACTAAGCAACAATATTTAGACTTTTTTACTCTATGACCATATATGAAAAATATTCATGTTATTCGAGTTCCTCATAGAAAATATCGTTTTAATTACAACTGTTTTTACTTTTCCTTTTACCAAAAATCAAAAATCGATGATTAAATTCACGTATGAGCCAATTCAACTTTGATCGAAATAGAAGCTCAAAATCATGCCTCGTACATCGATTCATTTGATTACAAAAATAATGTGTATAAAAAAAGGTCGCACAAAAAAAAACCAGGAGGGTTTTGTACAGAACAATACTTTTAAATTTATTTTATGAAAAAGAGTTGAAACGAGCTCTTTTTTATTTAATGTTTGTATTTTTTTATTCGAAACATCAGTTTTGGGTAATACAGAATGCCTCTATTGTTATCATATTTCAAATATACTTCGCTCATGAAATGGTTTGATTTGATTAAAAATAGTAAAAACAAAGAGGATCGAATATTCAAAAAAGTTATCACATATATATACAAAAATGAATTGTTTCATACTTCTGCCAAAAAAAATGCAATAATTAGTGACCTGCCTCACTCAACTTCAATGAACTCTTTTTAACAATTATTAGGTACTTTATGATATCGACTGAGGTTGCTCGATGGTATTTCAATATCAAAATTGATTTCTAAAATTTTGCACAATTTCATATGTTTTGTCACTAACGACCCGGGTTTCGCTTTTCGACTTTTTCAGGTTTTCTATCACACGGGTACAACAGAACTGACGCACAATAAACAGTCAGCATCTTCTTTATACCAAAGGTTTTAATTGAAGGAAAACACAAACCCTAAGCCATGTAGTAAATGGCAGTCTTGGCTACTTTGAAATTTTCGTTTTGTTCAGTAATTACTTTGATACGTGTAATATAAAATAAAATTCCTATTTAGATTTCAAAAATTTCTTTGTGTTGTGAATATTCTCACAGGGTTTTATAATATATATTTAATATAATATATTGCAATTCCGTCATTGAAAATATACCATTTGTGTACCATTTAACTTTGACATTAAAATTTATCTAAAAATAGTCTTTGAATGTATTAAAAAATAGGTGTTTTTTCAAATATCAATGACGTTAAATTTATGACTACCGTTTTTATTTAAAAAACAAATTAAATTAAATTTGAGAAATATATGAAAAAAATAATCAACAATGGTACAAATATTTGCATCATTTAACTATGTTTAGGTATGTATTATAAAAAACATCAAATCGAAAAAGTTTTTCTCTAATCAGAAATGGTTGTGATTGAAAAATTGATAACACAGAGAAAGATAAAAAATGTTGATACATTCACAACGAAATATTTTTGCATAGCAATATAGCTTATTCAGTAACAATATGATATCCTTGCGATATGCGGCGTCTGCAGGATCAATACTAAAAAATTTACCGCAGAAAAGTCACACTTTATTGAAAAACAACTGCTGGGCATTAAATCGTTCAGTTAATTAATTTCCTGGATAACAAATATGCCAATAATATTTGTGTTTAAATATATGCTGTTATCGTTTTAATTTCATATTATTTAACCGTTTCAATACCGCGAGGACATATGCGTCTTCTGGGTGGGGATGGCGCAAACACCGTAGGGACGTATGTGTCCACAGACATTTAAAAATACGTATAAAGTATTCCAATTGGAAATCTCGTGTTATTTTTCACATATTGCTAGAGACATCTATCTTTTGTCATGGAGAAAAAATTGTGTCATTCCTGTTAATAAATATTACCGAAAAATCAAATTCAATAGAAGTCGACGTAGAGAGGTCGCTAAGGGTGCCACTTTCAGTGTAATCCATACAATTTAAGTGTGAATAATTTTGAAGCGTAAATAATTGTGAAGCGAAATAATGCAAGTCTAAATGTATTCCTTGGCCAACTTTAGCCATTTGGGTCTTTTGTTTTGAATTTGTACCTGAACTCTTGCTTGTGCCAGCTTGTGACAGCCCTGAATTTTGCTTTCACACACACTTAATTCAGTTATCAATATCCTATCCCTATTATTCAATTTTAATTATTCACACTAATATCAACTTTCAATTAATTTTCTAAAAAATAATATTAATGCTAGTGACAACCCTTAAAGATAAATTGAAATTTCGACTCTTTGATATAAAAAATTCAAACAATATGTGTCAATTTTTAAATAAAACCATAGTATTTATTATTCATAAATTCTATAAGCTTTTTTTTAACAAAAAAAATTGCGGTATATGAATGTCACCTAGCTTAAAATTTCGTGGCACTCAAGCGTTTAACATCAATTGCATGTGCAAATGTTATTGATAAGTGGTCTTAAACTATAGTAGTTTTGTGGCGTCTACAATTTATTGATTGCTAAAAAATAGTATTAATTCCAGAAACGTTTTAGCGCCGAAGTTTTTCACGATTGTGCCACATTCTTGGCTGCGGCATTGCAAATATTTTCAGTCGTTAAAATTTATAATAAAAATAGACTAAGTAAAGCATTTATTAGCACATAACTATTCATTCGTAAATTATTAGGAATATCTTCGCAATAAAGTTGACATTTATTGTGATCTGTTTTGCCTGAACTGGTTCTCCTATGTTTAGCTTTATGATCATTACAATTCTCATGTCACCTGTCGAAACTTATTTGTTTCAAGATTTGCTTTTGAGAATAAACAGTTTTACTCATTTTTCTCCGACCTATAGCCAATTTTTAATAGAATCATCAATTGAAGAGAAATCATTACATTGGGACAAAACTGTCATTCTGAAAATCAATATAACATATTTCAAGAAAAATACTGCTGTTATTGATCAACGTAAAAATAATCTACTGCCAAATTAAATTGTCCTCCGTTACTGGGTTATTGATCAATTTCTGGTATATTTCTAATTCTCTTGAGTTGAAAAATAATATTTTCTTCTTTTGCTAAGGTTACATTTAAACTGTCAAATCATTGAAAGAATTTCGTCGTTGACGTTTATCTTATTATCATGAATAAATATGTTTAATTATATAAATGTTTGAGCTTCATTTTGAAAGCTATCTATTCTTCTTGGCAAGGAAGTACCGTAATATTTTTTGAGGCTTCTTCTTAAATTACAAGTATGGCTTATGGTGAAATATATTTCACGTAAGAAAAACTCGATAATGCCCGTATAACTTTGGTTAAATGTTGCATGCTTCCACAAGTGTTGCCATCAACAATTAAATTCAATTTTATCTGGATACTTGAAAATCGAATAGAAATGTAAAATCTTCATATAAATTGAATCTTTAAAATCTCAAAATTACATTAGTCATAGTATTATCGTTTAATTGAAAAAAATACTAGGTTTACCTAAAAATTTTGCATTTTTTCTCGCAGATATAAAAAAAATATTTAACTCAATGTACCAAAAAAGAACTTCAAGAATACTCATTAACTGTAGTCTGCAGGAAAATTTATCAATCATCAATTCATAAAACGATTCGAATCAATCTAATAGCACTTCATACGACAAATCATTGCCATGAGATGGTCTAGACCAATGGCTCCCAACCCCGAAAATCATCGCGACCCCTAAGAAGGTCGCTAACTCATACAGTTAACTAAACTAACTTTTGATTGGATGGGGGTCGCGTGTCGCATGGCTCTTATAAAATGGGGTCACCGCCCGAAAAGGTTGAGAAGCACTGGTCTACAGAAATAGTCCTTTGATTTAACTATTAATGACATATGCAAACACTTATTTTTTGTATAATTAACTCCATCGGACTTTTTATGAATCTTGTACATTAAATATCCTTAAACATATTTCGTTTGAAACTCTTTCGCCATTTGAAAAGAAAGTTAATAAAAATAAATAGAAAATATAATCAGCTTCTCACTGCGCAGTTAAGCCTTACATATATTATATTATAATATAACTTCCGTGTAGTGCACCGCATAAGCATCAATTGAATTGAATGCGTACGGTGTTTACTTGAATAAACGAAGAAACTGTCCAGTACATCTAATATGTAATTACAACGATCTAATAAAGGACAACATGAGCATCTTATACTTTTAGCGTTATAACATCGCTTACATTTTAACTGAAAAATATAAATAATCAGTAAATATATTGCAAGCAAATAGATTTTTAAGATATTATAATAATGAATGTACACCATCATTATAATAATTGGATTCAAGCATCCCCATTAATATTGTCGCAATGAATTTGGTGTTTTAGTATACCACTTTATTTTAATTACAACTTGACAGATTTGGGTAAAATAATTAGTACCACTGGGAGTCTGAAACCGTTTCTCCGTTCTACAGTTAATATGATAGGATGTGGCAAGAATTTGTGTCTTTAGATTCAATAACTGATTTCGACCAACTTACTCTTTAAATAGGTTACCAACTTCTATAAAAAAATTGGTTTGGCAATCGTATTTTCGGCGTATTTATTTTATAATTATCAAGTAGACAATATTTTTATATTTAAATATTATAGAACCTTCTTAAAGCTTTGAAGAAGCAGTAGAACCATTTTTATTACAAATAAATGAGGAGTAGTCCTTCGTCATATATATTTTTTAAGAATATATTATTTTTACGCAATCTAGTATTGAAAAATCATTATAAAGTTTTCTTTAAATCCACTTTATTATACTTCAATACATACGTTGCTTTTCTACGTAGCTTAATCGCTAACTTTATATTTATTTTCCGTTTTTGGCTCTTGATTACGTTACTCGTACATCTTTTGCCGTATCTCACTTGTCTACTGTCTATAAATTTCTTCCTTTACTAATGGAACGTAGAAACTTTGGGAGAAGCATGGAGATTGTCTGAAATTCTTGGAACTTAATTCCACTCCCAGTGTACTTATAATAAAGATTATTTATCACATCACATGACACTCTGTTTCTTGATTCTGTCTCGTTTATGATGTTTTGATCGAATAACAAACAAACATTTTTTTCGAATTAACAAATTTTCTCTAAGAATTCAAGATATTTCATTTCGTTGAAAACAATTTCGCTGCCAAGCCTTTTTTCTTCTTATACGATTTTTAATTCACCTTTTTTAATTATATTTAGGCAATTTTATTCAAATGCATACTTAGATTAAATATTCAAGTAAACAGAAAGGGGAATTCGGGTGAATTAGCGCATTCTTTTCATTTCTCTCCTTTTGTGTTGTAACCCTTCTCAAATTAAAAAAAAAAGCCATTATATGTGTGCAAATCGAATCTTTCATTACAGTTTTTTTTTTTACTTTTAAATTGTTAACTGTCACTTCTTGATGGAAAGACATGATATTTTAAATAATAAAAACCATTTCTGTGCCATATGTAAACTTATTGGTATAGCCGCCTTTTTAGTTTCATTTACATTTTCATTTTTTTTAGTTATATTGCTAGCAGAAAATAAGCTAGATCGTTAAAACAGAACAGAAGATGTATTTTGTACCTTTTCTACACAGCTATATACAGATAAACAAATGTTCGTTTAAGAATAGTTCTGACGATGGCGTGAGCCGAAATAGCTAAGTATATCTCAAAGTTTTAGTAATTAATTCAACAATATATTTTATGATCAGGACCGAATAAGGACCAGATGTTACAATAATCTAGATTTTTATAACTTTATATTCTAACGTTGCAATTATCTATTATCAAATTAATTATTATCAATATTTTAGTCAGCAAAATTACTGTTCGTAAGAATACATTGCAAGAGTAGACTTCTTAATAACATATTTAAAATATTTTAGATAAAATATTTAATGAAATATTTTATGTCAAAATGATCAATTATTGTAGTCAATTGAATTAAGACTTAAATACAATATTGTTTTGGTATTCAATTTTCATGACTTTGACTTTTAAATCTACGTAGATGACCATTCAAATCGATTTCTCATTTTCACTCGCTCCGGATACACTTTTCCCGATTCGAACCTCATAATATCTTTTTACGCGTAGGCTGTTTTCCTCAAACTTTTTTCATTCCGTTTTTCATATATCCCAGTAAGTTGAAGAGACTCGAAACATTTTCACCTTTTCTTTACACCCCATTCTCAAAGCATAAAGCATTATAGCGAAGTATGTGTTTATAAGGGTGGCTGTTTCTTTCTATAGTGTAACGTTGATGGATACTCATAATAGACTATAAACATGGAAGTTTTACGTTTTGTTTACAGCAACGAAACAAAACATTGTAGTTATGACTATATAGATCTTTTACACATTTATCACGTAAATATTATATATTTTTATCGCTTTATATAATAAACAGTGTAGATAAATTTTAGTTACATAAATTATACAGTACTTCAAATATTATTTAGTTGAAAAGTTTAATACAAAAAAAACAATTACTGAATACTTATTCATTTTTAGATTTTTCCCGTAAGGGATACAAAAAAGCAGAATTAGAGGTGTTCAAATTTAGAAATTGAACATTTATTATAGTCTTATTCATTTTCAAAGATTTCCTAACAGAAAATAATAAGGATCTCTCATATTTTGACGCAATAATTTAACAAACTCTCCCGCGTTGAACAAATGGTTCTCCGGTACTTAATAATTAAAAAAAATTGATTTAGGTTAATTTAATTCTTTAAACAGACGAATACTCTTTTATTCTATTGACTACAGCACGCGTGATTTTTTCCGCCTAGTAATGCTGGCATTCATAGTGCTATAATCTATTTGTACCAGATTTGTCTTTGAAATGGATATTTTAAGCAATGGAAACACATTTTTTAGTACTTATTTTCACAATATATTTTATGAGCGAAAACGGTCCTGGTCATAAAATACATTGTGAAAATAAGTACTAAAAAATTTGTACTTACAACCTTTCCATTATGACACGGTGAAAAAATAGCAATGTATTTTAGTTCTACAAAATTATTTTTACAAATATAGTTGATAGTTATGTCGGCTCACGCCATCGTCAGAACTATGCTTAAACTAACATTCGCTTATCTATATACAGCTGTGCATAAAAGTGCACAACACATCCTCTCTCCTGTTCCAACGGCCTAGCTTGTTACTTTAACACAATGACACTAAATTTACAAAATTCTAAATGAAACAATAGGTGTATATGACAATAAGATTATATGTGGGACGGAAGTGGTCCTTCTGGAAGCAAATCAGACCACCTCTTTGTACAACGACTGGACAAGTGGCGATCCTATTATGTTAGTTTGTTCGTTAAGAATCCTTTGTGATAATTGGTGTCTATTGATTTCCAGCTGTTCCAAAGCCGTCATTATCCGACCCTTACTACAAAGATGCAAACATTTAGGGGCTGAGTTTGAATTTATATTATGTGATTCATTAATAACGTGATTAGCGAATTGTGAATCTGTTTTTTTACTGTTGAATGATCTTACATGTTCCATAGCTCGAGTAGATATACTTCTACCTGTCTGTCTGATATAAACGGATAAACATGAACCACAGGACATTTTATAAATACCGCTTCTGTCCAGTTTATTGATTATGAATTGACATATAACACCTTAGAAGTGAAATGGATATTGTTTATGTTATTGGTAAATAGTTGACCTGAAAATACAGATAAGCTAAACCCGTAGTAAAAAAAGCATGTGGAATTTTATATAGCTGGATCTATTCAAATTCCATAAACACATATCGTAAATTAACTATTATCGATTTCTAATTTTACCTGATATATATTATTCTTTCTTCTCTCTTAAAACGTTACAAGCCTTATTAATAAGTGCTGTTATAAATCCTGTAGATTTCCGTTATTCTTCAAACCAATTTTCATTATAAATTTCATAAAATTTTAATGACAACTACCCGAGGAGGAGTTTCGTGAAGACAATCAAATCTGTCAAATAAACAAAACCAGCTGTTGACTTGGATATATTTTTTTATTCAAAATACGTATAACGTTAAATATATAATAGTTCGAAACCCTTTTTTGTTTATTTCTTATAGTAATTAAGCTGTTAACTATACTATAAATTTTATTATTCTAAATCAATCTTGTCAGTATAAAATATGTATTCAATAAAAAAATAAGTGTTTTTTACAAACATTTGTATTTTTCTTTTTGTCTGACGCTTTGAAGCTTGATTCTTATCACATTAACCCCTATTCTGATGTTACATTCACTAAAATATAATATAATTTCAAAAAAAGATAAATGTTTGCAATGTCGGAAAAACCGTTTTATTTCCCATAATTAAGTTTGCTTTATTATTTCGACCTTCTTAATTCCCGCATAGAAGGTCAGCGTAAATAAAACTTTTCAAAGTAATTTATACCGATTTTCCGTTGGCTGGTGGGCTCTACTTAAATAAAATCAGAATTCCTTTGAATGAGAAATTGTTCCGGGCAGTATGATCATTAGTGAAAAAACTGTTTGCTTTTGTGTCTGTCTACGTGGTAAGAGCACATGTTTTCACATTGTAAATGAGGCCAAATTTTCTTTTTTCCTAACACTTATAACAGAGGGCGATTTTCTTTATTTCCTGCAAACTTCGAATACCGGGATTTCATTTCACGCTTTGGTGCTAATGCAGGCTTTGTTATATTAGTGTTAGAGAATAGACATATTTTAAAAGGCAGTGAAAATTTTGGATAATATTTGCATAATTTTTCTATCTTTTCTTGTTCTAATTTTCCTCTACGTACGCTTTCTAATATCATAGTTGACTTTAAATATTCTTCCAAACCATGAATAATAACTTGTTTTCAATGATAATATTTTAAGCATATTTTCGTTTGAGTTAAATAAACATATTTATTATTTAACGATTACCATGTTTTTCACTATTAAGGTGCTAACTGTCACTTCATGATGGAAAGGCATGATATTTTAAATAATAAAAACACCTTTTTTGGTACTTATTTCCACAATATATTTTTTGATCAGGACCGGTTTCGCTCATCGCTTTGAACAGTAAAACTCTATTGGGTTAATGCAAAAGTTTTAACATTTGTGTAAAACCATAGCAAAAACAAAATCTCGGAACTGATGAATAACATCTGCTTTAAAAAAATCCTATTGTATAAAAAATGCTTTCCTTCTCTTTCTATTCCCAAAAGATGAAACAAAAATCAGGCCTCGACCTGAACACTGTAAACAACGAGTAAGACACAAAATCAACTTTATATGACCTAACTAGCATTCAGAGAAAAGCATTCATATTTTTTTTAAATTTCGAATGATAAAATGCATTCAACATTTTTTACAGTATGAAATCCATAAAGACAATACTGTAACTGTGGTAACCAAAAATATTTGCGATGTGTACAGTCTATATGTCATCAAAGTTTGACTAACAGAAACAAATAGTTGTCTAAAACATTCCAACATGGGGATTTTTGCTGGTTGATAAACCACCGATTGGGCGTTCTTTGGTGTCTGATGACGACAAGTTCAAAGTCATAGTTGACGTCAATCCATGTCAAGTCTCCAGGAAGTTAACGTTGATGATGGAAGTCAAATCAATTAACCGTAATAAGATATCTGAAAAGTATGGGAGTTGATTTCGCGGTACTACGTTTGGATTTCTCATCAATCGTCAACTGCCAAATTTTTGGATCATGTTTCAAGCATTTAATGGTGATTGAAGATGTGAAATGGATTAAATAATTTTACACGAAAAACGTTTGGCTTTATCTGGAAAATCCCCATTGAAAATTTTCAACTTCGAAATCCACAAAAAAGTATACATTTGGTAAAATTTTAAGGGCATCGTGTATTTTGAACTTTTGACGCGTTGTCAGACAATTATAACAGAACAATATTATAGATAAATAAAAAAAAATAAACACCGAACATGAAAAGGAGTAACCAAAATTAATAAACAGATAAGAAAAAGTATTTCATAAGACAACACACGACCACATGTGGCGATAATGATCCAATATAAGCCGAAATGAGTTGAATAGTGGTGTTATCAACGCTCACTGTTTTCTCCGTGATTTTGTTTTTTTAGTCATCATTTATTGAGTTCGTTGCACTTTGTTTTAATAACAAAAAATATGCATTAGAGCAGGTAAAAAACCAATTAATACATTTTTCGCATGAAAATGAAGGGATTTCCCCACAATGGTATTAATAATAAAAACAAAGTAGGAGAAGTATAGAACTGATGGGGGTTATATAACTGATAACAATTTCAAATATTTAAAAAAAAAAGCCCTTAAAACTTTCGCACAATGTAATACATAAAAAGAACTTTTAAAATTCATTATTAATTTATAAGTAACAGCACGCTGTAAACAAACTTCTTTTTGAGGATTTAGATCTTTCCTTTTCAAAAACTTATTTACAATATCATAAACAACAAATTAAAATTTTGTACAATTCCACATATTTTGTCACTAATAACCCGGGCTTCGTCTTTCGACATCTTCAAGCATTTTATCACACGGATGAAACAAATATTGAAATTCCATTAAGCACCACCATCAGTCGATATCATAAATTGTAATAAAAAAAATGATTATATTTCAAATGCAATATTATAATTAAATACTTTATTACGAACATTCACAAAAATTGTTTAAATAAAATTAAATTCAAATGACAAGAAACGATAAATTGACATTAGAACCTAAACTAGCAGAAAAACAATGTCTTTAAAGTTAATAACATGCTTCATCTTCTTAACAAAAGTGAATGACTCCAAAATTTATCGTGGTATAGTACTAACAACCAATGTATAATATTTGTACGACTTTATCATACCATGAAATTCCAGCAACGAAAAAACTAAGATGTGTGCTATTTTCTTCTCGTCCGTACGAAACTTTCACATATTGCACGGATGGATTATTAGATTTTCGAAAGTCAATGGCCAATTTGTTGCCATATTCCTTCCATGGAAACAGAAAAAAACATATTGACGAACTTATTTTCTGCGGTCTCTTTACCGCGATATAACAACGCGCTTTTTCATTTCCTTTATATAGCTTTTCCTTTCTTAAATTCTTCGCAAAAAACATTTTTTTTTTGCAGACAAAAACTATGAAACGTTATTATATTTAGATGTTTTTGATACTACTACAGCACTCGGTTGTGAGAAAAGAATAGCGCGTCATTTTTAAATAATACGCGTGTTGTTATATAATAAGAAAAATAATATGTGAGCTTTTGTAAGCCAATATATGTAAACTCTATGTGAAGGTTATTACTCAACAAGTTGTTCTGTTTCCAAGAAATATGATATATTCACGGATATACTTACATAACAACCAAACTCAAACCAATGTATAATATAATCACTATGTAAATCATTAAAAAAAGCTTTATAAATCAATGTAATTAATCTTTTCCGGGAGAGTCTTAAATTTTATCTATTACTTTAATCACGTTAAAGAAAATCAATTATTTAAGTCATAAGACGATGTAATGTTTACCTTTAATCTTTTAGTAGCGTGAAATCGGACTACTTTTCATTACACCTACATTTCCGTTTTGTTTCTGTATTTCTTTCTTTTTCGATTTTTTTGCAAGAAGACGTATATTGAATTATATTCAATTCAATTTTTTAGATTAGCAATGTCATAATGTAGGGTTTATAAACGTTAAATCGTGATGAAAAAAAGGCAAAGAAACTTAAATGTCTGCTAATATGGTCTGTCTAATATGTACGTTGATTTTCATACATTTTTACTTTTCGGGGTCATAAGAAGTAAAAATCAAACGTTTATTTCAAATAACATCCAAATTTTATTGCATATTATAGATTTAATAAAAATAAAAAAAAAAAGTTAAAAGAACGAATAGTTTTAAATAAAACATAAAATAGTAAAATAACAAAAATATGCGAATGTTTACTGGTAAACGGAAAAGGTAAAATTTTATGTTTGCAAAAATATATAATATACTAACCACTAATTCTAAATCTCATCCCTGGATTTTTCTAGACGAGAAAAACGATTTGTGGGTTTTTAAAGTAATTGTACAAAACATTAACAGAATAATTTTATTACATCATACATAGATGGCATACAAATATTATATATCTGACTTATTGTCGTCTGTGATCCAAAACAATTAAGTATGTATGTTCAAACATTGCATTCCATAGGTACATTTTAATAACTCTGACATATTTATTAAATAAATTAGAATTTTTGAAATATTAAAAACATATGTTTAATTTTTTATTTGAGGACTGGTTTCGCTCGCCGCGAGCATTATCAATTGAAAGTTAAATGCATTTACGATACTTTAGCGTCAATATTTAGGGATATTTTTCAAGTGAAATATTCACTACATTCGTTTTTGGTATGTATTTGCTATGTAATATTTAATCTTTATTTTGAGTTAATTACACTCTACCTGAGTGTAGTCTCTATTTTCTTTCTTTGGCAAACGTTCCGCCTTCTGTGTTTTTATACGGTCTGAATGCTAATTTTGTTTTATACTTGCGAGGTATTTATAAGAAACGTGTGAAGAGAAAGCACACTTAAAAATAGTAAAACAGCGCAAGTTAAAAAAATATTTTTAGCCGGAAATACGTTAACATTTTAAATATAATTTTTTCAGCCCAACAGCTGTAAATTATTCCTCCCAAAAATACTTATCAAAGTAATACGTCGAAAACTTAAATATTACTCCAAATTTAGTAATTATATACCGAACTTATTACTTCGAAAACCTACGCTAGGTTAAGTAGCCGCAAAACAATATTTAATTTCACGTATTATCATTATTGCCCTCATTGCCTGATAACGTATATTCTATCAAAGCCAAATGAATTGAACTAAATAATCGACTAAGCTATTAGTAAGATTTCAAAAAGAGCATGGTCGAATGTAAGTAGACTACATTAAATAGTTTTTTTTTTTAATATATAGTAAAGCTTGAATACATTACTCTGCACTCTTTGATGTTTACTAAAATGACACTTTACTGATGAAAAGTGGGCTTAGAAACTGTTCCGCCATTCGACATCTTCAGGCATTAAAAAAATATTTATATTTTAATGATAGCTAATTATTATTTGTTGAAAAACCCTTTCAAGAATGACTAATTAACAAGATCGTTAATGAAAATTATCACAGGCAATTGTGTTAATTATTATCATATTAATATTATTAAATTTGTTTTAACTGCCATTTACTGCTTGCCATTATTGTACGTCAGTTCTGTTGCATTCGTGTGATAGAATGCCTGAAGATGCCGAAAGGCGAATCCCGGGTCGTTGGTGTCACCTTCAGTCGATATCATAAATCATAAAACCATATATAAAATATTGATAAATTCATTAAAATATTTTTTTTATGAGCAGTTGTACAAAAATAATATGAACTAAGCAAAGAAACTCATCGAAAGTCAAAGTAACCACACTCGACGGTAATATACAATATATGATAACACATCCACAATACCACAACCTTACGATATTTTAACGTAAAAAAATAGTTTCGTTATTTTAAAACTATGCATGCCTTTAAGTTTTTAAAGAAAATTCAACGATATTTGTTTTCAAAAAAAAAAGTATGAAAACGGCATGGGCAGGATACGTAGTTTGCTCTTTGTACGCCCCGTTTCCTGTGATTTAATGGGTGGAAGGTAATATAAAACATCACAAACATTCATGACTGAGAGTAGGAACACGTAAATTAAAACCGTATGTACTGGGACTTGAGCTTTTTAGCCCTATACTCAAATCAAACAACGCCACTAACTACTAAACACAAATGCCCATTCAATACGATTATTCTCTATTTTTTTATCTAATACAAAAATATATTTACTTCAAAAGGTTATCAAATTGATCATTATTTAATACGCCATTGTTTTTGGCAAATAATTATTGTGTATATTAAATACAATATTAAGTACACATTATTTTTACGGTTGCGTATGGGTTTTATAATAATATTTGATAGATTAGTGAAAGTGATAACTTTGTATTGTATATTGTTATACAGTATTTGGGTTGAAACTTCCACGGTAAAAATACTGATTTTTTTGGCACTATCTTAGAATGTCAGTTGTGAAGTTCAATAAGGAACGAGTTAAAGGTCAATTGCTAAAATTTGTAATAACAAATGAATACTGTAATTTCTGACTTGATATATGTTTTTATTGGCTTTATTATTGCTTTCATATTGATAATTCATTCCAATAATACATTTTTATCTAATGTATTTGGAATAACCATACGAAAAAAATCCTGAAAATAAACATACAGTATAATTTTTGCCCGTTGCGCGCTGCTGCGATCTCAGAGTAAAAAAATCAAAGAAGCTCGTTATAATAACAAACAACTTATAATAATTGTAAATTTTATTAATAATTGTTAATACTAATGATATAGTGTATAATATATTCCAGAAACCTTTGCGGGAGTGCACTCAAGAAATTTTAAAAAGACAAACAGACACACATACATTTATTTGTACATGTAGATAATATTTATGTGATTTTATAAAATGTACTATACAAATATTTAGAATTATTTGTAGAATTATTGTTAAAATAAAATAAAATAATTTCTATTGTTTTCAATACATTTTTCATTCTGTTAAAATTTGTTGTTTGCAAATCGTATTTATTTGTCGTTATTTTAATTGCTGACAACAAAAATAATCTTCATAAATTGTGCCAACGTGGATGACATGAGAATTATTTGTTATTTTAACTGATTTTATCATAAAATTACCGTAAGTAAAGGATACAAGAAACAAAATTATTCCGGAAATGAATCAACATTAAAGCGAAGGCAAAGGTACTTACACCCACTCACAGAATCTTGAAAAAATCTAAAATTTCAATGTTGTTTCCTTTAAATACAAAAAAATATAACAAAAATTTATCTTTCAAGAATCTGATAAAACCGATACTCATAAATTTAACGAGTTTTTCGTTTCTCTGCAATAAAATTGAATAGGATAGTATTGAATACAAAGATTCGTCGGATATTTTTTCATATAAATCCAGATTTGTAGAAAATTAGAAAATGTCTTTCATAAAAATATATTATTTAATAAATGAGAAGTTAAAAACCTTCATTTGATAAAGTATCACAGTGCAAGAATTTAAATCAACATTTAATTTTTTTAATTCATGCTTTTTTATAAGAGTTAACACTATACCACTTTCAAGGTGTTAACTGTCACTTCTTGATGGAAAGGCATGATATCTTATATAATAATAAAAACACATTTTTTATTTCTTATTTCCACAATATATTTTTCGATCAGGACTAAATCAGGATCAAATTTTTCAATAATCTGGATTTTTATCTATCTGATAAATTCGCGATGAGTAAAACCGGTCCTGATCAAAAAATATATTTTGAAAACAAGCACTAAAAAATGTGTTTTTATTATTTTAAAAAAACACTGTACGAGTTGGAGTTGGGTGTACAAGTTGGTTGTACCACCTCCATCCGTTATGTGTATGCAGCTGCTGTTACACGGGCGCTTTTCATAACGCAATACTAATAAAAAATAATTGATTTTACTCCTCATTTTCTTGGAACGATACAGAATTGCACGGACCGATCTTTTAGCCATCACTATTATGCTAATTAAGTTATGCTAAGTTTAATTTTTTCAATCGTCTTAATTTTTTTTATTAAATCTATCATAATTCAGACACGAATAATATACCTGAACTGTTATTTTTTCTATAGTACGATGTTCTAGTCCATAATTGGTATATTTTTTATTTAAACAAACATTTATGATATCGACTAAACGTGCTTGATGAAATTTCAATATCGATTTTGAATTGTTACAATTTTGTACGATTCCAGATGTTTTTTCACTAACGGCCCGGGTTAAGCCTTTCGGCATCTTCAGGCATTCTATAACACGGATGCAGCAGAACTGTCATACAATAAACAGTTAGCATCGTCTATATTACAAAGGTGTTAATTACAGAAAAACACACACCGCCAGGCAAGCAGTAAATGGCAGAAACAACAAAATTAATAATATAAATGCAATAATAATTACCTGTGATAAGTTTCAAAAATATATAAAAAGATTTATTGATTGAATTGACATTCACTTCGTAGAACTCCATTATAACACGGTGAATGTTATAAAATGGTGTTGTAAAAAGATTGTTGTTTGTTTTGTAACCTCAATTTGTTTCTACATATTTCTGTAAACGGTTCATGTAAAAATACATTATATACTTGAATGGAAATATCTCTCTAAAAAGTATGGGATTTTTTTTTAACTCTGATTTTATTTATCTCTCTAGATACATATCTACCCTTTCCCTCAAACACCCTTCTCCTCACCACATCTATTCAGCGATCGTGATCTCTCCTTCTGTTTGACTTTCATAACACTTGTGGTCTTTTTACGACAATTCTCGCATCGGGTCAACCACAAGGCGACTGAGGGGGCCGTTTATTTATTAGAAATTCTCTATTAAAGGGGTGTCTTGTATAAGCAAGGAGGATCTTTAATAATTTAAAAATTAATTCCACTTCATGCTACACATGCTCGAAAATTTTAGCTTGTTAGAAGCCATTATCATTTAAACAGTGGACATATTTGTGAGAAAAATGGGGAGTAAAGGAATATTTTTTGATTCTATGTTTAATTTTTTAAATATTGGATGTAATGTAAAAAAGTATCACTTTATTCGAAAACATTGATTTTTATGATTCCGATCGATTTTTAGTATCGCTGGTTTATAACCCAGCGATACTCAAGCTGCGGCCCAAATAGCTCTTATATTCGGCCCAAAATAGTAATAGTCACCAAATATTTTTTTATATATAGTTCAAAGTATTATAATTCACTTTAATTTTTATGTTATTTTTCTCTTTTCATCTTAAATTTAAAGTGTTATATTTGTATCTAGAAGACTGCTTTTGGCAGTAAAATTTCCTTTCTTTGCCATTTTTTTTATTTTTTTTTTCTTATGCTGGTAAGTTTTCTTTAATAAATAAATAAATATTCACAAAAAAAAAAATAGTTTTATTGTGACATCATAATACATACATATGCATGAAATATAATATGTGTTACATTTACAGTTTACTATTAATATGTTGCGGCCCACGTAGAAAAGCAATAATCGCATGCGGCCCTGAGGGAAAAAAGTTTGAGTGTGGCTGGTATAACCCATACGGTCCTTTAAGGCGAGACGTTTTGAGAACTTTTATTTAACTAATTTTCCTGTCCCAACCTATCTTTACTTTAGAAGCGAGGTTAAGCATTTGAGTAAAAAAAAAATATCCATAAAAAGTATTACATTAAAGAATTTTCATTGAAAGGCCATTTCTTCCATATGTATTTCGAATATGTCTTTAATGTAATCTTCATCATATATATATATATATAAACTTTTGTTACTTGACCTTTCAATTTTTGTTAATACATTTTCTGTTGGGTCTTCCGATGAACATAAAAACCAGCCTTGGGGCATTACTTACATATTACTCTTGAAAATAGATATTGTAACAAAATATATAATGTTATATGAACAATATAGACAGCTCTTGTAAATAATTCAGTATTTATAAAGGTTTTCTGGTTAAGAGTTCATTAATTATTTTCCATCTGATGCAGCTTGAAACTTTTTCTTAAATAATTCACCTAAATCTATAAGCAGCCTGTACAGCAGAGAGAATTCCGCTAAATCCAAACACATCCGTGATCCCAGACTTCCTTCGGTCTGTAGTAAGCCCGGATGACTTTTTAAAGGGTGTACGCTACGATCACACCGACCGGAAGTAATTCATCCGGTATTTTTGCTTAAACTTTTTAATAACAGCGGATACGACGGTTTTCCAGTTAAAATATTTTTTTGTTTAAGAGAATATTTACTTACAATAAAATTAATAACACCATACTAATAGTGATATTAATAATTCTGTATCAATTTTTAAATAACAAACCCCTCTCACTTTGCAAGCACCGTCGCGAAACTTAAATAACATTTGATATTTCCCACCTATTTCTAACATTTTTTCATTTGTGTGACTAATTTTATTCTCACAAGGATTCGGTATCTCAAAATCATACTGTTGTGCGCAACTCGCTTGCAACAGACAGACATTTGAAAGTTAAAATGGGTGTAACTCGATCCTCTTTTAAAGGATCCAGGCAGGTGTCCCACAAGGCTCCGCCCTGGCATCCATATTGTATAATTTATACACGCATGATATTTCTTCCGGTGAGGAAAGTGATACAGCTATAGCTCAGTACGCAAATGATGCAAATATTTTAGCATAGTAAGTTCAATTATTTGCTGATACCATTACGGACTGATGTAAAAACTGGAAAATTAAAATCAATGCCAAAATCATTCATTATAAATACTCTCGATGGTTTCGGCGGTAACTTTGTGGAAGTTCATTGTAATATAAAACCTAATTTTGACTGCATTTGTTTGCACAATGCAAAAATCAATTAGTCCAATAATGCCAAATAGACAGGAGACTTAAATTGAATGAGCACATCGTGATTTGTAAACTTCAAACGTGTGGTGTAAAAGCTAAACTAAATTGTATACTTAATGCGAAGTGTAGTTTACTCTCAAAAGCAAACTACTCCAATATACAGCAATAAATGGTCCAATTGAGGTATACGATAGTCTAGTGTGAGTGTATGATATAACTAGAAACATTTTAAGACCCTTAATATAAAATAAATTATTACAACAAATATGTAACGCCCTATGGTATATGCACAATTTTCCGTTACATTGCCGAGATTTTAATATACCTACAATTTCAGAGTTCTTTTTTTAAATTCAAGATTTTTAAAAGTTCCACAGTGATATAGGCAAACGTTATAAAACTATGATTCCTCCCCTACATAATTACGATGAAATAGTACCGATTAATCATTTTAGGTCGAGAGGAATTTTACTCGACAACCCAACATATATTTGATATCACAAATCTTAATAATCTAAAATACACAATCCCGGCATCTGAAAATGACTTTCCTTTATTTACTACCTTCTGCATATGTGTGTACAAAGTATACGAGGTTTTAATTATAATTATAATGCGTGTGGTGTTAATATGAACCGAATTCACTTTGGATTGCTCATCATACAACAACTAACGTCTGTCAGCAACGACAGAAAAAGATGCAATAAATTAATCAATACATTAAGATGAAGGAAACTTGATGAACTCTGATGCTATGGTATTGACGCTCTATCAATTTGGAATCCAAAAAATTTGTTATTTTGAAAGAAATTTCAGAGGCATTTTGCAAAGTCTAATTTTTTGATTAAGATATCGAATTGGAGTTAATGGATGATTTTGATGGATAGAAGCAATATTTTCTTTTGTACATACATGATACATTGGTCAAACATCTTTCTATTATACAATTTCCACGTCTATACTTCGCGACTATCAAATTTTATATTTAGTAAAAAGACGACCGAAAATAGGAGTAAAGTTCAACATCGAGCACTGATATTAGAGATTTATTTTGATATCTGACTTTTGTCATATAAATAATTTCATTATTTTACTTATGTATAATTTTTTAAATGTAATATTTAAATAAAAATACAGCACTTAAATATGAACAGTTAAGGCTTTTATCAACATCTTATCGTTTTTTTTTCATAGTATATTGCCTATATTATTAACAACGTTCTCTGGTCGGATTTACGACGCATGTGTGAGTAAGATAAGTAAAGCGGTACAAAATCGGATCATTCGTATAATCGAAGACGAAGCACGGCTGAATGAGCATCGGTCCTTTCTCAGGGTCAGAAATGGCTAAAAGCATTAAATAGTCTATTACTTCGACACCATACGGATTTATATTGTGATATTCTATTTGAGTTTGAATAGGGAGACCAAATAGTATCATATTATATTAAATTGTTTATAATATGTAATTGTGAAGAAAAATTCTTAAAATGATTTTTCTATTTAAACGAATTTTCTTTATTATTCTCTAGGCTCTATAGCAGTGGTTCTCATGTGTGGCCACCAGAGGATTTTGCTGTGACCACCAACAGTTTTATCACCAATAGTAAATATTGATATTTTAAAAAATGTGTTGAATTACAAATGTATTATGTGTACAAATGAATTTGTAAAATTATCATTATTTTAAAATTGATTGAGTTAATCTGACTTATCCAGCATTAAGTCGAGTTTAAGTAATGGACCGTTTTAATAATAATACCGTTCAAAAATTTTGGTAAAAGTTAGTGTAGTTGACCATACATCAAGTCAATATAAAGCAACAATAAAAAACAACAATTGCTATTTTTTTTTTAATTATTGTAATTTTGTACAATTCCACATGCTTTGTCACAAACGATCCGGGTTTCACCCTTCGGCATCTTCAGGTATTCCATCACACGGATGCAACAGACAATTGCTTAAATAATTTTGTCGATTTTATCTACAACCGTATAATGTGAATGATCATTGAGTGTAATGCACTATGTAAAAAATAAATATCGAAACTATTTTTATCACATTTGATGCGGCCACAAGACATTTCCATGGGAAAGCTGATGTTTATAATGCGGTCACAGTGAAATTTCACGTGAGAACCACTGCTCTATAGGCTATTCAACGTTTTATCCACCAACAACCGCTACGATGCGTTGTGTATATTTTTGAATTAGTATAAAAAAACAGCTTAATTTTAGTTCCATCATTGTTCTGACGATGGCGAAAGATAAAATAATAGCAAATAACCAAATAGGTTTTTGAAGGCTAAATTATTTTCAATTAATGTATTTAAATTTTTTTGGCTTGGTGGCGTGCACTCGGGATTTAAATAAATAGAAAAATTACAGAAAGATGTTAAAGTAGTTAAAATAATGTATCTAATCTTAAAGATTTTGTCCTTTTTTAATCATATAAAATGTTATCTGAGCTAGAGTAAAATAAGTTTTGCATAGAAGCATTATCAAACACTGAAATTCATAATTTTGAGGCAATCGAAGTGGTAAAATTAATGAATTTTGTATCTTCAATAGACTAAACCATCCTGAAACCAACATATCTTTGAGAGAGCGGTGCTATTTATGTCAGATAAGTCTCAATTCTAAAGCAGATAATTGATTCCACGATAACTCCGGGCAGTTTTATATTTGACTTTATATCTGTTTCCACGTTTTAAAAAATAAGTTTCATTCGATCATTTCATATTTGTCAAAAGAATTTTAATATATAAATTAGATTATATCGCAAAGTGCAGTACAACACGGACGATTATAGAGGTTGTTCCTCGATAAATTAAATTACTTTTTTGACACCATTTTGGTAAACATTTATCACAAACTATAAACGTGGTAAATTTATTATTAAAAAATATACGATAAACCAACGCGTGCAAATCGTTAAAACATTTATGAAGTTTATCATCAATTATTGTGACGATTAGAAAGCTATATTTAATTTCGAATACAAATAATACGTAATCATCATATCAAAAACTTTATTGTCAAGTGAATTATTTTAAAACTTCAGCTAATGTTACAAGGAAATTGCAAAAAAAAATGTTTTTACAACATATAATAAAAAATAAAATAAGGAGATGTCAATCGACTTCCACGGTCACCGGATTTAAAGGCCACAAACTTTTTGTGAGTATATTATAAAAAAAAGCAAAGTTTTGTGATTACAAGCCAGACACATTTAAGCGACTTACATGAAGCATTCGTGCCAAAATAAAATAAGAATACTGATTGAAGTGTGTGAAAATTTGATAAAAGGGTATATAATACGAGACTGCATGAATTCGTGAGGCTAACAGCTGGGAAAAATTATCAAATATTATCTTTATGTAATTACTAAAATGCACTGGAAATTTATCAGTATTTATCCGTTTTGCTTTAATTAGAAGTTATAAAAAAAGGAGTAATATACCTTTTGATCGAACACCCTGTACTAGAGTGATTCAATTTATGTCTATCTCGTTGCACTTTTGCACATTTGAATTCAAAATGATAATATTTTGTTAGTTTACATATTTTTATTGCAAGTAGTTAGTTATTTGGAATCATCAAAAGAAAATTTATTTATTACATTATTAAAAAAACATTCTTTAGCCTATTTATGATCAATTATTTACTTCTTAATATATTTAAAAAAAAAATCTTGCCTCTTTCATTAAATATATACAGTATTTAAAGACCTGTTAATTAATTTAAAAATTGTGTTTCACTAACATTGAAATAATTGTACACAATCAAACAAAAATAAGAAAGTGAGAATACAAAATTAAAATAAAAGGTCAATAAAGTTCCTTTTTTAATTATATTTTTGTAAGTTTTTAAAAGAGCATGATAAGTTTAGGAACAATGAGGCATTCGAAATAATAGTTTAATTGAAATCTTTCATCAAAAGCATAAAATAATGTCGTATCTCAGTAACAATTAATGAAGTTTCAATGGTTGTCAAAAGGATGTGAAGGAACGTTAAGTAAGGGGCGCTCCAGTAGTTCTATATACTAAATAAGACAAAAAAATTTTGCTGAATGTACTCTGCAACCATATCAGAAAATTAATTGCCTGTTTTTGTCCTTTTGTGCTGGAAAATTGGTCAGTGAATGTGTTTAATGGATATCAAATTTAAAGTTTAATAATTCACACCAATTAAAAAAATACAACGCGACGGTCGGTAATAATAATCACCTGAATGTATAAAGTGATCAATATATTTTTTAATCAAATGTAATGTATTATGATTTCTTAAAATATTTTCATAACCTTAAACATATTCGCATAATTCCATACAAAAAATCAAAAATGTGTTTACTAACTAACTATTGTAGTTACTTTAGAGAAGTGGAAAACATTCTGGATTATTATTCATTCGATAACACTGGAAGGGCTGTAAATTTAGGTATAGCTTAAAAAGACCGGTGACCGAGTGGTCGACGCCGCTGGAATTTGTTGCGATGTGTACGGGACAGATTGACTTTTGAACATGAAAAATATCTCAATAAAAAATTTTACGGATTAATTGGTTGAACTTTAATTAAATCCTCATACAAATAGAAATAGTAATGAAAAATTCTGACAAAATTTAACTTGTTTTTATAGGAGTCGTTTCGTTGCTCAATGTCAAAGCCGGAGTCGTTTTTTAACGATTTCACAGTACAGCTTATCAGTAATCGTGTATACTTTTCTTTCTACAAAAGATTGTAACAACTGAGTAATATTCTCAGTTCTCACATAAATTCCGTTGAGCTTTTATGTGCCGGAACACTGGAACCAGATACTGCAAAAATGTTGCAGGTTTTACATTATTATTTTTTAACTTTTAACTAAGAATTAAAAATGGCAAAAAGGCGGTTGCTTTGTATCAGTGAGGACATTTAAAATTAACATTTCATCTATTTTCTTGAGTCTTTTGATAGATGTTTCTTTTTTTCTATTTAATCCTCACCTGACAAAACAGACATTTTGGTCTTAAAACATATTTTCTATTCGTAGATGTAATTACTTTATTGATTATACAATAACAAGACTTATTATCGTAAATGTAAATAAAATCTCTGTTTCTATCTTCAATACATTACTTAAGTATGTATTTCGTATGAAAATGTTGCTTACAACAGTTAAAGTGTGTATTTTTTAGATATTAAAAAAAAACAAATATACCCTGCCCAAAAGAATTGAAATCTTGATATCGTTCAATTAGTCTCGCGTTTCCTTACCACACTGTAAATATCAAAGCCATTGTTAGATATTCTGAATCAAAACAAACAGATGTTATTCAGTTAGACGAGTAATTATTCAGAACATTTAGTCAGTACTGTACAGAACTGTTCACATATAAAAAAGCACTATTGCTTAAATTAAAAACTTGCCAATAATTCAGTGAATTTTTTAATACATCTAAACTTCAATCCGACTGTTTGACTGAACTTTTACAAAACATAACATGGAATCATACAAAATATACTTTGGTGAAATTATTTTCCAAATAATTTTTGAACTCGTCACAAAAACATAGATGTTTGAATTGTTTACATTTACCCTTAAGTTATGACATTTATAGCTATCGCATTTAATAATACTATTTTCGTCAAACGGTCTTTTTATTCTCAACATCACTCAAAAGATAGATTGATTAATAATTTATTTTTAGTATAAATTTTAATGTATAATAATAATTTCATGAGCTCATGAATTAATGAAACGTAATAGTTTTATAACATTTTAGCGAAAATGTTTTATTTTTACCTTAAAACAAACATTAAAGTTTTTGTCAAAGTAGACTTAATTATTATAATATTTTATAAAAAGTAACGTTCAAATAAAACTGAATATTGGTTTTGTACCCATATTGAAGCTATTTGCTTTGATATTTAGAATTATTTCTTAACAATATATTATACTTATTATTATTATTTCCGGAGTTGTGTTATATTTATTAAATTGGTGTGGTTACTTTGTGCTTTACAAGCTTCGCTGTCAGTGACATTAATCAGTTTTACATATGAATGCAATTTCATCCACATTCTCTAACCAATTTTACATCACAAAAAAAAAAAAACAAAATGTGAAATAAGATGTTTTTTTTTCTTAATAAAAGAATAAAAGAAAGAATGGTTGTTTTTTAAGTAATGTAATAATTTAAAAAAAAAAAACATTTTTTCGCATGCTTACAGCTTCTTAGAAACAATGTTACGTATCATAACATAAACATTATTAAAAATACTGCTTTATGCACTTTTTTATTAATGTCGTGTAATTTAATAAATACGAAAAATTTATTTAGATATGATAGAAATTATGATATCGACTGAAGGGGCTTGATTGAATTTCAATATAAAATTTGAATTTTTACAACATTGTACAATTCCATATGTTTTGTCATTTACGATCCGGGGTTCGCCTGAGCAGTTCGTCAGCTCTGTTGCATTCGTGTGATAGAATGCCTGAATATGCCGAAAGGCGAAACTCAGATCGTTAGTGACAAAACATCTGGAATCGTATAAAGTTGTAACAATTCAAATTTGATGTATAGAATTTTGTAAAAAAATAATTATCAAATGAAATAAACATTAATATTCATTATTTAACATAAATCTACTGTTATAGTTATAATCATTGGATAAGAATTTACTGAAAGAATCAACACTAATCGTAAAATCTTTTATAACGATCGTCCAAAAAGAAATAAAATATGCTATCAAATTTGTGTCTCATCTCTTTATCAAAATAATTGCAAGATTACAATTTGATCGAGTTCGTACATCTTTATGCCTCTTCTTATCTTACTTTAGACATTGTCACATTAAAGAAAGTTAAGTGGTTCTCTTAAATTCACTGCAATAATAATGCCTACGGAACGAATTTGGCGAGTAATCATTTCAAATGATTTTTCGTCCCCCAAAAATAATGGGAATCTTATTATAATATTTCTGAAAAAAAATCTTTTTCAATTCTTATTATTCTAATTCTAAAGCAAGACGCCACGCTTTTCCCCAGTTAACCATCGACCAAAACTCTGCTTTCCGCAATTACTAAAATTTTTAAATTTGTGATAAACGCTGGGCTTCAAGAAGTATTATAGTTGCAGAGAAAAAATATTCCCAAATATACACAGCTTTCGCACGAATCTTTCAACAAACCACCAATTTCTTCGAGTAATAGAGTTAATCACAAGTGGAATTATTTTTAAACAGTTTACATATATTACAAATTAATAATTTATTACAACGGTACCTCGATATACGAGTTTAATTCGTTCTACGGAACTCGTATTTATGGCTCGTATTACCTAGTAGAACCTTGCTCGTATCTCAAATCAATTATTCGCATTGAAAAAACTGAAATGCCATTAATCCGAGCCAGCCCCCAAAATGCTACCCCAGTTGTTCTTGTTACGTGTTTTCAAATAAGAAAAACATATTTGTAAATGACAAATATTGTATATAGACATAATAAAAGAGAATTCAAAGAAATGAATTGGGTTTTATAAAGCGTATTTGTATTTTGGTCACTTAAATGCAGCTTAAACAAATGCTTATACATTCTTAATTTTAGTCACTGCTTTTCTCTTAACTGGTCGCCGGATTTTTAAAAAATCTGTTTAATGAGTTTTGCTTCTTCTTCCTTCCTTTCAGAATGTTGCGGAAAGAGTTAGGCAAGTGTCATTAAATAGCTCCGATCCACAACCAGTTGTAACTTTTGATGGGCCGTATGCAGCTGCCGTTCCATGTATCTGTAAATATTGTTCGTATTTCAAAACAAAACTTCGCTCGCTTGACGGCTCGTATCTTAGGGCAATCGTATTTCGAGGCGCTTTGTTAAGAGCAATAATTGACGCTAGGACGAGTTATACTGTTTTAAAGCAAATTCACCATCGATATTTTTTATTGACAAAACATCCGAAATTTATTTTCGTAATTTCAATATACAACCTCTACTGCGAATTCATATTGAAAAAAACTACAGTGCACAATAAAACTAGCTGCCTAAATTTCCAGCGGTTACGAGATTCCTTGAACATAAATCAAAACAATGAAAATTTACTGAAAACGGATGAGCAACCATCAAATCTCTATACTCGATTACTATTGTAGAATATTGATGATAAGTGGATATTATACAAAGTATAGTTTTAACTATCTGAATTTTTGGTTATTTGAACTACCCTCATCCCCAATAAGCGCGAATAGTCGAAGTTCCACTATTACATACACAAAACAATATAATTCTAGAAATTCGATTGAAAAGGCTTGATTATTATTGCCTGTCTATTTTCTACGAATAATAATTTCTAAACACTAAGCTTATTAAAAATAACTTCAAATGAATTAGGGGAAACAGATCGACGTCTATATATTTTATACAAACATTCCTCTCTAGCCTCTAAAGGTTCTAATGAAAGTAAATATTGAAAAATTTTAATATTAACAAAACATGAAATTTCGAAACATTTATGCGATTCAGGCTAGGGCTTTATTCAATAGTTTGTAGAATAAAGTATTCGGTGACCACTTTATCTTAGGATTTATGGCAATAAGATTTTTTATTCGATAATTTGTTTCTCTCTGCTTTAAGAGCTTATATATGTGTGCTAAATGTTTTTGCTTTAAACAAAATTATTTTTAATCTTGTTAACATTTATTATAACAGGTTACTGTCTTTAAATACTAAAACAACACTACCGCTTTTTATTTGTCCACATAGTTCTCTCATAAAAAATCGCTTGAATTGTTTCCAGGGATACTGTCGATTTTATTATTGTTTTTAAAGTAATATATGACGTGTTTTAATGTCAGAAATAATCGCGAACATAAATAACGTACCGCAGAGATGACGAACCTGTGGCACGGGATTTTTTTTATTATGAAGAGAAAAAATATATTTTACTATACAAAAAAGTTTTATAAATAGTACAGAAAACATATAATATTCAAAAACAATGATGACATAGCCGTGTGAATTTTTCTTTCAGCAATCGATTAGCAAACGATAGAAACCAAGGAAATGATGGCATTCATGCATAAATAGATCGCATTATTTAAAAAATAGCAAGTAAATAATTTTCGAGAATAAGCATTACGTTTAGAAAACAAGCTCAGCCCTATTATATTTATTTTTTAGCTATTAATTCAAATAGGTTTCATTTTATAAAAGCCAAAAACAACAACTAACTTAACGCTTTCTGTTGCTACGAAATAGATGTCGCTGAAAGTCAGAGATCTCAATGTATAGTAGATCCACACAGTTTACAAGCGACATACTATTTTTTTGGGTCTTGACTATGCTCTCTAGTCGAATTATTATCTATGAACAATACAACATAGATGGTTTGACATTTAAATTACAGTACAATATCTGATTGGTATGATTTGATTTTTATTACTTCTTACCTTACATAAAATATGCAATTTCCAATATCCATAAAATATATAGTACATAATCAATTTCTAAATTTCTTTACAAAATACCTATCCACAATATATTTGTATTCACCATTCTCTTAGCTCCAAACTCAAGTGACAAAAACAATAAGTAATCGTTTTATTTCAACTTAACTAGATAACATATTAATATTATTACTAAATGATCAATAAGCATTATAAATTGCTTAGTTTTCAAATATTTTTTAGAATGCATTGATTTTGGAAATTGATTTTGATGGTGTTGAAATATTCAATTATCTCTTAAGAAAGTTTTTTTTTACTTATCGCCTTTTGCCACTATATCCACGATATTATCGAACTTATCAAAGTTTCGCTTTACATTATAAATCTGAAGTTAACTTTAGAAAAATTTGATGCATTTTTTTATTTCTATGGTATTTGGCATGCGGTATATTATTATATTGAAATTGAATATTAAAAATGACACTCAGTCCCAAAAAGGTTCGCCACCTATGATCTAACGATTTATGGACCCGACACTGACATTGTGCAACTAACGAATGTACAAAGAATAATGACATAACAGGTAACATGTGTATGTGTGGTTTGAGCCGCACATAAATATCAATTAGCAAAATGGATTTCAGTAAATTAAAAAAAATATCTGTAGACAATACTATTGTATTTTAGTAGAATAATGAAGTAGTTTCTTTAAGGGAAACTTTGCTCACCTCCCTATATATCATCCATCACACCACGTACTCTACAGTTAACCAAATTTACATTATTTTTATTTATAATATGGCTTCACACACATGTTTCAAGTCAATAAAACTGATTAACATCCGGTATCTCCGGAAAAAAAAAACTTAAACTCCGTTCAACTTTACGGTCGTGCTGAAATAAAACCGTTTTACGTATTTTTTTATTACAGTCTGCGTTCCCGGACATTCTATATGGTTTACTTTAAATTTTTATGATTAAAATTTCTAAAACAAATACAAAATAAACTCCACAGACACCTTACGAGAACATGTTTTTTGTATGTTTCATTCATTACACTCTTGTTCAGGATTCTAGTTTCATATACATCTGTCCAAATATGTATGACAATCTCAAAGCAAAAGTGGCACATTTCAAAGTTTTAGATATTAATTATTGATCAATCTGCAACAATGGACCGTGAAAATTTAAAAAATACTCGAACGGTTTTATACTTACTTTCGGTAAAACGTTTCATAGATGAATCTTCATAAAAACTGTGAATGCCCAAAATGTAGCAATGTTCAGCGTTATGACCAGGCAATATCACCACAAAGCCGTATTGTCATTTTAGCTTTCAAAACAGCTTGAGTAAACAAGCTACGATACCGATGCTTTTTTGTATTAGAATTTTATATTTGGTGTGAATAATTGAATATTTAGATTCTCTTGGAAAATGGCGATGTTTGAATTATGATCATTTTCTTGAGGGCGTCATGCTTCATGAAAAAATGTAAATAAGGCACAACAATGTACACTCATTATATTCAGTACTCTTTACCAGATATTTTATAAACATATACAAAAGCAATCTTTCTATATAGGCATCACCAATTTAACGGTAAATTCCGAGAGCTAAGGGAAATAGTTACAGCATTCTTCTACAAAATTAATAACATTGACCACTGCACTACGGACTCGACGTTTTAAAACCAGTATACAATATTTCAAGCACGAGATACAATGGTAAACCTTTTTGGCTTCAGGGTCGGATCTCGCGGGGTCGAAACCCAGTTTATCAAGTACGAAAAGTATCTTTCATTGTTTTTTCATTCGATTTTTCCATTCTTAATTTCTTGCAAATAATGTAAGTAAAAATATGTTTTTTGAGATATCTTTATCAGGATAGGCTCCACACGAATATCGTGTATGATTAAAAAATATCTATCGTATTGTGTAAAAAATGTTTCTTTCTTATAATAAAAACACAATGCTAAGTACTATTTTCACCATTCTATATTTTAAAAACCAGGATAATTTTAATTATTAACTGATAATAGATCTTGTATGCATTACTTAAATGGATAACGTTTCCACCAAAAAGTGACAGTTGTCACTTAAAAAGTAAACGAACTTAATTCCATTATTAACGAATTCCTCAAATGTATTTATTGAAATGACATTTATTTTGTAGAACTCTATTATAATACGGTAAAAAAATAGCAATATATTTTAATTCTACATTTTTTTTTATAAGATATAGTTGATAGCTATTTCAGCTTACACCATCTTCAGAACTATAATAATAATAGTTCTGACGATGACGTGAGCCGAAATAGCTGTCAACTATATCTCATAAAAAATTGTAAAACTAAAATACATTGCTATTTTTTCAACGTGTTGAATTCGTCAAATATTGTGGTGTTGTCTTTTTCTTTTTACTTTGTAATCCAGTTTTATTTTTTAGTTATTTTTTGAATTGCTTAGACTTTCTTGTTTAACGAAAAAGAAAACATGTATGAGGCTATTACATGTGTTCATCAAAGACGAGAAACAATGCTGCTTGGTACACAGAAAATAATCATTAAATACTCCCTGATGCACTGTACATGTATATATATATAAAAGAGTAGCTGTCAGTAAATAAGTAAAACAATAACCAAATCATTGGCACTTTGCATTTGCTATTTAATTTTTTGATGTACACTGTTTTCATAAGTTATATATTATTCTCCATTAGTGGTTTTCTCATTGTTCGCATTAGAAAGTAACAATTTTTGTTCCCAACTTCCTAACAACAAAAATAAAAAAAAACCCCCGCCCGCATTTTCTTGCCTTAACATATGTTAATATTCAATTTTAAATTCATCGTTTCTACAATGTCACTATTATATTTACATTTCATAAAATGTTCTTTATCAAATACGTCTTAATATTTTTGTGGCAAAAAAGATGTGTGAGTATTTAATTTTTTTGTTTTTCACATTAAACAATAAATTTCATATTAAAAATTTCCTGCCAACTGAGTTATCTTTATTGTTGATTAAACTTATAAATCTAAAATTATCATGTCTAAAACTAATCTTAACTCTTTGTACATACAAAAATTTTACCTTATCAACCTTTTATTATAAATTCTATACACTCCGTATGTTTAAAATGTATTTTTTCTTTTGAGTGTTTCATGACATAATATTAATATAAATAAATACTATGTTTGGGTAAACATACGTTAGATCTGACGATAACGTTAAACTGAAAATGTTTCCAACTCTATTTTCTAATGCTTTCATATTTTTGACGTATAACGGTGGACTTTTCCTAAATTAATGCTAATTCAATCCATATAATCACATGAATAATATTTCTCTTGGAAATCATTAAAGAGCTTCTTTGATCATACTATTCAGACTTTTGTGTGTAATAAATGTATTGGTCGTCATATGAAGTACATTGAAATAATAACCGAGGGATTTTTCTTATAATTCATATTGCTTAGGAAATTGGCGCTCCAATCCAATGTTACATTCGTTTCCATAAAATAAATATACTTTTATCATTAGAGCTGAGCTATTATTTGTATTATATATAGAATATACTGGTAAAAATTTGTTATAGAAACATAAAAAAGATATCTTATTTAATAAGACTGGAAATCCTACTCACTAAACATTTTTTATTAACCTTAGCTTCATAAGATTATTATTTTTTAACAATAAAATACATTTTTAGGTCGATTCCATGATAGTTTTATGATCAGAACCGGTTTCACTCATTGCAATAATTATGATCAGTTTATAAGAAAAATCGGTTATTGTGGAAATAGTACCAAAAAATGTGTTATTGTCATTTAAAAAATCAAATTCATTCAATAAATGCCGATAAAGAGCCAAGAACCGAGATATCAGCAACCATAGGATTTTTAATATCAACTCAATATTTTTTTTTACAAAAACACTTAAATAATAGCTAGTAAATATATATTTCTTTTTCAGATATTTTTGTTTACTGTGCTCAATCATTTACATCATATGTTTAAAACACGTATGACTGAAAAGTTTAGGTATTTCAATACCGTTATGTAAATTTCAAATAATATTCTTGAAACGTTCCGTGAACTCAACACACGAGTCATTTCAATGGAACAATTCGAAACCGCATTTGATATCAACACAAGTAAGTTAGTGACAGTACATTACAAAGTTTTCCATAAAGAGGGTTTCCCATTTCCGCAGTCACCTAACTGTTATTTTGGTGAAAGGAATATGCTCATAATAGTATATTATATTATATTTAAACTTGGATAGGTACTGAATTTATTTCATATGAAACCAAAAAATATTTTCTTAAATCTGCACAAATAAGATTTTTTTTATGACAATCTTTTACATTTGACAGCATTTATTTTTTAAATAGTTAATTTCTTAGTTCATCTTTTTTTAGCAGCGTTGAAAATCAAATCATTTAATGATTAAGAAATGCAAAGTCTATCTAAAAGCAATATCAAATAACATTTTTTCAATACCACTTCAATTCAATAATTCAATGATATGTGCAAGTATTGCAAGGGATTTTAAATTAAAAATCATCAATTTTCGCTTATATAAACACTTTTTCTTTATTGTTAATGAAAAATGATTGTAATATTATGTTAATTTTCATTGTACTTCTGATGTTTTGATGAACATAGGTATTAACATTTCTTGGGTTCAACCGTAATATTAAGTATCATTTAATATATATGTTGACTATCAATTCTTTTTTTGAATCACATCTATGCATAAAAATGAAACGAATTTCCTGGGAACTATTTTACTTATTGAAAGAACATTTTAAAATTAATTATTATAATACTCAAAGAAGAAAATACAATAAAACAAGGCAAATTATACAACTGTTTCTATGGAATGCAACAATATTAACATTTCTAATATATTACAGTACTATCTAAGAATTTTATTTTGTCTGTATTTTAACTATTCTTTCGAGTATAATCATGTTTGAGAATACGTTAACTTTCTCGCGTCATGATGATATACTACTTTTTATAAAAATAACTTCGTGTAATTGCATTTCATAGATGTTCAACATTCTCCATTTCTTAAGATCACGCCTTCAATCTAATGGTTTAAAATCGATCCCTCACTAAGCACAACTAGTCGCAAGCACTCTTTTAGGTTGAAAAATGTGATATAAGATATAGCAAAATAATATTTAACAATACATCTCTATTTAACATACATACAACAATGAATTTCTGATCAAATGTTTAATACTGCAACTTGCTGTTTTCCACAAATGTTTCATTTACTCACTGATTTTTGAAATCGGCAAAACGTCGTCATTATACGTTTGAATCTTTCTTTACTTTTAACATTTGACACATATGCTTATTTTTTTAACATAGAACACTATCCCTTAATACTATATTTCACCAATTTCATTGACAACCACAAAAAATGATGACACATAAGAATCATTAATATATTTTAGAGTTCATCGCTCACATTTGTAACGTATATAATAAAAATCAGACATAAATATACTCTTACTCACATCACTACTGAAGAGTTATTTTTTGGAATAAAGCAAAAGTTTTGATGAGAATTTCAAGCATTCAAATGCAACAACTTTTATTGAAGTAGATATTCAGAGTCAAATATTACCACAGTTTTATTAAAAAATTAAAAATCTCTCAAAGCGTACGAAAATTTGCTGTTTATAATCATTTTTTGTATGAAATATTTTGTAAGCGACAGAAAAGATCACTGACTATTTAATAAATATGGCTCAAGATTCTACAATAACTAAAATATGTAAATTTTATTATTGTATATATAAAAAGATGTTTTATCGCCAGGAATAATGAAGGTACATTTAACTGGAATACGCGATATTCGCAATGACGGTATCATCATGCATCCCAATATAGAGAATATTACCTGACTTTATGTTGTATTCGCGAGAAAAAAATTTATACCGTGTCAAAATTGTAGCTCTTCCAGTAACATGGAAAAAATAGTTCTCAGAAGGCAATTTACAAATCGACAAAGGACAGACAGGTTGCAAAGACTTGCAAAAAAATTATTACAATTATATACAATACTAACCCACATTGTACCCGTTGCTATCCAAGGAACATTAATTAATGATCTGTCTCTTTGAAAGAACAGTAGATTTCATATATACGGCCAAATGGAAAAAAGTTGTTTTTTCAAAGATAGGCTATGTTCTTAATGTAAAGCTTTTTAACATGATAGAAAAGGTAGAACCCACGAAATGTATCGCATGTCACAGATGCAAAATACCAAGAAACAACCCTACTCATCGCGTGAAATACCCAGCGCGGCAACATCTATGCTAAAAATAAGTGAGCAATCGAATGCTACTGTCTTCGGAGCAGTGATTAAATTCGCTCAGTTGAATTTAAGAAGTAAATGAAGACTCACTCTAGAGCAGTGGTCCTTACGTGTAATTTCATTGTTGCCGCATTACAAACATCAGCTGTCCTATAGAAATATCTCGTGGCCGCACCGAATGTGATAAAAATAGTTTCGATATTTATTTTTTATGCAATAAACTGCACTGAATGATCTTTCACAAAAAACAGTTGTAGGTAAAACCGACAAAATTAATAAAGCAATTATTGTTAATTCTTAATATTGACTTTATTCATGGTCAACGTATAACTTCGACAGTTTTATTATTAAAACAGTCGTTTACTTAAACTCGACTAAATGCTGGATAAGTCAGGTTTATTCAATAAATTTTTTAATTATAATAATTTTACAAAATCATTTTTAAAAACATATTTTTTTTAAATATCAATATTTACTATAAAACTATTGGTGGCCGCAGTAAAATCCTCTGGTAGCTGCACATGAGAACCACTACTAGATACGGAGAATTACGTGATATTGCATTGATTCAATGTCTGTATGTCGTTGTTGTTGGTGATGTTGATCGAGGTTACGTCGTATGTATATGCAATTGTGACGTCAAACGTTTGCATTTACGTAGTTAAGTCTGAAAACGCATTCTGACACTTCTCACATCACTCAACTGAATATATTACTCACCTTTAAATCAGCAACCCTGGGATCGACACGCCGTGATCGGTAGTGATGATTTTAACTCATTTCAAATGTGAAAGTTTTAAAAAATCCTGTGATTTCATTAATAGAATAATTCTCTACAGGGCGGGTAAGCCCACAACATCTTCCTTAGTATTTATGAAGTAGCAAATAGGGATATGAGAGTTCCCAGGGGTATTCAACGTTTTACTCACCATCACCACATCAGCTTTACACCCTTCTTACACAATGTATTCCCAAAGTAAACGTGTTCCATTTTGTGTTAGGAATGTCTAAGGGGAATTTTTATAGGCGTGATTGAAAGCATTCAAGTGCACAGAAAATTTAAATAACCAAAATAATCACGATACAAATATTATAAAGAATTTATTACATTTATCGTGATTTTTTGGGGAATCAAGTTCATTTTTTACTATTCGTGCAAATTCTTTGAAACCTCGTTATTTGTCAGAAATACAACAATAAAACTACAAAACCGACGAATTTAACAGATAAACCAATTCATAACAGGTCACATTCTTTTTTATCAATCTTCTACAGCCTAGATGCTTAAAGGCAGGAGCTGTAAAAGTTTAATGCGAAAATGCAGTTAAAAATTCCACATATCACATCTTTTATGATTTTTATAACCGCATTTTCGTACTACACTGTTATAAATTAGCATTTTTTGTATTTTTTCTGTCTTATTTGTTTTCATGCGTGATTTCCTCAAAACAAATTATTTGTAGCATTTTGTTTACCCGTCAGTTTCGGCAATAAATCGGTGAAAATAGAGTAATCTAAATCTTGTAAAAAAATATTTCAATTATTATAAATTATTGATATCTGGACCGGTTACTACCATCACGAGCATTATCAACTTATTATCAGTGTATAAATAGTGTCTAGTATTGTTTATTATTAAAATACTTTATAATTTAATTATTCAACTTATTTTCGCTCTCATAAACAATTTTTTGTTTAAACTTATATTCATCAGTATATCCATAATTTTTTTTATGCCCTAATATGTGTGAGAGTTGTTTTTTGCTAATTTTTCTTTATTTTTATTTAAAAATGTATAAAGTATTTATAATCTGCGCTTACAAATGTTATAAATATGGAAAAAAATGATATTCAAACTATTGCATTATCAAGGCAAAAGAGAGTTTTTAAAATTTGAAAGAGGCAATAATTTATGACAACAACTGACTTTCTTCCAATTTGAAATTTTAAATGAATTCTTTAATGAAAAATAAGTATATATATTTAGAATGTATTGCATTTTAAAAAAATAATTTGATCATTTCCAAGTACCATTAGTACGCTAACAATATAGCTTCAACACTTGGCTACGACATTACTCGTGGTTAAAAAAAAAACAAAATGTGACTTAGCAAAGCATCTTCCAAAATTTCAAGAAAAATCTTGATTAAATAATTATATGTGTGGGTAGAATTTAGAAAATAATCGTAGAATAACGAGACAGGGTACGATCGTACGCATTTCAACTTATCACCACTTTTGTGGAGATATGTACTCGTAAAAAAATATGTAAATATACGTTCATGACGCGTAGTTACGCATTTGAGGCTGAATAAAAAAATGTATAAAAATATAGCCGTAATTACACCGACAGTTCACTTGTAAATATTTATGAAGTTCATGGAAGTGAATCACGCGGGCGAACGAAAATTTACATCTAAACGTTCGGGCGTGTTACTTAACTGTGGTTCATACAAGGTGGGGTGACGGACTTAATAATTAATTTATCCACAGCGTTTAGCATAATCAAACTCTGGTCTTATAACTCGATCTTATTTGATTAACGTGAAGAGTAGAAAGTCATTCGTGATTTTAGAGAGGCAAAGACAGAATAAATTTACCTAGAAAAGAGTAACCGTTGACCACACTAATTCGTTACACCCTGCATATATTTATTGGACTATCACAAACATCAATGGCTTTGATCAAAGGGCACTACATCAACTAAGTCAATAAGTCAATTCATGAAATCGTTGATTTAGTGATTGGAACCCATGAATAATAAACGTCCTAGAGCTTTTAGCATTTGGCTGCAGGTTCGAAAATTTATATTTTTACTTTTTTGCAACGGCACTCTCAGCTGTAGTTTTAAATAAGGCAGTTGGTCATTTTGCTTCAGCACAATTTCAAAAGAAAACAGACAATATTTTTTTAAATTATCTCTAAATTTCATTATGTTATGTATTTAATGAAAATAGTATTTTGATATATAAATTTATTGTAAAAATATGTAAAAAATAAAATACCCTTTTCAATAGTTTTTTCAATATAACAGAACATCACTATTTTTGTATTTCAAGTTTCCGTATTATTATACTTTTTTTTTAAACTGTTGTGTTTGGAACACTGTGTACCAATAATTTACATTCAATTCATTAAAGTGTGTAGTAAAATATTCTTGACCAACCAATTAAAAAATGATTATGAATAAGTTCGATTTATTACCTCAAAAAGTTTGGTTTGAATTTCACAAAAAGTATTTTCGTCTACCTAATGTTCATCTGCTCAAATCGTGTAGATGATAATAACTAGCCAACCATTTTAAACCATTTCATTGAAATTCCTGAATCGTATCGATAAAATTTGAACATAAATAATAGTGAAGCAAATAAGGTCTAATTTTTCAGAAATTTTCATAAATCTTTTTTATTATTTGATTTTCGTTATACTTTTTATTGTGTTATTCGTTGTATATTATAATTAATTAATTTTCGAGGCTTAAATTAAGACATGATGTACCGAATGAATAATGTAAAGACAGGTATCCAAAACAGTTAGAAATAGCCAGAATCAAGTCCAATCACAATTAAAAATAGCTTCACAATATTTTCATAAAGCATTTCGGTACAAAAGAAACCACTCTCAACACAACCTCACGTCACCTTTCCATCCTCGGTGTCATCTATGTTACAGTGATAACGTCGTTCAATGAACTTTTTTTATATGAACACCATAAATAACTTTAAGAGCCAATTACGGTCAACAGATGTTTGTGTAAATGAAAAAAAAAATTTAAAACTGATATAAATCGTAACAAATTTATCGCTCTTTCCACACTGCGTATTACCTACTTCTGTAGTAACGTGCCTTCTGACGGATTAAAAACTTTTCTACTGCTTTGCTCCTACTTCTTACGACATACTAAAATATGAATTAGGGAAATGAATATTTCCTACGAAGTATTTTCTGAAGAGAATAATTAAAAAACCCTCTCTTGACAGTGACGTTGTTAAGTATTTATTACAGTATTTTATCACACTTTTATGACACAATGTTTTTGTCTGGGCAAAGGAAAAAATATTACAAAATTTTGTTAGAATTTTTGTTCCCACTGTTTATATTTTTTTATACTACTATAGTATTTCATTGAAAAAACATTTTTTAACTGAAATAAATTTCAATCGTATGAATCCTCACACATATTCTGCTACAAATTATGAGTGACAAATGTGAAATTGGTTGCCCCTAGAACCAGTGTTGCGTGCTGTTCAAAAAAGTCCTTCGGTAATATTTACGTTCTAGTTGAACATTTCTACATTACGGACTTCATAATGTTTCGTAATTATAACAATGAGCGAAGAGCTTGACACTAAATATTATTGAATAACATAATATATAAAAACTTTAGTTATTTCTGTTTTGCGCACAATCTTAGATTAAAAATATTAATCGAACGTTACTTCTACCGTTTCTTGTGATTTTTGATTATTTTTTTAGCCTTATATGTGGAAATCAACATTTAACTTTTGTTACTCTTAGCACAAAACCGAAGATATTTCACTCGAAATGTTTAATCTTTATTATCTTCTACATACAGTTATATATATAAATATATATAACAATACTCAAGAAACTTTATATGTGTGATACTTTCACATCAATTTGTTTATGGGCCATCTAAAAAACAACATTGATCCGAAATAATGGTAACCATCTAATCTATTTAACATAATCTATCTAACATCTTTGATTTAAGAGGGAATATTTTTTTTCTACATATTGAAAGCCGTTTTATAATAATATTGATAATATCATATTGCCTCAATCTTATGAACTGTTGTTAAAAAATCTTTATTATTTGTTTAATATAATAAGAAAGTAATATACCCTTAACTCATTCAACATTGTATAGAGAATTTGTGAGATGTGTATTAAAACTCATAATATTATCAGAAAGTTTTCTATACAATAGAGTATTTTGAAATATTTATCAACGTCTTCAAAAAATGCGATAAAAAAATAAAAACAATTTTTATTACTATTTCCGCAATAGATTTTATAATCACTGGTTTCGTCCATCATTTTCATATTAATAACTTTTTCTATAAATAGCCCTGTTTTTTAATTATATTGTATTAGTTGATAATGCCAACAATGAGCGAAGTCGTTTCTGATCATAAAATATATTGTGAAAATGGTACTCAAACGTTTGTTTTTATTATTTAAAATAATGTGCGATTCTTCCAGGAAGTGACAGTTATTACGATAAAGGTCAAAAAAACACTATTGCAATTATGAAAAAACCATTGCTTGGGATATTAATTCAATTCATTTACAAACAAATTATTGTAGCCTGGATTAAAAACGAATTAACATAAATAGGTAGTAAAGATTTTTAAAAGCATTATTGAGATAGTGATAATCGAGTGTGGTAGGCTTGCTCTGACGATGTGAAAGTAAAAACGAATTATTTTCCGAGAAGAAACTTATATCGACAAAGGGTCGATCAGTGACAACGGTTGTGAATATAAAGTGTGCATTTAAAACTTCAAGCCATTATCATTTGATTCCTAAAAGTTTTTCTTTTCAAATATTAAAGTCTTAGAAAGAAAGAACAGTTTTTTATTTGACGCCACAAACTATTCAATGCAAAATAAAATGCAGAATGGAAGTTTCGCATAACTATTTTTGTGACACATGATATTTTTAGTTAATCAAATAGTTTATTTAAGGTTTTATCTGTCAGTTTTATGATATATTTCGAATATAGAATCGCCCACAGAAAATTTGAAAATATTTTAATATTGTAGTTGTTTTAGCAGGTATCTGCATCGATTTTTGATAATTTTTTCTTTACATAAATTTTATAACAAAACATGTGGAATTGTGGATTACAGTGATATAGAACGAATGGCAGTCGAGTTTTTCAATAGCTTGTTTTTCCTCCCCATCTTGTAAAATAAAATCAAACATTAATTAATTATATAAATTAGTTTATTCATTGAATCGGCATTTACTTGGTAGAATTCCATTATAACACGGTGGAAAAATATTGGATAGTTTTGACAATGGCGTGAGCCAAAATAACTATCAACTATATCTTATAAAAATTTTGTGGAACTAAAGTATATTGCTATTTTTTCATCGCGTTGTATAAATTAGATTCAATATGTTACACATTAACAAAAAATAACTTATGCAACGAGGGTATTTCAGTTCACAAAATCATCAGTTTTTTTACTGGAGAAAAAAAGTTTGGGAAAGCTGTTCATTAATGGTATATATGTTAGAACGCTCCGAAGAAGCGGTAATCAAAAATATTTTTTTCACAGTTCAAAATACGTTCTTAGACAAATTAATCTGAAAAATCGAATCATTGATTTAAGAACATGTGGTCTATTTCCATTTTATGAAAAACCTCCATAAAAAAATATAATGAAACATCTACAGGAAAATAAATTTTAGTTGTCAATTTTTTTTACATTGATATGAAGTGAAGCAAATAGTAAACCGACTGATTTTTTTACAAACGCTGTCAATGGACAGAGAGAATACCACAATTTAAAAATCGCACACGCTAGACAAGTAGCGGAAAGTTACAAAAATTCAAACGTTTTTAACCAGTTGTGGCAATATTTTTGACAGTAACTTGGCAAAAAATAAACAAAATACCAATGGAGCATTTCACTGCTATTCATTTTTGGCAAAGCACACCGATACTCATATTATAATTCATCTTTTTGTTTTTTTTACGGGTACAATTTTCTTAGAAACTCCTTCCAAGAACATTTTAGATTCAACAGTTTTTAGCACACACACATGCATATAATATGGAATCACAATCATGTTAACTACACAATCAAATATACATTGCAACAAAATTAAATTATCTCATCGATTTCAGCTATTGGCAATGATTCAATGCAATTAAAATCACACTCATTATGGCCAAAGGCTGATACATTTAAAACAATTGATAAAATCACGTTTTGTCATCGCGAGCATTATCAACTAACAGAATACAAGTCATATTCAAGGCTATGCATAAAAAAAATTACTAGTTAAGATGATAATGATGGACGAAACCGGTTCTGATCATAAAAGATATTGTGGAAATGATACTAAAAATTTAGCAATGTATTTTAGTCAAACATAATTTATAAGATATATAGTTGATAGCTGTTTTGGCTTACGCCTTCATCGGAACTATTTTTTGGTCGTGTTATATTGGAGTTCTACCAAGTAAATACTAATTCCATCAATACATAAAAAATTTATATTTATTTCTTGAAAAGAATCAGTTATTTTGATATTAATTTCTTTAGCGTCAATTGAAGATATTTATAAATATTTCACAATAATATTTTGTTTAAAAAAAATATATTAATTGATTATTTTGTGAGTTTTTATGCGCATCCCGGAATCTCTGTCTGGTTTTCCGATCTTCAACGTCAAATGTGATATGAACATTAGTTTCTTGTTATGATTTTTTTTTAATTATATTTGAATAAGTATCATTTGAATTGTTGAAAATGTATACGATTCCACGTGTTTCGTCACTAGCGACCTTGTTTTTAATATTGTCTTTTTTAATTCATTTCGTTAAGGAATTACAATTTAAACGTGCACCCATTATAGTCGCTCATCACGAAATTCAAATATATGCCTTATATACATAGTATTATAGACGATATTGATATTTCCTTTATTAACGTTCTTTTCAACAAAATAAAATATGTTTTTTTTGGGCATTTTAATTTATTTATGCTTATAATGTTAAGCAGCAAACTATATCCAAGCTGTATTCGTGACAATATTTAACAGTTAGATTACTTTTTTAATATAGTTAAATTGAGTTCGAATCTTATATCCAGACACCTAAATTTTAACATATTATACGTTTTTATATAACTTGTTGTGTTTTTATTACTACAAGAAATCAACTAGAGTCGAAAATCGTAACAATATTATTTTTTTACGCGAACATAACTCAAGTATATGACGCAGTATATGACATATGTGAAGGAAATCCTGAAGATTCTTAATAAACATATTTACCAGTTTTTTTTTATTTCAAGAGCTGATACGAAATATCGCTATCGTTAACACTTTCAATAAATAAAACACGTTCAAATCAGTAGTTAACCTGAGTTAACCAAAGCTCTACACTTCTTTTAATAATATGTGCTACAAAAAATATATTTTTTTTAAATATTTATAGGTTTTTTACTCTATTTGTTGGGTTATATGTTTCGGTACTTTGAAAAGCATCTAAACTTTGAAAAAGTTACCGCTGAATCCATTTTTTTTTTTTTAATTATAAAGCATTTTCAGTACAATTTCTATTATATTAGACAATATATCGATGATTAATAATATATTCTTTAGTTATAAAAATGGTACATATTAAAAATATGTTTTTATTACACGGTGAAAAAATAGCAATGTATTTTAGTTCTGAATTTTTTTTTAGATATAGTTGATAGCTATTTCGGCTCACGTCATCGTCGGAACTATGTTTAAACATACATTTGCTTATCTATATATAGTTGTATAGAAAAGATACACGATACATCTTCCCTTCTGTTCCTGCTAGCAATAAGACTAAAAAAATTAAAATATACATGAAACTAAACAGGCGGCTATATCAGTGAGCTTAAGTTTTGGGCGACAAGGTTGTTATGGTTTATAACGGGTAGGCAATAGCCCCCCCAATGGTCTGAGAAGTGGTGACTGACATACATTTATTTGTTCATTTAAGATGTCGTATGACGATTTATTCAAAACGACTTACATAGTCGTTTTGTGTGAAATAAGATTATATTTATTGATTTAATTGGCATTCACTTGGTTGAACTCCATTATAACACGATGAAAAAAATAGCAATGTATTTTAGTTCTACAAAATTATTTTTAAAATATCAATCAACTACCTAGTTACATTAGCATACATAGTACATTAGCGAAAAAATTCATCGGGAGATTAAAAACTCAATAAACGTAGCTTTCAAGGTCAACAATGATTTAGGCAGACATTTTAAAAAAAGGAAAGATAAAATTAATAAACTTGACAGAAGCGGTATTTATAAAATGTCCTGTGGCTCATGTTTATCTGTTTATATCGGACAGACAGGTAAAAATATATCTACTCGAGCTAAGGGACATGTAAAATCATTCAACAGTAAAAAAACAGATTCACAATCCGCTAATCATGTTATTAAAGAATCACATAATATAAATTCAAACTCAGCGCCTAAGTGTTTGCATCTTCGTAGTAAGAATCGCAGAATGACGGCTTTGGAACAGCTAGAAGTCAATAGACATCAGTTATTACAAAGGATTCTTAACGAACAAACTAATATATTATTATCCCCATTAGTTCAACCTATTCCCGGGGGGTGGTCTGATTTGCTTCCGTAATGACCACTTTCGTGCCACATGTAAACTTATTGCCATAGCCGCCTTTTGTTTCGATTTACAATTTTTGAAAATCTTGTTTTATTGTGAGAAAGTTACATGATAGACCGTTAAAACAGGAGAGAAGATGTATTGTGTACCTTTTCTACACAACTATATATAGATAAGCAAATGTTAGTTTTAGCATAATTCTGACGATGGCGTGAGCCGAAATAGCTATCAACTATATTTTTTTTAAATAATTTTGTAGAACTAAAATACATTGCTATTTTTTTCACCGTGTAAAGATTACATTTCCTTTGCATTTTTATACAGTAGAATCAATTTAAGTTTCAAATGTAGAGTTAGGTAGTCATTTCTTGTTTGGAAGTTAGAATTATTGTCGTTTAAAAAATGACTCTGGCCAAATAAGTGCTCAGTAGATATAATTTGTGGAAACATTACGGAGTATTACCAAGCCGCCAGCCTAGACGACATTTGACACGTTAGTATCGCAGACATATAAAGAAAAGAGGAACTCGTACATTTCCGTAAACATACTGTTTCTTCGTTGACAAAGAGAGTGCGTATGTGTTTGTATGCTTTCAAGTCAAATCAAAATAAATATACATTGATTTTCGTAAAAGCTCGTTCGTTCAAAAATAATACAAATATATTTACGTTTAGTGCCGCTAATTTATAAGAATAAAGATGTACTGAACTGGAATTTGATGAATAACGGCTTCCGAAAATGTTGTTTACATAATATAATATTTATAAATCATAAAGAGTTTTCTATTTTTACATTACGGTCGAGATTAAGTTAATATTCTTTTTCTTTGTATCTTAAGGGAATTTTATGTTCACGTATGAAGAGTTGAGAAAATTATTTTCTATATGTTCCATTAAAAAGACAAAGGATATCACCAACGTAGTGTAACCAATAAATAACGCTTTTTACTTCTAATATAATATTAATGATAGAATTTTCTAAATAGGTCATGTAAAACTCGGCTAGTAACCGTGACAGACATTTTCCCTTCGCAAGGCCTTCAGCTTGTTGATAAATTTTACCTTTAAACTGAAAGCAATTTCAGTCAACGCAAAAATATATAATATTTTTTTCAATACTTATTAGAAGATTCATTCTACGCCTATTTAAAATATCTTCTTTTATTTTTACCAATTGTAAACCTGTAAATAACTGAATAGAAAGATTTATTTTTATGCATTGGTTCTCAAGAGTTGTTAACACTTTGCATCACTTTAAATTCACTATAATTGCTGAATTGAGTGTTGGTTGTTTAATTTTTTATTTTATTATTTTGGTCCAGATAAACAATCTTTATTTTGGATGCGCAAGCGAATATGTTTAATTAAAAGTTTCATTATTTTATTCTACATAAAACAGGTCAGCGAGATAAATAAAGGTTCGCCTTCATTCTGAATTTAAACCGACGCACAGTGCTAAAAAAAAGTATTTATTGTTTATAAAATTTTCAATATAAATTGAATGTAAGTATAATCGAACAAATAATTCTGAAAATTATTTCATCTCTAACATATAAGCCCTACGGTTTGTAAACAAAAAAAAATTGAGAAGTCCGTACTTATCCACTCACTCTTCAAATAATCTATGTTTTGTAATTCGTACAAAAAATATTAATAAAACATATAGAAGTGAAATTAACGAAAAATATATTATATTAAATACGGTTCGAAAAATATGTTACACTGATACGATGAAAAATTTTACAATATTTAATAAGTATAATTTTTTAATTTAAATTAAATGACAGCTTTTCCAATTTATTATTTATTATTATATTGAATTTGAAATGTTAAACCTTTGCACGATGTTACAACATAACACGGAGGACCATAAATTATTTTATCAGATGATTCTATAAATTAATAGAGGCCAATTATTAAATTCAAAGTTCATTCTTAATGGCCGGCTCAATCTTCCCCACTCCACCTTGTTGTACCCTTTCCGTGAGATCGGTTCAATGAATCGACAATCTCATTAAGTAAATTCTTATATTGCGTCACTAGATGTTTAATCGTTACTTGCCAAATTGAAAAAGTAGGCTTTTAACAAAAAAGGTCCAATTATGTTTTAATGATAGTTGTTCATTATTTGTTGTAAATCCTTTCAAAAATAACTCATTAACAGTATTTATCATTAATTAAACTTATCAGAGGCAATTGTGTTAATTAATTTTAGAGCAATATTATCGAATTTATTTTAGCTGCCACTTAGTTTTTGCCTTGGAGTCTGTGTTTTCCTTCAATTAATACCTTTGGTATATAGACAATGCTAACTGTTTATTGTGCGTCAGTTATGTCAGTTACCACTGATGTAGATACACAATCACAAAAATAATACACGGCAAAAATCTCAATTGATTATAAAAAACACACTGCTTTTTAATAGACTTGTTTTTAATAGATGATTTCAAAGGCTATATAATATTGTTAACAAGCTACGAGAAATTAGTTATACAGCAATCACTTAATTTGAACCAGAACATGTTAATTCTGTTAAAATCTTATTTTTATATATATTTCTGACATATTTACTGAAAGTTCTTGTCTTGATTTTATATATCAGCGTATATCATTCTTTTTTTCTGTGCTATTTTTAACATTCACTAATGTTATCATTTATTTTATCATATATCTGATACTATTAAATAATTAATATGTACTTCTTATAAGAGACCAAATGAGAGAAATTATTGATTTTACGTGACCCTGTATGCTTGTTTAAATTTATGCGTGGCTTCAGTCTACATAAAAGTTTTAGTCTTTTATAATAGTTCATTTTTTCCAGACGCATTACTTGGAATAAGTATTGCGTACTTAATAATATTTTATACTAAGTTGTATAATACTGTTCAAATGAAATTTCTCTATTTTAATCCGCACGGCAGTAAACTTTTCCCGAGTTTAAAATTTGGTTAAAATTTTCAAGGTAACATCTTACTTAGCAAATATACACACGTTCCGTAATGGTACTAAACTGTATGGGTAATATAATTTGCTTTACAAACCTCCGCTTATCCTTGTGACTTTTTTTAATCCACTTAAGCTGATAATCAACAATAATGTTTAATTTAATCTGTCAACGGCGAAATTTTTTGTCAACGAAAATTAGAAAGCATCAGATCACTCTCGCGATGTATGAAAACCGAGTCTAGGACTCAAGGCGTTTTTCTCTCGTAGTCCAGTTGTTATAGAATTAAGGAAAAGGTTATTTGCGTCGCAAAGCAATTTATAAACTGTAATGCGTTGAAATTATTTATTGGGGGCACCGAGCTCTATACTAATCAAGATTGGAATTTACTAACAAAAAAAACAAAGCAGGGCCACTAAGAATGACCTTTTACCGTCTTAAATAATAAATGTTGAATCATATTTGCTGTATTTATTTCTGTACCATTGTCTTTTCATTCGGTTTACAAGTTACTTCGTCTGATTGTTGGAGTATAGCTTTTGTCATAAGACTACATATGCCGACATATTGCCAATTATTCTCATATATAATATAAATTGCATCGATATGTCTATTTTGTTTGCAAAAAGTATAATTAAAATGTCAAATAGAAGATTTTCATACGTATAACAGCCTCGCATACTTTATGCTAGAATTATAAAAGTTTCCGGTTAAACTGAATTATCTCATTAATAAAACAGTAAAAGAGATTTTGTTTTTCATGAAGCAATGTGTTAATAAAAAAATAAAACCGTATTCGAGTAAAAGCGTGTAAATTATTTAATTATTCTCTAATGAATATAAAGTTGCAGTCAATCGATAAGTTTTAACGTTGTAACAGTACCAAATAGCTTTAAATTTACAAGTTTATCGTCAAAAAGTAACTTTACGTAAAGAAAACCACACGAAATCTTAATTAAGGTAGCATTAAGTTTTTCATAAGAGATCAATATCTTGTTCTTCCATTATTTAGCCCAAAACTACATTTACTATTTTCGCGTTAGGAAATAATTAAATGTATATATACATATGAATCTACGATATCAAATGAGGATGTTTAATGGAATTTCAATACCAAATTTGAATTGTTGAATCTTCGTACAATTCAAAACATAATTTCATAAAGTTTCAACAATTCAAATTTGCATATTGATATGAATATGAAATAAGCACTAACCATTATTTGTCTTTTTCTTTCATTTTCACATTAGACTTAACATAGATCATTTTTCCCCACTAAAAATCTTATTTATATGAAGGGGCTTAGTTCTCAGACTTATTTCTTATGTCTATGTTTTTGTTTTGAGAATTTTCCAAATTTCTTTAGCAAAGTATGGCAACAATAGTTTAGCACGAAAAGCGAATAAACACACATTACCAATGCGGAGAAAATAAAAGTTCGCGCTTAAACTCTGTAATATATGTATATCCATTTTTGCCACTGGGTATACTCACTCTCTCTTATATAACGTTTGTGCTCTTTTCTACGATTATCATGTTTCAGAAAATGCTGTATTTTGATGGGAATATATAATAATGTTACAGACTATCAATTAATACCAGTAATATTTAAAAAATAATGATGTTTAAATCACGTGTATCTTACTTCGCGTAATACAGTTCTTCAAAATAGGCTACATCAAATGAAGATTATTTAAAGAAAGTTCATATACACCCAGTCCTTTTTTTACGCGATTTTTTTGGCCGGCAGCGCTACATTTTTCTACGCGCTTCATTCGTTTTTACGCAATTTTTTCCCCAAATTTGTTGTAAAGAAGACATTTATATACGATGCTAAGCATGTACGTTTGATTATTTTTTTAAATAAGAAAAACGTGTATTTTTAAAACTTAATTTTGTAAGCCAATCCATTTTTTTAAATACACATACAATTGCCAAATGTTGACAAGTATATCGGATATTATGCGAATTTATGTTTTAGGGTGTGTAAAGAAATATAATGCAATTGCGTGAAATCATTTTTTTTATGCGATTTATTTACGCGCCTTTTTCTGGAAGCAATTTATCGCGTAAAAAAAGGACTGGGTGTATATATAGAAGCCAGAAAGACGTATTATGTATTTCACGTTACAACTGAACACTGTTTTAGAATAGTTCTTGTGACAGTCAGATTAGTGTACGTCTGTATTTTCTGGTAAATAGTGAAAATAAATAAACAACTTGGATATAATGCAAACATTTGCGCAACCTTTTTTGACCTAATAAAAGTGCATTTTCATATTTCATTTCATTAAAACACATTAAATCTTTATTCTAGTATTATTATACTTTATATTGCCATTTGTTGTGGTGCTTGTCTATAGAACAAACACGTATATTCTTCATAAAAATGAAGTGGTTTATAAATAATCAAATGAACACAAATAGTAATATAATTTAAAGGTCGTGACTTTTCAAAAGTTAGAATGTAGATAAAATTGAATAAAAGTTAATTTACTCTCAACGACCTTTACTGAAATTCAATTTACAGTATTTAATGGGAATAACTTCCAATTTAACCTAATTTAGAATTAAACTCCGCCAAACAATCACCCAAAACATTATTCATTATCTTACTAGAAAACATTATACGTAATTTCTTAATTAAAAAAAAAAAACTTCACTGCTCCAACGTCTACTCAGATACCGTCGACGGTATTCTTTTTTACCTTGGAAAATATTGGCACGAAAAAAACAATAAAGATTCAAGTGGCAAGTTTTAATGACTTTTTGTCCCTTGCACGTCTCATTAACAAGCTTAACGTGAAACTTTTACATTTTGTATTGATTTTCATCCGTTGAACAAAATATGTTAAGTTGTGTAGAATTTATTGAACATTTTTTTATTATTTGACAGTTACAATTCGCAATCATAAACCAGTAATTTCAAAGTGATGTGTTAACAAATATTTGTGTAAATATATATTACAAAATGCTTATATTTCCATTCTCGAAAACTTGCCAAATAACTCAAATTGCAACCCAATTTAGACGGGAATTGAGTGACAAATCTATAAATGCTATTTGACTATTCTTGTTAATTAGGACAACCGATAGTTTACATATAATGTATAAACATGAAACACAGTAAAATTTTTTCTCTTCGCTTAACAGATAGAAGCTACACAAAATTCATTGACATCTCTACGTCACTCCATCTACAAATGTACATAGATACACACTTTTGGTATATTTTCATAGGACATAATTGACTAATAACAGTCAATTATTTTACATTTTTGTTTAAGTAAATCAAATTAAACAAACCCCTCAAAAGATGTGGAAATTTTTAGGTAAATCTCCAATACAGCTACAAAGACTGCAAATAAAACTATCCCGTTGGATAACAGGAGTGCGTGGGAGAAACAATCAGATGAGTCAATATTACAGTAGGATTAAGGACACAAAATTTAGCATTAGAATCTTCAATCAATTGACCAAACATAGCCAGAATCAAATATATTATTTATTAGATCACAAAAATCAAACGAGGTTAGTTTAACATTATTTTAAGAACCCTATTTCGTGTGGTTATTAATATTGACATAATAAAAACTTTGATTTTTGACATTTGTGCATGGATACCCTTAAAGAAAATTGAATTAGAAATTAAGTAGGTAATTGCCTAATAGATGAAAAATTATATAAAAAATTTAATTTATTGAATTGTTACAACTTTGTACGATTTCACATGTATTGTCACTAACGACCTGGGTTTCGCCTTTCGGCATCTTCAGGCATTCTATCACACGGAAGCAACAAAACTGACAGCATCGTATATATAATAAAATTATTAATTACAGGAAAACACTAGAAGCAAGCAGTAAATTACAGCTAAAACGAATTTAACAATATCAATCTAATAATAATTAACACAATTGCCTGTGATAATTTTTATTTAACGTTCTTGATAATGTCTAGGGGTAAGCGTTTTCCTGTAATTAATAACTTAAGTATATATACGATGAAAACTGTTTATTTTACGTCAGTTCAGTTGCATCCGTGTGATAGAATGCCTGAAGATGCCGAAAGGTAAAATCCGGGACTTTAGTAACAAAACATGTGGAATCGTACAAAGTTGTAACAATTCATATTTGATATTGAAATTCTTTCTATTCTCTCTTTCTATTCTTCTTTCTTTGAATCAAAAATAATGTAAATTTTATCGCAAGTGATTCGGTCATAGTGTAAAACTAATTGACGAATCTTAAATATATATTTAACTCCACCACAATTACAGAATTACTTAATTAAAATTAATCAAAATCACTGTTGCCTACTTTTACCATATTAAGAAAACCCTTCCTTCATTTGAAAGTGATTTCAATTTAGTGAATTGATTGTTTCATTATACTTAAAAATAATGCGGCTGAAATATGATATTCATAAACTCCTGCCGTATATAAGTCATGTGTCACAAGACGTGAATGAAAAATCTCACCATTTCAAGCTAGAATTGACAGTATCGTACTGAAGGCTTTGTCTAATATGATATATTACCACCAGTTATAAACATAGGTATCTGGTTATATCGCGAATGCGTATCATTGGATCTGATTGGTGCCTGGCACCGTCACATGATACAATGGCGACATTAATATAACATGGGGCTAAATATCACATGATTGATAGCCAAACTCTACAGAAACAGACATACTATTCCCAACCAAAAAGCGCCTTAGAAAATGAATACCTAGTTTGCGTAATAGCAAATGATTAGTAAATAATACAAAATTAGTTCGGATAAGTTAAGCTCAATCAATTTAACATTAACTAGCAAAATATCATTTATTTTTTAATTACGTGTAATATAAAAAAATTCTTAAAAAATATTAAAAGATATTCTGATCGTAATTCAAAAAATATATAATCATTTTTTTATTAATAAAAATTTTAACGAGTAAACACAACCCAAAAAAAAAATTGAATTGTTACAATTTTGAACGATTCCACATGTTTTGTCACTAACGACCCGGGTTTCGCCTTTCGGCATCTTCATGCATTCTATCACACGGATACAACAGAACATTCACAAAACATGTGGAATCGTACAAAATTGTAACAATTCAAATTTGATAATAGAATTCCATCAAGCACCTTCAGTCGAAAAATTTTTTTTTTTAAATTTATGTTCTGTAAAAATAATATAATAGATCATATTATAGAAACAAACAAATGTATATGTTTCCCCACTGGACGGAATGTCATGCGTGTATATATTATACAGCATGGGTCGCAGGACGGAGCCTTGCGGGACACCTGCCTTGGTTGATCTTAAAGAGGATCGAATTAAGCTCTTTTTGATTTTGAATTGTATATTTGTTACGAACGAGCTGAGAATCTTTCCTGGTGGTAATCCTATGCCAGCCTTCTATATTTTGGATACCAGTCCATACCCTGTCGAAGGCTTGTGTAATATGTAAAAAGAAGCCTACTGTAACCTCTCTAAGGATGAATCTATTTGTGGTCAACTCTAATATCCGAAGATGTTAGTGGTTTGTTGAGTTAAAAGCGGGAAAGTCGTGCTGTGTGCCTGAAAACATTTTCTCCGCAACCACTTCGTTATGCCTTTAACTGTTATGTCAGCACAAACATCAGTTTATTATGTATACCTGTAATCGTATAAAGTTCTGACAAAATTCAAATTTTATATTGAAATTCAATCAAACGCCTTCAATCGATATCATAAATTGTTCATTCGTGTTTAAGAAGAAATATTTTCTTCTTGAATGATATATTTATTCACACTTTCAAATATAAATTGTTCGATTTAATCTCTTTTCATACATTCTATTCTATGTAATCGTAAAAATGGAGAATAGAAAGTACAACGTGATGCCATCCCTTAATTGATTTATATAATTTTCCTTGAAAATAGAAAATGTTTTTACTCAAACAAATATTTTTTATACAGAAGTTTACATATAGATATCACGGCTTACTGTGATCACCATGGGATCTGTAACATTTGGTCAAAGAAACAAAATAGTAACACAAAACATTTTTTCTTTTAAATTATATGGAAGTCTGCCGCTGGTTTGATTTTATAATTTTTTTTATAATCCTTTTTATCGTAGTTTTATTGCTGTATGTTATCGTTAGCATATATACTCCGTATAATTTTTAATATTTTAGTTTTCAAAAATAACAAACCAAACTGAAAATTAAATTTAGTTAGCATTTTTATAATTACGCTATTTATTCGACTGAAAGGATAAAGCCGAAACTGTATATCATTAATTAAAAAAATGTGTAACTATACAATTAGACACTTTTTTTTCGATTTTACATCTAAAAATATAATTTAACTTAAACAATTAGTGTAAATATTTTTCTGTCACTAGCTGTTTTTACAGCTAGATTCCCAGTTCCTACTTCATTTATGAATTGTTTATCCCTTCTCGTCAAATGGTTTGGCGTATTTGCTGACGTTTGAATCAATCATGCCGTACTTTTTGTCACTCACGACGACGTCATCGATCATTTCCTTTGTACGAAATAGATTTTTTATCGGCACTAATATTCGCCAGTCGACGTTTTATGTCCTACGGATATTGCTCGAGTCGCCATTCGTGACTCAAATTACTTCCATATTTACATATACTGCTCTTACATAGACAGATATGTATCACCAAGCGAGCTAGTAATTACCGTATAGCTAAATAAAAACAGAATTAATTTTCTTCAGTTATATCAAACGACCGTAGAGCGATTATTTTTGAAACTCTGCTTACGAAAGAGAAATCAAATAATATATTCTATAAAAAATTTACTCGAATTCTCTGAGTTCAATCTCTACAATTTATTGTCTGTTCTGTTAAATACTTTATATATTATAGAAGAATATTAGCCGCTTCGGTTGTGAGTTAGCGTTCTCAAGTTAATTAATAATGCTTCATCATATTTTAAAACCACATAGTACATACAAAAAGAAATTTATGATTGTACTTCCAATTGAGTTTAAATTGATGAATTAGGCAAACATTTAATCAAGTCACAATATTTTGAAATATTACCTTTCTTCAAATATTTACCTAGAATAATTATTAGTAATATGAAAAGGAATCGTGTAATTTAATATTTCTTTCTTTTATCAGGAATTGTTTAACATTGAATGTGAGAGAGAGGTTTTGTTAATCTGTGTTGTACTATAATATTAGCCAATGGAGGTATACATGCAGGTTTTTACTTATTATTTTTATTCATTAAGATAGATATTTTCAAATGTGAGGTGAACAAAACCGGCTAAGATAAAAAATTATTTAATGTGAGAAACAATATGTTAAATTGAGATATATTGACTTTGTCAGTAACTTGAAAAATTGCGAGTGAACTAACCACTTTTTTATTATGTCCAATGCCTGTCTTTGAACCCTGGAGGAATTGCTAAGTGAAGAAATACTATAAAAGTATATGTCATTAAAAAAATTAGAATATTGCTCATATAGATTAATTACCAGTATTATTGACATTTCTATTTAACTCCCGAAATATTCTTTCATCGTGTTTTTCATTCAAATACAAGAGAATAAAAATCACATCTTGATCTCCGATCAGATACTCATCATATTTTGTATACATTCTTTGACTTATTTCACGACTCTATTAGGCTATAAATGAAATAAAAAAATCTCACGAAATAGAAAATAGAAGTTTCCTAGAACTTTGCAGTATTGATTGTGAGTGTTTCTCTTTCGCATACGAATAGCTTCCTATGCTTTTTGTATATAATCTTGCTTACAAAAACATCAACATAGGACTTGAAATAAAATTGATTAAATCAAAACATAGCTCATCACCACACTCTTTTGCATCGGCCATAATCTCGTTCCAGAAAAGACTAATATTTTTGTATTTGATTGTCACGAATAATGATTTCAAAAAGATTGCAATATTTTTCGAAAATATCGGAAATTAATTAAATGACACAGAAGATTCAAGAAATCATTTATTTATATTTTTCTAAAAATTTTTGAATCTACGTATATAACAAATCATGCATTACAATAATGTGAATATTGTATTTCCTGTATATTTTTAAATTGGTAATTTTGACTTTACGATTTGATTTAACGTATCTATCAAAATGCCCAAAACATATTTATTTCTGCTTAGTTCTGTCCATGAAAATGATATATTCAAATTTTGCAGTTGGTCAGAGTATTGATATGGTGCATCCGGTTGGGAATCTGTGGTCTAGACAATAATAACATACATAGCCTAATGATAAAAAAAAAAATTATACTTCAGGCTGTGATTTAATATCTTAATTAAAATGCAATATGTATATTTTGGAGACACTTATTAAAAATCCGAAGTAGAGGGAGATATTGGTATTAAACTTTCGGAAGCTTTTCATTGTTGATCGCGATTGACTGAACTGAAGGGAATCTAATTATTACACACACAAACATAACTGTAATTATAACTCGATGGAATCAATTTATGCAAATGTTCATACCGATAAGATTTCGTTAATAATGTAACCGAAGAGGACCGTACTGACAACCCGATAATATAGCCAACATCAAATCGTCATAAAATAGTAAATGTTGAAATGGTATACACTTCCTCATTTTTTGTCACTCACAACCTGGGTTGTAATGCCTAATGATGCCAAATGGCGAGACCCGGGTTGTGACTGAAAAAAAATGTAGAAATGTACACATTTTCAAAACAATTATTTTATATTGAAATTCCGTCGAGTACCCTCAGTTGATATCTTGATTTGTGTTTATATATAAATATGGAAAAATCATTGAAAAATTTAAGAGCTTATAACAAAAGTATGCATACATTATATAATATATCAAATATAACCTTTCATTGAGTAATTATTCAGCTTTGTTAGAAAATTCAGGTATAATCAGATTCAATATGTAAGATAAAAGCCGTGGCCAGTCTACTGTAAATCGGTAAATTAATTTTCACAAAATATTGCCTCCATGAGTCAAAACAGATCCATTTCCTAAACAAAGCCATTATTCTTGGGTCAATCCGTGTCTTTGAATAGAATGTCACCGGTTTCAAAACTCAGAAACAATCTGAATATTAAACTTTACCTTCATCAAATTTAAAAGCGCTTTTTCAGCATATTTAATTCTGACAGTCGCTTTATGTCAGAGTTACAAAATAAATCATTAGAAATTGAATATTCGAATAAAAACACTCTTCTTACGAATACTGTTTCAAAATCAGTTTTACACCGAAGATCGCGCTTTTTCACCAATAAATCAAGTGTATGATCAACAAAAAATATTTATTTGCCACTAAATAAGATAAAAAAAATAGCAATGTATTTTAGTTCTACAAAATTATTTTTAACAAATATAGTTGATAGCTATTTCGGCTCACGCCATCGTCAGAACTCCTAGAACTAGTTCTGACGATGGCGTGAGCCGAAATAGCTATCAACTATATTTGTTAAAAATAATTTTGTAGAACTAAAATACATTGCTATTTTTTCACCGTGTTATAATGGAGTTCTACCAAGTGAATGCCAATTCAATCAATAAAATAAAAAAAATAGTTATAATGATTCTGAAATCAGACAAGTCTTCTTTTGATAGTTTTCTTGATGTAGGAAATACATTTTCAGTAGATCAAGTAATTCAAACACATGTAACAGAATTCTATAGTATTCTGTTGAATAAAATTTTTGATAATTTATGACAACATTTAAAGTTTTACTTGTATTACATATTTTATGACATAAAAATCATCAGCGATTTTGCTCATTAAACATTATGAACTGGTGGAAGATAAATTTTAACAAAGTTTTTAAACAAGAAATTGAATAAATGTTTTTATAATTATTGAAATCACTGTACCAATTCAGTGTTTTTTTTTTTACTTATATTTAGTATTTTCTTATATGTTTTGCCATTCATTTTTAAACTGAATATGAATTGCAATCGGTTTCTTTTTGAACTAAAGAATTAATATTCCTACTTTGATACAAAAAATAAATGAAAGAATGTCTTTTCCTGCGTTTTAGAATTGTTCTTTTTTTCCTTTTTTGTAATATCATGAAATAGTTTTCGTCGGAAGAAGCAAAGTATGGAGAATATGACGACAACTCATGGTGTCATAATCTAATACATTTAATTCGGCTTATTTTTTGTCATACTATTTTATTATCGTATGATTATCGTATCGTAATAACATTTTAAATATGTTCAATACCTGACCAAAGGTAGTGCTTAATTTCATTAATCGTCTCCAATAACATTTTACTGCGACTTTTTGATTACTTTTGGAAAGTTTATTAAAACAATATACTTATATAATAAAGCTAAGCGCAGATTATATTATTTTTGGAGGGTTATACCTTTTAAGTATTTTAGAAAAATATTCTAGAAGATCCTCAACATTTTTTTAGATTGTTAACTACACATTTTTCATCTACCATCAGCACTATATTTAAAAAAACTGCGTTTTATTTCGAAGCCAATGAAAAACATGTTTAAAATTATTTAGTATATTCTTGATATGTTTCATTTATGTGTTAGCTGTCTAAGCTAAACCTCAATAGAAAGTATAAATGACTCACCGTGTACTAAAAAATAAGTTCCAAATGAAAAATCTTCCATCATTCTAGAAAAAATTTAAATTTACAGTGTATTGAAAACTCGGAAAAACTTTGGCATCAATTAAATCTTTAGAATTGCTCGTTTTGACGTCAAAATATTATTAGATACATAGACTGACATCCTGCGAATTTTCCTTTCGGAAGGTATTCTGTGACTGTTAAATATAGTCTTCATATAAATATGATTTTTTCTACAATATTTAACAATGCCGCTACAGTGGCTTTGACTACAGTGCTATAATATAGCACTACTGATCTGCGTGGAACACTATTAATCTGTCAATATAAAACACTTAACGTAACGTAAGATATTCAACAGTAAACTCGTCATATCCAGTCACTACTGATGAATTTATTTCGTTTTAACTACTTGACAATTGAATAAAAAAAGTTGTAACCAAGCTCTATCAGAAGGCTGCAATCCTTAAACCTGTTCTAAATGTATTGTTTCTTTTTTTGAAACATTATCTGAGATTTAAATATTTCGAAAATCGCTATGAAAAAATATGTTTTTCTAAATGTTCATGTGTGTGCGACTCGTATATAAAAGCACTGTAAAATAACTCTACCACGTAACTCATTAAAACTACTTCCGAAGAAATTCTCATATAACATAGCTCAACTGATCGAATTGTGTAATTGGAACTGTTCCTTTCTGTGATAGTAATATTCCATTCGGCAAAGATAAATAATACTTTTACCAACAAAATTATATTTGAATTGAAAGAATATTGTTATTTCGGCAATTCATCTCGTATTAATTTTTTAATACACTCTATTAGATCTCACTAAAAATATGAAATTGGCATTAATTGATTTTTAAGTTGAAACACCGAGAACAGGGGTGGGGAACCTTTCCATTTTAAAAGGCATTTTAATAAAAAAATACACATCCACAAATCTAATTTATTATATTGTATATTGTCAAAAAATGTTATGCATATGTATGTATTTAAAGGAATCATATTTTATTGTATATTATTTTTTGTTGAGATTTATTTTCATTGTCTGTCATTTGTTTACTAATTATCAATCATCATGCTGCGTATCTATAAGAAACATAATACATAATAAAATACGTACATCATCAAAAATATTTGATAATGTTACAGTTTACTAACCTTTAATGGCTAATTTGCTTCTGCCTTTTGTTATAAATCATTTGAATATTTGGTTAAATACGACTTTATTTGCGGTTTATCAGTCAATAGGCGGCACTAGAATAGCCAAAAGGCCGCAGGCTACCCACGCCTGGTCTAAAACATTGAGACATTCAAAATAAAATTCAAAAATCTATTGTGCCATTAGATTTTTACGTGGAATGTAATTGTTATAATATGTATTGCATTATTGACCGCGTATGTCTTTTATAATTTTATCAAATTGAATTTATCTTTCATCATTCAAAATATAAGATTAAAGTTGAAACGAGTTAAAAAAATAATACTCATCTACTTTTAACTAAACAATAATAAAGATATACCCGAGAGAGCTACGTACATAACTTCTGTTCTAGTATTGTCTTAATACAGAAAGAGATGTCAATAATATTTTTTTTCTTTTCTTTTTTCAGTCACTTATATCTCAGAATTCATAAAATTTTCAACAATATGTCAAAAAAAAATATTTTTGACGGTATATATAATATTTTTTTCATTTTACCGCTATCAATATTAAATTTGGGAGCTTTCTGTATTCATACTCATATTTTGTGTCCACAAAATGTCCTCTTAAATGTCTTGAAAACTTTTAAAAAACAAAATTTTATGTTTACACTCTGTGCTCCCGAGATACTTAGTTTGTCTTTTTCAACTTTACCTTTCTTATTAGAAAACTTGGTATGGAGATAAGGAAAGTTTGAAACGGAATCACCTCTTGATAATTTATAAAGTTTATGTACAAACCTCACTTTTTATCTGATGAAAATGGTGGGGGTAGATCCAAAAAGAAGTCGGCTCCCCTAATTGAATCGTGACATTGTGATTATGAAATTCGTCCACATTTGTTTTATTCCAATTCCAGTCGACCCAAATAGCACGGATCAATTTCCGTTTTGGTCCTTTTCTCGTTACAATGTAATGATAATGGCCCGTTTGCTTTTCCTAATGGTTATCCCATAAATGCTATTTACAGGAGGATTATCTTTAGTCTTATCAGATTTGTCATAAAGAAAAACTAATGAACTATTTTTTCACCGTCCAAAGATTGTTCAAAAATACAGAATATGTTGTCGGGCTAAAATAATATCTTCATTTGACAAATTGCGTAGATATCTGTTTGATATTTTTAACAGATATTTGAAATACTTTAATCATATCGGATGGATATACAAAACTAATGGCTAGTACAAAAACTATTCAATAAAAGAGGTATTATGAATTATCAAAAAACAGGTGGATATTTGTTTTTATGAGGTGGAAAATAACAGACTAATCAGAAAATGAATGACTTATTTTACAAATATACAATTTTTCAATTCTATCATATACCTGATTATATATATGTAAATATTATATAACATATTGGATGATTATGATGATTTTCAGATTAGCTAATGTACTTCTTATTGTAAAAATTTGAATTGTAAACACTTTTTACGATTCCACATGTTTTGTCACTGACGACCTGGGTTTCGCCTTTCGGCATCTTCAGGCATTCCATCACACGGATGCAACAGAACTTGGTCAATTCTGTTGCATCCGTGACAAAACATATGGAATGATACAAAGTGTTAACAATTCAAATTTGATATTGAAATTCCATCGAGCACCTTCAGTCAATATCATAAATTAGAAAAAAAATATTTCTCAATTTTGGATCAAAAATAGACATAGGCATTGGAAAAATTAATATAATATACATTACAAGTAACATCCACGGGTGATTTTGATTTGTAAAGCTGTTTTTTCCATATCACATCGTCAATATCCGTTTTTTAAAAATGTCTTGATTGCATCAAGTGAATTGTTTTTCTTTCACTACAATATGACATACCAATAACGTTTATCAATGTTGAAATCTAATATTTTTTTAGATTTTCCGGTACCAGTATTTGACATTAAAAACCGGTATTTTGGGTTTGAAGAAACAAAAACAATAATTATGGTAGCGATAGAACCGTTACTGCCAGACCTCTAAATTCTCTTCACACAGATCACTTGTTTCTCAATTATTCTATTCATTTAACTCGAATCGGTTGTCATTTATTTGCTGAAGCGTCTTTAGAAAAAGTTTATTTTTGAAAAAGATAATTTCTCGTGAAAGTTAAAATCTTCAATAACGTTAACTTTTCCAAATAATCGGTTTAATTTTTACGGCTAGAGCAGCACTAGTAACTTGCGAACCAGGCAAATGTTTGCGTGTATAATCAAGAAAGTAAAGAAATCCTCGTTTTGCGGACCAATTTGTTTACCTTTGTATTGTACCTGTAAAAAAAGTAAGCCATTTTTATTTCGCGAAACGGGCAATATTTTACCTTAGCTTTGGGAGGGTGAACGGAGTTTTATTATCGTTTTTCGGAATGCAAAACAGAATAAAAACAAAATTGAATACGGCAGATTTATAACCTTTGTAATTAGAACACAGTTCACTAAATGCGTTCTTACATACAAATAACATAAGCTATAACGTGCTATATAATAGTCATGATATTAAACTGTTTCCGGTAGGCATACGAGTATACTCGTATATTCATGAAAACATATTAAGTATATAGAAATTATATTTATCTTCAAATGATGCATTCACAATAAGTAAAGATTCAAAAAACTTTCATTATTTTTTAACATTCGTAAAACTGTCTAAATAAATCGTTTATATAATGTATTAAAGTTCAATCATAAAAAAATACCAAGTAAATGAAGAGTGCCGTTGTTTATCCATAAACATAAAATTAAATGTTAATAACACATCAGGGTTGTCAAAAAGTTGTTATATAAAACACACTAGCTAACTTCCAAACATGGAGCATGAATAGAAAACTTATCAGGAATTCGTGGATATATAAACTGTGTAAATATATCACACAGCCCTGATAGCTTTGTCAATTATTCCGGATACAAAACTCTTTTCAATTTACTTTTTTAAGGAATAAAAACGAATTCTGCCTCAATTCTAAGTATTTATATGACAGATATTTCCAATAGATATCGCGTGTTAAACGTATTTGCTTGATTAAAATATTTGATATACTAATTTATGATATCGACTGAAGGTGCTTGATAGAATAGCATGACGAAATTCAAATTGTTGAAAATTTGTACGATTCCACTAGTTTTGTCACTAGCGACCCGGTAATGTAATTTTGGCTTAACCGGCGATTCATGCTGGGAAAAATTACACGACTTGAGAAGCTATTGACACCCCTTAGACTAAAGATTTAGGTTTATTTATATATATTTTAATATTTTCGATACTGCGTTAATGTTGAAAGATGAATATATGAATTAAAAACGGTGTTATTTAATATTTTATTTGCAGCGAGTGTGCTTACACGCTCTACTCATTTGTGAAACATAGAAATTTTATTACGTAAACACGCATTACTTTATACCCACTAAACTAATCAAAGCTAATGGTTATAACGATTCATACATATAGTTATACACCATGATGTCTCTCGGTTTTAAAATTTTAACTGTGGAATTCAAAATTTTAGAGAGGCACTTTAATAACTTGGTTCACGTCATAAACTCTACAGCGTAGACGATCATATAAATTATCATACAGTTTAATGAATTTTTGTTAAAAGATACAATTTTTATCTCTTTTTCTATTAAGAATTAATATTTCCGTTAAATATTGTCTGCGTGACATACGTGTTTATACAAACATTAACATTACGAATACAAAAATATTACCAGTATAAACAAGGAATCGAACAATTTTACTTTTCGTTTATATTTCTTATGTACATATTTACTCAAATTTATGAGAAGATTTCAGTTGGCTTAAAAAAGCAAAATAAAATTCGAGATTGGTTGTTTATTGTTTTATAGCGGAACACGGTGCTTATAATCAAAGCAGCTCTGTTATTTTAATTACAAAATGGAAAATTAAGATGTTTTTCTGAAAATAAAAATTTATTTTTGGTAAAATTCGTTTTATTCGTAATTGTTTACTGAAGCTATTATTGATTCATTGAGTCCATTAACAGGTTTTAACGAAATTTATCCATTGCGTAATTTTCTGTAAAAATTGATAATCGGAATTGGTGAAAAAACACAACATACATATATGTGTCCTCATTATAGCCCACGGTGGAAGTCATGTATGTTTAATCAAACACGAACGAATGTCTATAAATCGTAGTAAAGCGTTGGAATAGATGCAGTCAAATTATTCATAACCTCACTCAAAGAGTCGATAAAGAATGTCCAAATCTCTTATTTATAAAAGCACCACGTTGTATAGACGTTAAACTATAGAATCGTACCTGAAAATTATAATACTATTCCCAGTTAACATCAATAGAAGACAATAAATGAAAGTTAAAATATAGCTTTATAGCATTTTATATTCACACGGTGAAAAAATAGCAATGTATTTTAGTTCTGCAAAAAATATAAAATATATAATTGATGGCTATTTCGGCTCACAACTTCATCAGAACTATACATTACTTTTTTCACCGTGCTATAATGGAATATAATGGATTTTTTTTTTGTGTGTGTGATACCTCTCAAACTGTGTACAAGAAATGTTTTGCAAGCCAATTGAATATTTGAAGTTTTTGTTATGCTTTTGAAATATTGAATAGATATATCCTTTTTACTTTGAATACTTATCTGAACTGATTTTTTCCATTGTGATTTTGAGATTTTTTGAATAAAATTTTAGCCACCAATCACTAAAATAATAAGTGTCTGAAATTTGAAAATATTTAATTGAATTCTTGCGCAACAAACTTGACATGTTCGTTATTTTTTTTCAGGGGAAGAAGTGCTTCAAGTGACTGCTCTATCAGGCGGAATGGCGGAACTTCCATGTGACGCGAATGATTCAGGCCCTGATGCAACCGATCCGACAACACCATCAGTATTGCTGGTGGTTTGGTACAAAGACGATGATCCAATATACAGGTAACATACCTTATACCGATAATACAAATAAGCTATAAGCTCAATAAAGTTTTCCTTACGTTTATCATCACAATTGAATAATTTTTCATTGATGACTTTATTGATGTAATTATTTTCACTTTTAATGCCTCAAAAGCATGATAAAGTGTACTCTCGATTATCCGGCTTGCGTATTATTCGTGCCTGAAAATAAAAAAAAAATATTCAAATATAATCTGATTGATTTTTTGTTTTCTATAATAATTATGACACGCATTAATGAATTGCGATCTTGAATATGCGCGTGTTTGAAAAAAAGCGATGTGTGTTTACATAACTAATCGGTGATTTTTTTTTTAACCACTTGTGTGTTTGGAATGTATGAATGTCTTATATACCGCAATAAACATCACAATTTATAGGACTAGAATGAGTCAAGAATTGAAATCCTTTGTACTCCACATGCGTTTCTATTTACATTTCCAGTGAAATGCATAAACTGGCGCGAGTGCCCGCTATTTATTGCCTATATTGGTCAACTCTCGGGACTACGTTTGTAATTATATAAAATATCAAATTTTTAATTCATCTGTAAAGTCATTTACTTCAAATCATTTTATGCGACAATAATACCATACGAAACTTCTATTCTCTAAGAATATCAAATAAAATAACAAAACAACCGTTTATATAAATAAAAACAAAAGCTCAAATGTGTTTTTATGCTGCTTTGAATTTATTCAACTTTGGAGGTCATGAATGTGATATCAAATTCATGAACTTATATAAAACATCAGGTCGCACTTGACAAGTCCTATTTCAGTATTAATTTACTGACTCTTGATATCTGTGTTGACGAATGTCTTTTTTTTAATCTACCAATACAGTCTCTTTTCCTTATAAAAGCGCTACGATTCCCGGCGAAAACGTGACCGTAAAATATATTGAATTGTATAGATCGGTAGTAAAATTTATTCACTTTTGAAAATTTCATGCCAAATACAATATAAAATTTCAAAGTCAAAACAAATACATTATTACTTACTAAACAATCTTTCGAAATATGAGATCTTCGTGACGCGTTTAAATTACTTAAGTGTAATATCATCAGCACAACCTGCATTTAGTTAATAAAAACAAATGAAAATGTGAAACAGATTTTTATTTTTTTTTAATTAACAATTATTAACTATTCTAGAATTTATCATATTAAAAAGTGATATATTATAACATTTAGAATACCATAACATCAATTGGTCCGTTTCTGTTGTCATTGGCTCAAATTGTGATATATGTATTTGATGCACAAATAAATACAACAGAAACATATATGACGTACATAATAACAAATTATTCTATTTTCTCCTGCATCGAAGTGTCGCTGTTCTTATTTTGGATATGTTGATTTATTACCGTACTGATTCGTTTCGATAAGATGTTGCGTACAAAAAAAATCATTCCTTAACACGTTAAAATTAACAGACTATGAAATACAAAATATTTACATGTAACATAACATTTTTGTTTAATTCTATAGAAAAGAATGAGTTCCGTTTAATGATCGGTTATATTCAATCAAAAACAGCACATATCTGAACAAAAAAATGCCTAATAGTAGCAAAGAAATGTTTCAAGTTTTAACAAAATATGTGAATATTATTTGGCAATTTTTATGAAAGTCTTTTCTATATTATTATTAAAAAAATACATCAAACAACACAGTTCCATTGATTAACACAATGAAAAGCCTTTTTGACGATTGATTGAATATACAACAAAATACGTCTTTCATTAATAGAATTTATAAGATTTGTGTTTTTTGTTTTATACAATTGAAAAAATCTCAAATGATTGTCGGTTCTTTTAGGACATTGAGTAATAGTTGATTCCGTTTATTATTTGAAAATTATAATCCTTTTCAGATTCTTTAAACAGAAGAGCTCAGTCACGCCTGTTTTTTCAATTTTATAAAAGAAAATTCGTTGAATGTAATTTCCGCATCAGGCTTTCTATAACGATCTGTACATTTAAAAACATTCTTTTCAATCCTTTTAATTTTTTCATGCAATCAAGCATTTCACAAAAAAACTAATTAAAAAAAAACACTTATTAATTAAAAATAACGTAGATCTCTTCGAGCTATTATTCATGCCTCGCTAATTAAGTCAATTGCTCTACAAATATATCAATCTTCGTTCAATAATATTTAAACTCACAATTAATACGTCAATTCACATATTATCATAATACTAATTAATCTGAAAAGAATAAAAGGTTATAGTGTAGCCAAATAGCACTACATCTATAGTAGAAGCGAACTTTGATTCATAATCGATAGATATTTATAAATTAATGTTGTGTGTGTACGTCTGTTTGTCTTTTATGTATTAACACACCATTCATCCGATCGATATGAAACTTTACAAATTTATTGAGTACCTTCCCGCAAAGATTTTTAGCAAAACCACCTCTCCTTTCCGCCCCCGAAAATCGATATGGAGCTTTATGAATTTCTTAAGTGCACTCCCGTGAAGATGTCTGGCATACCAACCCCCTCAAAAAAATCAACGTAAAAACTCATCTGCATTATTACTGTTAATATTAACACTTTAAACAACTATTTTAAACTGTTTATTATAACAATGTCTCTCTTCGAATTTCATTAGTCTGAAATCGCAGCAACGCGCGATGGGTCAGCTAGTAATATATACAATGAGACCAAAAACTGTCAGTTCTGTTGCATCTGTGTCATAGAATGCCTGAAGATGAAGAAAGGTGAATGTGGAATCGTACAAAGTTGTAACAATTCGAATTCTTAAACTATAAGTAACATTTCTGATTTGACTCAAACCAAATACTAGACAATCATGCTTTGTATTGTCATCAAAAGACTTATTCTTATTTACATAAATACAATATTTTCTATAACCGTTCACTGTGTCTTAGTTGTAACGCATTTTTTTTTAAATGCTCGTATCACAAACATTTTGATTTGAACAAACATTTTTATCTTCAAAAATATTGATTGACCGCTAAGTCAACTTTGAATTCTGATTTGAAACGTATATTGCCGATTATATAGCAGGTTATCAAAAACTACAACAACAACAAAACTTCAAATAGCAACATTCGTGAATAACCGCAGATTTTTGCAGTTATTTTCTAGACAGGGATTATAGTAAGACTTTGATAAAATTGAAACATTTTAAACATTTTATTAGTCCACCAAGGCCTTTGCAAGTGAGATAGCAAAGGAAATTAAATATTAATGATTTTTTGATTGATTACTATGTTGTTTCTGTGGCTTTTTACGTTTCTCGTTATAAATAAATAAATAACGCCTTGTTTTCAATGAAGGAATAACTGTCCCAGAAAGCTTTTTATTTGAATTGCTAACATAATTGAGGTCTTATTTAATAACAAAAATGTGTATTGGCCTTTTAAACGGTATAGCCAATGAGCACGCAATCATACTGGAATGGTTACACATACAGCTTATAAAGGGTCAAGAAGAAATCGATTTGACTTTCACATTGCTTAATAAATAAACTTACCATATTTATTATCGTTTTATGAAATATTTTCAAAAAGATACGTATTATTATAGCCAAAAAATTTGAATCAAATAAACTCTATAAGATGTCAATCAGGAATAAATGACATCAAATACACCCATGTCCGTGATTACAAAATCTTTTTTTTTTAATAATTCTTCATTGATCTTGAATAATGCTGAACCCAGGATAGCGAAAAGCTTTCATCACCATACTACATAGAATTCACATTTAAATATCACAATTAAAAATCACGCATTGAATAAATTATAAATTGGAAAAGGGAAACTTTGCAAATCTATTAATTCAATTATACAAACAAGTTTGAAGGTAAAAATATATAATTTAGATGAATTAAACAATTTTTCCAAAAATAGTTCCACGATTTTTTAACTCTATGAAAATTAAATGATTTTTATGTAAAACTTAATCTCAATTCATAAGCACTAATATATTTGCTTTGAATTTTAGAATAAAAACGTTGAATGACCAAATTTAAGTCGTTGAAACAATAACACTTCTAAAATATCTTTGTTAAAAATTCAATAATCAGTGTTAGACAATACAGAAAAATTGTATGATTTCCTGTAAATTGTTTCTTAGTTCTTGAACCCATTATTTTGTATACCTGCTACCTTTAACTCAAATATTTTCTATAAATAGACTTGTTTGTAAATTGTATTCTATCAGTTGATAATGCTCGGGATGAGCGAAACCGGTCCTGATCAAAAAATATATTGTAGAAATAAGTACTAAAAAATGTATTTTATTTATTAAAAAAAAGCAATATTAGAATAAGTTTTAAACACATTCATATTATCACGGTAAAAAATCGCACAATTAGCACACAAAATTCTAAGCGAACAAACAAATACAAGTCTGTCGCCGCTCCTCAGACCATTGCGAGGGGCAAATTCTTTTCCGTAAAAAGCCATCCCCATCCAATAAACCATCTCCGTCCAATATTTGAGCTCATTTGAAAATTGCCGCCTGTTTAGTTTCATTTACAATTTATTTATTTTTTTAGTTTTATTGCTAGAAAGAAATAAGCTAGGTCGTTAAAACAGAAGAGAAGAATCAAAGTATTGCGTGCTTTTTCTACACAGCTATATATAGATAAGCAAATATTCGTTTAAACATAGTTCTGACAATGGCGTGAGCCGAAATGACTATCAACTCAACCTAATAAAAAAATGGTACAACTTAAATTCATTGCTATTTTTCATCGTGTTATAATGGAGTTCTACCAAATAATTACCAATTCAATCAATACATTCATATCAGGTTTACTTGATAAACAGTTGTCACTCATTTTAAACTTTAATAAATGCAATGGATTGCTAAATTTATAAATGGTTAAAGATCTTGTATATTTATTTTTTGTCCTTATTATTGTCGATAATACATAACTGTCTGGAGGTAAATTTATGTTACATTTACTTTTCTATCTTATCTTGAATAAAGTACTTAATACCAAAAGTTTTTTTGTGCTGATTTCATTGTATTATTCGCCATAAATATTTGACACATTTTCTATCAATAAAACTCTCTACTGTAGTGTTCTTCTGACTTCAGGATTATGAATGTCTATACATCTTAGCAATAAAAAAAAACAGAAGTGGAGAGGACAGAAATTGTTTGGTATTTTGCTTCCTTTACTTACCTTCTTGGTACTTATTTAACGATAAAGCTCGTTTTTGTTCATAAGACTCCTTAATTCTAAAAGCCGATGTTTTCATAATAATAATTAAAGACCTAGTAAAATAATAAATAGTTAAGTATTTTACTCAATCTTACAAGGTACATTATACGCATTCACCAAATAAAAAGTATAACATATACAACACAGAGCTTTTGTCTCATTTGTAACCTTTTTAAATTCGATTTTTTTGGTTATAACAAAATTTGAATAAAAGTCTTGATTATTATTTAGAGAGTACAAAAACATATATATGTCGATTACGTAGTCATATAAATATACAATAGGTCAATGCATGGTCAACCGGTCACAAAAAAGCTCCTAATTAAAGATTATGTGAATGTAATGTTTATGTGTTTTAAACATTTCATATTATGTAAACATTAATGACTAACTGCTCAAGAGTAAAACATGTTCACATTACAAAACACCCGATAGCGGCTCAAATTTCAATGTTTAAAAACTACGAAGATTAGAATTATGATCGTTATAGTATGTCTGCGGACGCTTTTAAACAATTAATACAAATACATATATATATGTTATATATGAGAAATTTGAATTGAATAAACTTTATACAATTTCAAATGCTTTGTCGCTCACGCTCAATTTTCGCCTTTCGGCATTTTCTGACATTCTATTACATGAATGCACAAGTTGGTTGTTTCACCTCCACCTCTTATGAGTATGAAGCTGATTTTATATGGCCGCCTTCCACAACGCAATCCTGATAAAAAGAATCGATTCTACTCCTCATTTTCTTGTTCCGATCTTCAGCATGTACTATTGTGATTAAAGAAGAATAAAAAAAAGAAAAATGTAATGCAACTTGCTCAGCCACTTAGCTTACATAAAATTATAAATATCTTATGTATATGTTTCATCTGCTTCGCGTTAAGACGAATCGAAAATATCTCGTTCCTCGTGTGATCTTTCAAAATTATCATACGCCTTAAAGTTGACCTGGGTTAATATTAATTAAGTCAGCGTGGCATATTGGGACTGTATGAGGACAGACCATAGCAAACAGCTCTACACGTTCAGTATTCATCATGTGACAGTCCCACAGTTCGTGATTAGCGTCCTGAAAGTTGTGCAATCCGGCATTTCAACCAATTTGCCCAACCCAAATATTATAGTTAACCGTAGAACTTGCCATGGCCGGTTATAGATTGAAAAGCCCAGTAAAAGAATTTCTTCTTTGAACCACCAAAATACGTTTGGGAAGAAAAAATGTATTTGGCGACCTTTTTGTGGATACAGACCACGTAGTCTACCAGGCTGCTAAAGCTATTCTATTCGTTTACTTTTTTACAAATTAACGGTAAGTTCTACCACACGGATGTCGTAGAGCTGACATATTCTAAACGGTTTGCAACGATTATATGCAAAATTATTACATAGGAAGAAATAAAGATTCAAAAGCTAGTAATTTATTAAATAGTTGAAATTGGTTCCGATAGGTTTGTATTATTCTTTGTCTTTTTAATGGAACAAATAGGAGAGGACAGTAAATTCCTTGGCCATAATATTATAATAAAAAGACGCTTTATTATTTTTAAATATTATTTTGTGCTTACCTTTTTCAGAAGCAATCATCCATCATAGCTCATTACACCCCTTATTTTTATTATCTAGATGCACTTAATTTAGAAATTAATTAATGTCCCTCTAATGTCCCTAGTAAATATAATAAAATAAATCGAAATGCAATTTATAACGGTTACGGTATATCTCTATCAGGCATATACAAACTATCTTTCAACCAAAAACAAATTAATTTAGCAGAAAACAAATCATTCCGAGGGATAATGCTTTACCTTAATGACCACACGAGATAAAATAGTGGTGAAGAATAAATTTCTTAGGTAATACAAGTTTAAAAATTGAAAAACAATCAACACCCCGATAGAGACTAACTTTTCCTTGTAAGAAATTATTTGGAAAATTATTAGTTAAATTTCATTTCAGGAAAGATATTACATTTATTGACTACCGTGTAATGACTCCCGGCATTTTTTGTGTCATTATTTATAGATGAATGAACTTATAAGCTTATACTAGCAATATTTCAAATATATATATATTAAAATGAATATTTGTTAGTTTGTCTTGTTTGTGTTCCTATAGAGTTCATCCGATTGCAATGAAACTTCGGCGTGTTGTCGCGCACATGTCCGCAAAAGTTTATTAATCAGTATAATTATTAGTTTTGGACTGGCTTAGCTCACCGTAAGCATATTCTACTTCATTCAATTGCGATAAAAAATGACTTATTTTGTACACGCTCGCAAAGGTTTCTGAATTTGTTCAACCATTAGATCAGGACTGGTTTCGCCCATCGCGATCACTATCAACCGATACACTGCAAGATGTTGATATGCTTCTCACATTAACAACATTAGGTGGCCTGCTCACGCGTAATAAAACTATCTGATTTATTCGTGTGCACATCTGACGGAAAAACAAAAAAATATGTATATCCTAAATCATTGTAATGAACAGAATTAAAATACAACATTGTTTCTTTGAGTGGCACGCGTGCCGGGCACTCGCTAGTACATAATACAATTTTTAACTGTTTCCAATTTCAAATAGCGAAGCTTTCTCTAATGATTTTTGTTTTTTTGCGCGTGCGCAGTGTCGCAGTATAAATATATTCACTGTGGATTGCTCAGCTCTGCAGTGATCTAAGTTTGTCAGCAACGACACAACAATTATACAAAAATTATATCTAAAATAAGAGATGAAGGAGACATGCATAGTTCTGATGATAACGTGTCATAGATCTTAACGCTTCATCAATTTGATAAAAGAATCTTTATATTTTCGGTCATATGACACACTGCGAGCTTTGTAACGAAAAAGTTTCTCTAATACGCTCGGATTGAATTTGAGCTCTGTTTGTGGTCGTCAAAAATAATCAGATAATCAGAAATCAAATAATATAATACATACGTTATTACGTTTTTTATAGTTGCTCAGACTTTTAGCTTTCGGTATAGCTTATCTCCGTTTTAATGAAATTTTATACAGTAAAAGTGATTATTTTTGTTGTTGTTTTTGTGAACATAAATCCTTTTGAAATGTAATAATCATTTCTAATGTTCAAACATTAATATTTATTTTTATTATTGGTTGCACAATAGAATATTATCTTTGGAGAATTAACATGGATTCTAACAGTGGATTTGAAATGGATTTATTTATGATCTTCGTTTAGGGGTCATCGTGAAGATGAACATCAGTCAGAGATTATTGTTTTTATATTATCTTTTTATATTTTGATGTCGCTTGTCATTTTAATTATAAATGGGGTGCTACCTACAGAAATAAAAGGATTTACAAAAACACGGTGAAAAAATAGCAATGTATTTTAGTTCTACAAAATATTGTTGATTAGCTGTTTCGGTTCACGCCATCGTCAGAACTATCTACTAGAATTATTTACAAAAAGACACATTTTGCACAGGTTTTTATCAGGGATGTGGAGTCGCTAAACAAAACACGAATCCGACTAAAAAAAATCATTTCTGTCAGGTATTTTCTACCTTTCTGGCTTATGAGCATTACATTAAAGATTAACCAACCAATCTGAAAATTTTACATTAAGGTATTCTTCAAAATCGTGTAATCGTAACAGTAGCCGGAGTTGCTTGTTTTTCACGATTCGAACTACGAATCCGACTTTATATCCCTGGTTTTTTCTATACAATAAAGATATACTACTTTTCGTCACAGAGTAGAAATTATCACATTTATTCTGTTATTATTTTAACAATCGTTATAAGCCTTTCGTAATACCACGACATAGAGTTTCTTTTATTCTAACATTATTTCCTCTGTTTGAAAAGAATTGTTTTACCTTTCTATAGAGAGATTCATAAGAATTAATCTTCTCTGCATAGAGTATATATGTAAAAACCCATAGATAATCATAGAGATAATAATTTCATCGAAGATTTTGGATTCAATTGTCCCTGAAATATATCGCGTCGATCACTTGCGTGACAACTTCGGAAAAAACCACAGACCAATGGTTCACAAAATTTGTCCACGTGACTTTTTGATGCGTCCTGCAAGTATTATATGAAATGTGTATAATATTTTTTCTTCATATGGAATACTAAAATTTATTATATTTCATATAAAGACACTCTGTTTTTCCAGATTTGCAAGAGAATCTCAAAACAAAGCTTTTTATAATTTATAATATCGACTGAAGGTGCTTGATGGAATTTCAACAACAAATTTGAATTGTTACAACTTTGTACGATTCCACATTTTTTTTTCACTAACGAGCTGGATTTCGCCTTTCGGCATCTTCAGGCATTCTATCACACAGTCAGTTCTGTTGCATCCGTGTGATATAATGCCTGAAGATGCCGAAAGGCAAAACTCAGATCGTTAGTGACAAAGTTGTAACAATTCAAAAAAATAAGCATTTTATCGTGATAATAATGTATTTGAATTCTCCAAAAGACTTTCACTTCAGGTTTATCCAAATATAGTTATATATGCTCATCAAATGGCTTCGTTATTTGGAAGTACTTTTATTTATAACAAACATTTTTTTCGGTGATTTCAATAAATCAAACATTCTAAATAAACAGACAGCCGTGTTGCATCTGTTTTTCGCTTAGCTCTAGCCTGACCTTAGGTTGCAAGAATATATTCTTAACAAAAAATTGCACGGTAAAAGTATTTCGATTTTTGACAAAGAATGAATTACAGCAACGAAATAATAACGAAGAGTATCGAACATTCAATTAAGAGCTTAAACCACTTTTTTCCTTATTTTGATTTTTTTGAAAATAGAATCTATGATTGCTCCAAAAAAAGAATGTCCCAACAAAAATTTTATTTCAAAATATACGCTTTGAAAAGAACGTTTGTGAACCCCTTCCTTGGACCCTATCTTTTTCGCCTAGCTTTTTTCTGCAACTACAACATTAAAAAACTTGGCTTTGAGTACCTTTAAACACGCATTACCTACCCAGCCTTTCTCACTGAAAATCAATACTTACTACAGTTATTTTCATTGTCCGAAAAACTTACGGCTGCTTTTTAACAATATTCATAGCATAAACACAATATTATAATATTATTACTGGCAAATAAAAAAAAAATTGTTACAATAGTGTGTACAATGCGATAATATGTTTTGATATTTTATTTGTACTAACTTACCTTTGATTTCGAATGTTATGATTTTTTCTGGCACGACTCACCGTGATATATAACCTCCTAAGAAACCTTTTTAACTCAACTTACTTTAGGAGTATTATCTACCCCAAAAAACTTAATTATTCTCATGTAATTACAATCTTTTAATTTATGATATCGATTGAAAGTGCTTGATGGAATTTCATTCTCAAATTTGAATCTATTGATTGAATTGGTAGAACTCCATTATAATACGGTGAAAAAATAGCAATGTATTTTAGTTCTACAAAATTTTGTAGAACTAAAATACATTGCTATTTTTTCATCAAATTTGAATCGTTACAACTTTGTACGAATCCACATGTTATATCACTAACGACCCAGGTTTCGCCTCTTGGCATCTTCAGGCATTCTATCACACGGGTGCAACAGAACTGCTGTTTAACCTTTCATTTGAATACTATCAAGATTAAAATAAATTTTAGTGTCGTACAACAATTTCAAATGACAACATTTTATTTGCTAGTCGCACATCGAAAAATTATCTTCTTAACATTTATATACATATAATAACAGAACAATGGCAATAGTAAAAATGATTTTAAAAAAATTACAAGCATCATTAAATTCAATTATAAATTGAAATTTACGAAATGGCGATAATATCGATTGAACAAAATATGAATTAAACGGAAATCAAGGTAATTTTTTTCTCTAAAAGATTTCACAACCTCTTTGAATTGTCCAAAACATTCTGAGGATAAAACTAAATGCTTATCCTGATTATACCGAATATTCATACATGAAAAAACAGGATATCTCTTTCAATAGACACAATTGGATAATCCCAAAAAAAATGAATAAATTTAACACGTTCTGGGAATAAACTAAACAAACATCATTTTATTTTGATTAAAATACAATAAATGAAAGATGCTAGAATAACTGGTTGTATAACAATCGGTAAGCAGTCAGCTTTCCATTATACCATTGGGATAATATTATATGTTAATTATTTTCACTTCCATTTAATAATGTTCGAAATTTCCTATTTACAGATTGAATATAAAAAAAATAAGATTGCTAAAATCCGTTTGCAACGGAAAAAAATGTTTCAAAATAATTTATCCACATTACTACCATGGAAAAGCTTTCAAACGATTTTCGTTTCGGTCCCTGCACAAGCTTTTTGTCGTACTCTTGATATAGTCGACCATCATCTCAATCTTTACTTCCATCACAAAATTGCTAAAGATCATTTGGTGCCAGTTGTTAAATAATAATTATCTATTAACAAATCTTTAAAATGAATATTTCTATAATAGTAGAATCTTAGCCTTATACAATTAAACACCGCAATATATTATGAATTTAGGTATTATTTGCTCAGAATCAACATTACCCCTCAGATACGTATACTTATTAGTTTAAAGCAGTGCTCCTAAACCGATATTCCGTGAGCCGGATACAGGTGTGCCGCGATCAAAAATCGACACGAATATAAAACATTTTCATGGTCATTGAAACAAAAGCCGGTATTACATTAATTAGTTATTATTTTACAATAATTATTAAGATTGCATAAAAACAAATATATTATAGGTTTATGTATGAAAACTTTTCTAATAAAAAACTAAAATGTATGCTAATATTTGTGTATCAATTGAATACCTATATATTTTAGCTTTTGGTGTGCCGCGGAATTCTAGGAAGATTTTTGGTGTGTCATATGTGAGAAAAGGTTGCGGAGTTTACAGTATATTTTTGTCAATCAAAATTATAACATTATATCATTAACGTTATGAGAAACGAAATAATGTCATTGATATTTGATAAGTTTCTAGTTAGTGTGCAATTAATATATTTATCAAAGATGCTAAACATGTCAAGTAACAAAACCATTTCAATTACAAAAGTATTAATTTTAGTTATAAAATATTATAGATTAGTTATTATGACGCTGACTTGCTTGCAAAAATACATATTTGTATAGTAAATAGATTGATCAATTCGATTTAAAATGACTGAAATCGTCATAATGAATTGATTCATTCATGAACATTCAGAATTCTTGAAAAATTTCCCACTTTTAATCTATACCACGAATCAGTTTTATATAAAATGAAATATCAAAAGAATAGGCTTTTTTAAGTTTTTTTTAAGTATTTTATATTTGATAAATTAGGTAACCCAAATGCAATCAGTCTTATAGGATATGCATTATATTTAGAACACAACTTTATCAGTTTACAAAATACTCCTTAAATAAAACAGCGAAAGCAAATAAACAGCAGTCCAACTTCCGGCAATCGAGTTTTGAAAGTACCTATAAATCCACCTCGGTAACGCTAAGTGTTTAACGTAAATCAAAATGATTTTTTTTTTAGTTAATCACTTATTATCTCAAATCTTTTAAATTCATTCATGAGTGTTTGAGAGAATTTAAACTATTTTACAATCGTGAATTATTATTTTGGTAGGAATTTCAAATTTTATTTAACTAATTGTTTTAGTTTTTTTGTAAATTTAATTCTCAATTCAAACATTTTAAAATTTGAATACATCAATTTGTTTAATCAAGTAATGTAAAGTTATTCAATTAGACAATATGTCTCAGAAATATGAAAGCATCTTACTAATAAAAAACATTATTCTATAAGGTGCACGTGAAGCTATAATACAATACAACTCTTGAAAAATGACTGACGTCAGTTCTGTTGCATACATGTGATAGAATGCCTGAAGATGCCGAAAGGCGATAACCGGGTTATGGTTAGCGACAAAATATTATTCCGCAATTCAAATCTATATTATTATTTAAAGTAATAACTGCTTTCAATATTTAATAAAATCCATTTTAGAAAATAGTTATATTTTTTTGTATTTGACTTGTTTGCTATTAAAACAACTGCTCGACGTTATTACAAGCCTGCTTTTACTTTATTTATTATATATTATATTATACGATGTTTTTAAATAAATCAATAAAATATTTGAAACATAATTTAAAACGTATGATAAATTAGCTAGTAAATGATTTAACTGCTTAATCATTTGAAGTAGCCACACACAAACGATTTCAATAACATCATAAAATCGATGAACATATAATATATATAATAAAATCACAAAGATAAAAAGTATTAATGTGGCATAGACGTCTTTGCGTGGTCAATGAAAATTAAATCTCTACCTTATCAAAAAGACATGAGGTAATAAGAAAAAAATGAGCTAATCTAATCTAAAGAATGAAATATTCTAGTACATTTATATTTACGTTCGCTTTATATTTTATGTCAAGTAACTTTTGAAAATATAATAATTCTTCTCAAAATTCAAGCCCACACATTTTCAAATCTCTGTTGTAATCTTATATACTGATAAATTACTTCAGTTATTTTTCAATTTAAAAGAATGTTGACTATCTTATAAAAATGACGAAATTTTAAAATTTTATATCCACACATATTTTGGTATCAAAGAATTTATATTGTATCTTCTTTCATAGTTTTCCTAACCAAAATATGAAATAATATATTCAAATTATAAGTGCATTTGATTTGCATGATAGTAGATTTTTATGTGAACATATTTCATATTATTTTCTGATTTGTAATGAAATTTTCATTTAGTGTAAAGCGTATGTCTGTAATAATATCAAAAGATGTATATATTTTTAATTTAAAAAATCATGTTATTTCAACTGCAGAAGAAAAGCAACGTCGTTATTCGAATAATTAAAACGATGTGAAACAAAATAAACTGTTTGCTATTATTACCGGTTTAAACAAATTTATATCTATACGATGGATTTAAAATTACAGTTTTCCATGTATATCAGTTACAAAGAAGATTGCATTGATAAATTAATTATACACCCATAAAATATATATTTTCAATTCTGTGTTTGACGGTTGTATCTCAAGCCCACCACCGAGTGAACGAAAATAACATGTCTTTAAATATAATATATGAAAGGCAGTTCGTTCCGCAAATTTTAAACTTTTTCTAAGAACTTAAATCAATGTATCATATTTTCCATACTAATTAAAAGATTAATGGTTTTTCCCGTTTCTTTGTTCGCAATCTGTCTACTCAAAAAAACTTGTTTTAATTGCGGCTCAAACCTGTCGGATATCAAAAAATGTTTATAATAAAATTTGTACTTACTATAAAAATCCAAAAGACTTCGAAACTTTCTTAATTGACTGATTGAATATCGAAGAGATTATTTGTGTAGAAATGCTTCAAATGTACAATACGATAATAATTAAAAACACATCTTTGTGTAAGTCCGTAAATAATAAACACTACTCGTTAGATATTGTGTATGGGAACATCATATTGAAATCTCTATTATTTTTTTTAAAAAAATGCATATATTGTTTTCGCTGACTTTGCAGCTTAAGACAGTAAGAACATTTTTGTCTAAAGAGTTGTTTACAATAATTAATGGGCAACCATATTACTTCATGTAATCTATAATCAACAGTTTCCAAATAGACGAGATGCATAGTCATTAGCAGCATATATGAAGACACAAATAATTATATGGGGAATTGATACTGTAAGAAAATTATATGGCATGACGCAATACTCAAACCACTTTCCTATGTTGGTTGAATACGTTTATTGTACATGTTAATATTACTGTGACTTGCTTTGTCTAGCAAGAGAATATTTCGGCACGGCGTGTCATGATTATGTACATTGATAAAACTAAATTCGTACTATAAATTTGATTGTAAATGTCTTTTGTTCAAAATCTCGTATTAAATATAATTCAAACATATTTAATACGAGATTTCCACCCAAAGAAACAATTAACTCTCAAGCTTTGCCATATACCAAATCATTGAGATACTGCAATTATTCTTATATTTCCAAATTTATATTTTAACTAACAATTATAATACACATACAGTATGTATAACTTTGGCATACAAGCATAAACTTTTTTGAAATCTACATACTTCTCGTTTTTTTTTTAATTTCGATATATTATACAATCACTTATCAAGTGTTAACAGTCACTTCTTAATAGAAAGGCATGATATTTTATATAATAAAAAAATATTTTTCGGTACATATTTCGACAATACATTTTATGATCAGGACCGGCTTCGTTCGTCGCGAGCATTATCCAAATTACAAGCAAGTCTATCTTTACAAATTACATACAATACTTTATGATTTTATTATCGGCAGAAAACATCTTCAGTCGTATCCTACGACATCCTGTTGGTAAAAAAAAAATGCGTTTTTCCGATTACTGTGTATGAACTATAGAAAGGTAAATGATCCCAGCTAGTCGTTTAACATTAATACTTAAAAAAAACCGTTTTAATTGAAAAATCTCTATCATTTACGATATCGACTGAAAATGCTCGATGAAATTTCAATATCATATTTGAATTATTAAAACTTTGTATCATTTCACATGTTTCGTCACTAACGACCCGGGTTTCGCCTTTCGGCATATTCAAACATTCCATCGTACGGATGCAACAGAACTGACTCGATTACATCCGTGTGATGGAATGCCTGAAGATGCCGAAAGGCGAAACCCGGATCGTCAGTGATAAAACATGTAGAATCGTACAAAGTTTTAACAATTCATATTTTAATCTCTATTATTTTTACTGTAGACTTTTATAAAATACGTTGCTAAATATCACTTTGTGGACCTCTTCTTTAAGGGATAAAATTGGTTCTTAAGACACAGATTATATATACAAACTAGTATTCCCAATATGTGTATGTTATATTAACGTTTATTCTTAGTGTACTCTATCGAATAATTATTATGTACCGTACCTTTTATGTTGCGAGCCGTTCACGACATAGTATTGTAACAGGTGCAACACACTTTCTTATGCTGCTTTAATCTCTCCTTACGTTTACTTTCCAGTTGGGACGCGCGGAAATCTGTGACGTCGGTCGGTGCTCTGACGTCTGCTTCCGCTAGCCAATGGGCCACGTTCAGCGTTAAAGGGCGAAGCAACTGGCTTTTTCGTCCACCGCGACTAACTTTGAGACCAGTGAACCGTCGTGATGCTGGCATTTACCGTTGCAGAACTGACTTCAGGTACTCGCCGTCGAAGAAGACCACAACTCAGCTTACTGTCATTGGTAAATAATTGAACAGCTTTTGTAAGAACATGACAATATCTGAGTCAAAATATTTTTTATCACGCTTGGGAAATGTGTAATCTTTACTAGGCTTTGTATGCCCGATTTCCTAAATAATATACACCTATCCCTCGATTTACACTGTAAATAGATTCCTGAAAAAAACGTGTAAATTGAAATTGTATTTTTTTTTCAGTAAAACTGTGTAAATCAAAAAGTACACAAAAAACGCATAATTTGGTTGTTTTAAAATATACATAAATAAAACAAAATCATTTACAAGTATAAATATACAAATTCTTTCATTAATTAAATACACATAAAACATATATAGAAGTACAACAAAGTTAAATCCAAAAGATCCATAAGAAAATTATTGCAACGGTTGGTGGAGTTTTTATCATTCATCACTGTCAATCTTTTCCTCGTGACTGGTTCAAAGTCACTTTCATCACTCGAAACTATTTGTGCCAATTCAGTGTTTGAAGTAGGAACATATACACCTCGAGAAGATTTGGTAATAAAATCCGTTATTAACATTTGCTTCGAATTTCTTGTTAGATCTTTAAGAACCTCATCATATTGAGCCAAGCATTGATTAATATAACGTTGGAATCGAAAGTCCCGTTCAACATTTGAATAATTTTATACAAAATTTTAATCCGCGTTAAAGCGAAACGTGTTAAGCAAGTATCGTGCAAATCGAGGGATAGGTGTATGTAAATTTATCTACCACTTCACATTTCGTGTTATATTTTTTTTTCACTTCTGTTGTACGGGTTGTCGCTGAGGCTCATCAGAGGAAAATCACCTTGTTCGAATGAATCTGGTTTTTGAGGCTAGTTGATTAAAATGAAGATTATTTACCGAAATATTTTTTTTTTGTTAAATATATATATATATAAAATATCGATATTCTTAACGAATCCTTTTTTTAAATTACACATTTCCCTTAATTATATTTACCCAATGGTGATATAGTGTCATCAAAGCGGAATATAAATTTCACGACTATTTTAATTTCTAGAGTAGGCACTGTTGAAGAGTTTACCCATTTGTACACTGAGAATAGCTTTCTAAATATTTTCCTCAGCTGAAGGCTTTTCGAAGGAAAAACAATTAAGAAAATCTCTTAACGACCACTGATTGTGAACAATTGCTTACATAATTTACACTGAATTTGAAAACTTTGACTTCCTTTGTGGTTGACTACAATTTTCAAAAAGATGTTATACTTACGTACATCTGTTAGATTTCGTAACTATTTAACTAAAACTGCTAAAAATAATTATTATTCATGTCAAAACTCACGTAATTACAGTAATTTCAATTATTAGGGTAATATTAGTTTCAATAAAAGCTATAATTAAAATTGTTAGTAAATTATTCGTAAAATAAGACGATTTTAAATGTTTCTTTCTTTCCCCATTTAATAATGCTTATTAATAGTTTTGTAACCGAGAAGTCAACGTTTTTCAACGATTGTTCTATTCAGTTGCATAAATCACGGTACAAACAATTTCACAAAATTTTAGCAAAAAGATATATTACCTATTTTCTTTTTATACATACAGTAATATTGTTTGTTTTTCATTTACATATCAAGTATAGAGGGTATTGAAATATTATATCAATTCATGCTTATGTATATAAACTTCGAAATCAATTGAAATATCAGTGTATAACAATTTTCATTTCGGAATTAGAGAACCAATTCCGTACAGTTGACTACAAGTCTGAAACTGCAATAAAAATTGTACTTCCGGTAACAAATTATTTTGATGTAGCGACCGTGAAATCGATAAGGTTTTTTTCATTTAACTTAGCAGGCTTTTACCTTGAGTATATATTAAACATACTTAACATTTTCTTTGCAGAACCACCGACTTCTCTTAAAATTTTCGACGATAAGAGTCGAGAGATAATCGGTAGGGCTGGCCCTTACAAAGAAGGAGAGACACCTGTGTTCGTATGTGTGGTAACTGGAGGTAAAAATTTCGTTTTATACTGCATATCTTTGTGGTTAAACTATATTTCCTAAGCTTGGCGTTAATGCTCATTTCTTTGAAAACTACTTTCAGATTAAAGTTATTGTTTGGGTTAAACTATAACGAAGATATCAGCGGAACAAAATATTATCTTTATTTAAAGAAAATACGATATTAAGATTGGAGACAATATTTAAATAATATGTTTTTCATTTGTTTAAATAGATATACAATAATTTTCAAAATTTTGATTATTTTAAGTAGAAATAAACTTGTTTTATTACTAAGGGTCAATTTTATATTACGATGATTAGATACAGGAAACCCTTTAAATGTACACAGACCCCCCATATTCGTTTTAAAATACCCCAATTTCAATGTATGTGAATGAAAACTTATCTAGGTATTTGGATAATCTTCGGATTACAGAATTTGAACATGGATTCAGGACTTTAAGTCCCATAGGTATTTAAAAGCTTAGCAAAAACTCTAAAATTTACGGGGATTTGACTGAATAATGTTGCTTGTGTAACAAACACATCGTGAAAGAGAACAAACTATCTCGTATTAAACACTTTCGCAAATTAAATTCGTATGTTGTCCGTGTAGTCTAATGTACACAATCCGTATTCCGAACGAAAACTGACAAATCCTAAAATCTAGATTAAGTCTCGAAAAGTTTAACTATTTGCCGCAGGGACTGCCAAAGCTTCATGAGATGATTTTTTGTAACGAAGCATCGCGCGATCACCACATTAATTGGTTTTATTGATATACAATCACTGTAAAACTAATAACTCTCTAAAATATAGCGGGTATACCCGATTTTTAAAAAAAAGTACAAATTTTTAGATATATCAATCTGATAAATCACAACAAAGGGTCAGCCATTTTCGCAAATGATTATTATCACATGTGGGCAATGTATAACATTATACATAATCGCAATCAATGACGTCAAAGTTGTTTCTAGATACAACTTCTTTCTTAAGAAACGAGTATTATAATATTGTGAAATAATTAAAGTAACTATCGTTTCATTTAGTTCCATTTGATTTCCAAAATTTACTGTACACACAAATAGCACATGACAAATTTTTGGTTATTTTTTTCCGATTTTACTATAATATCTTAGGATTATAGAAAACATTAAACAGAAATGTGGGAGGAAAAAATATTCATTTTACTTAAGATACACTCGTTTTGTATAATCAAACCAATTTTTTATGATAAATTTATATAAATCGTGTGAACTGCATATTTCTTAAATAATTCTAGAAACACTTATTTTTATCAAAATAAATGATTTATATTTCCCCAGTCCGTAACTAATTCAATGATGATAAATTTACTTTCAGTGAAAAGTGAGGAGAGAAAAAGTATCAAAAAATATTTCATAATTGTGCTAAAACTATTATCGTGGTAAATAATTGTCTTAAAAAGCTATACACTTTTCACATATTTTTAAGCAATAAGTAAAATGACAGCTAACAATTTAAATGTTAATTTGCAAAACAATTTCTAAAAAACTACCGCATATTCAATCAAAAATATATAATATTGATTTTAAATAATCATTTGCAATTCAATTCCTGTTGACATCGGTTAATATTCATAGTTGTTACAATGACCAAGCCTACAATTGACTCCAATTACATCCGGTTGACTTTCAATTAGTACGAGAGAAGGTACCATATTGGGCTTCGGTTTTGATTGAATATTTAGTATTATGAAAATATAATATAACACCTTTTGAATCTATTTATAGTGTAGTCATCGTGATACATGAATGACAATTGATGTGAAGAAATAGCTTCGAGTGTTTTTGGAAACTTTTGTAGGAAGCTTTAATAATCTTGGTATAATTCAATGAACAGCTTGAAATATCGGCGTGTTGTGTATGAGCAATCATTTTTAATACTAAAATTAAGAGGTCATTTTTAATTTTAACGTCTGATTGCCAAAATCCGATATATAAACCTTTACTTCTCGAGTGAGACTCTCGGAATCACACCATCACTGAAAAATAAGGTGATACATATCTAACACAGTGATTTCAAAAGGCACGGCAACCATCGGACTATGAACAATGATCAACTTTTATTTCTGCAATAGAAAAAGAAGTAGATTTCCTAATACCAAACAACCGTTTTTAAATAAAATCTCAAACTATTTAGACAATTTTTTCAACTATACTAAATGTATTTTTCTTTATTTTACGCAATACTGAATATATATTGAATCATTTTTATTGAACGCCTCATGTTTTTTAGTGTACTTCAATCGCTAATTTTTACTTAAATGAAATATGAACAAAGATCTCTCATGTATATTATTATACCTTTTTTAAATTGAGATTTAAAGAACTTGTTTCCATTGAAAGTGTTGATGTTTTTTACAATATTGAATGTCATTTATTTACAAATATTATACAAAAGCATCGAAAGGATTTTGAATTAGTTAGAGCCCTCTTTAAATATTGAACACTTTTATTTGTACGCGATTCAGTATCGTGATGCCTGGTTCGATTAATATAATGAAGTTCTTCAAACATTTTCGCTTCGTTCAAAAAAAAATTCTAATTGCGAAAGAGCTCCTTGTTTCAAAATCAAATATTACTTTATTGATTGAATTAGAATTAACCTTGTAGAACTCCATTTTAACACGATGAAAAAATAGCAATTTATTTTAGTTCTACAAAATACATTGCTATTTTTTCATCGTGACAAATATCACTGTCTTATAATCGTAATTTTTTCTCACAAATTATATAATTGACTAAATACCGTTTACAAAATACTTTTTATCAAAAAAGCCACGAAAATGAGCATTTTATTTCAAATGGTTAAGACTCGATAAGCAAACTTTTCAATTATATTTTATTTAACGTCAACTAAATTTCTCTTGACAACATTTATCACATGCCATCTGGTGGTTTTCTAACCAAACAAAGTCTATTAATTTATAATTACACTCTGAACAATAACAACCATCGATTATACTGGTCGGTAAACTGCAGCTCTTTGTCACATTGAGCGAAATTTAACATTAACTTTTAAAAAAATGTTTATCAATTAATATACCAAGAAACTTTTAAATTTATTCGTTCGGTTTTATCTATCTCGATAGTACACGTATACGATGTTATCTACATGCTTTTTCATTCACTAAAAGTGCATAAGTTGCCTAAAAAAAGTAATACTTCAGAGTGTTATTAAGTTTATATAAGAACTTTTTTTTGATTTAATATTAAACTTATTCTAACGGCATAGAATTAATTTTCTCGAAATAAATATTTGATTTCCAGTATATTGCTATTTTTCATTAAATATTTTATTTGTTTGGTTTGAATACAAAACCATTAAATTAAATCATATATGAAAATACACAACTTAACGTGAACAATAAAAAATCTTTAAGCCGGTGAGAGACTTTTCCATGAAAGGTATAAAAAAATTATGCATAGTTCACCTGAAATTGAATGCCGATAAAATTTCTGGACAACATAATAAAAAAAATGCTTTTCCCAACACAATAAAAGATTATAAGACAGCAGCAGAATAAAAGATTGCCCATTTAAATGACAATAAAAATGTATTGCATCATGTAATATTTTTTATCCTTGTCTTTTTTTATACCAAAAGCTACTTCCGTGAAAATATCGTAAGCTTTGTTCACGAAATGAACATCATCGAATGAATGTATTCAATTTAAAAACTACCCCAGTATAACTAATCCCTTTCTTTAAAGATTAAGATTTCTTTTGAATCTCTTTGGATATCTTGAAAATCTTTGATCTTCAACCATAAACGCGCGTGTACAATGTATGTATGTACGTCAAACATTGCTGTCATTTATATGTAATTCAACTTGATAAAATAATAAAAGTATTTTACAAATGTGAATTTTACAGAACATGATATCAAATACTTTAATATTAAATTTAATTGCAAAATAGAATTTAACAAAATGAAACTGCTCCAATCCTTGTTGTCTTCTTCGTTTTCCAACCCCTGTTATCTTTTTGAACCTTCCAGGAAATATTTGAAAATATAGTATCGTTATCATAGTTAATAAAAAACCTAACCTTCAATCGCTGACTTTCCATAATACTCTCTCAAAGTAATTTATGATATCCACAGCTTTCGAGCCTGTTTTAGACTTTTATAGAATCCGCCTGAATCGAGTATAAAAATAACTTGTTTATGTCGCTCGTGTACTTGTCACATAAGATAAAAATAATAATTTTCTTTTCTATAATGAAATGTGTTTTTTTTTCAATTAAATTATTGTAATGCTTTATTCCTGTATAAAAAAAAAGTTTTGCACCAGAGCCAGAATTGGTAACATAGATTTTCGCATATAGATTAAAGTAACCGAGTGTATAAAAACGTTGAAAATAAGTTAAAATTAAAAAACAAATGCAATAACACTTCTGGTATTCATTTATTAAAAAAAAAATCAAATAGCATCCTTTCTCGTCAGTAAGTTTAATACGCAAATTGTTTTTCTTACATTTTTTGTACAAACACAGAAACGAATATTCCAACAGAGTTTACTGCAAACAGAATATTTTTATGTATGTGCTTCGTACATATCATAAGATATTTATTTACTAATGTTTTTAAATGCTTCAAAACAGTACATGTGATAAGTGTTAACAATTCAAATATTATCCTATACTGTTCGTTTCATAATATTTTTTAGTATCCTTCAAGTATACCAAAGTATACAATACGTCTTTGAACAATTTGAGAAAACGGTGATATGTAAAAATTTACTTTTAATTCGAACTAAGAATAATTGGAATTAAAAAAATGTGTACCACTGAAAACGAGAATTATAAATCCCCAAGTATGGGAAATATAATATTCTGTTTAAAGGTAGAGCCATAATATTATATTTGTTACTTTGTGGAGCCCACCTATCCTAGGTTTCATGACCTAACTGCAGTTGTATGCATTATCGTAATTATCGTACAAAATCTGCTGCGCTGTGTTAACTCTTATTATGGGAAAGATTTTACGTGTACCGAACGTATACTATTAAAGCATTGTGTTATAAATTCACTAATATATTAACATGTAATATTATTGAGCAAGTTTTTTTTTTAAATCGATTTGATTTTCGAATTATATTAAAAGCTAAATTTATGTCACTTTTAAATGTGGTAAATTTCACTTCTTGATGGAAAGGCATGATATTTTAAATAATAAAAACACATTTTAGTACTAATTTCCACATTAAGTTTTATAATCAGGACCGGTTTCGCTCATTGTTGATAATGCTCGCAATGAGCGAAACCTGTCCTGGCGGTATAATATAATGGGAATAAGTACTAAAAAATGTGTTTTTATTATCTAAATTAATGTAAATGAAGATATTATTTCGTAATGCTAAAAAATGTTTTACCGTTACAATCAAGTACAACTTTTTTTTACTTTGAGTCCCAGAGCTTAATAACTATTTTATAATAGAACTTTCCTAGTCAAACTGTGTCTATTTTTTTGTTTCTAACTCCTTTTCTTCCGATAGGTCATCCGTCTCCAACAGTTCGCTGGTTCAAAGAAGACGAATCATTGTCGAGAGACCAAGTCCTAACAACTGCACCTGCTAAGCAGTATTATGATTTGGACATCGCCCGGAGAGGCTCTGATTCAGCATTTGAAGAAATTCAATCTCTTCATCATCGAGATGTGCGACAAAAAACTAGAAGAGAAATGTAATTTTCTTCCGTTTTATTCCTGATATGTGTCTCTGTCGATGCTTGCTTCTTTCAATTCATCTGAATTTTTCTTTACAACGCGGCTTTCGTTAGTTTCCGCTAATTTACAGAATTTATTTTGTGTCTTTGATAATTACATATTTGTCTTCATTTCACGTCATCATTAGAACTATACTCATACCGATTCTCGTTTGTTTATTACAATAACTTCAAATAAATTGGTCACTCCAACTTATTTTAATTATAATCCAATGTTAATATCCAATATAACACTATTATCTAATTAACCCGTTGAATACGTTCCACAATAAGTCATTGAATAGGTTTTAAAATAATATGAATAAATATACACATAAAATTCATGCTTCGCTCAGGAAACGCTCCGTAAAAAGATTTCCAATAATTTACCAAAAAACAGTAGTGAAAATTGACTAAAATAAAATCTGAAGATTATTATTTGTTGATCTAAAAAAAACATGATTTTCCTCATCCATTAACTAATACAAAATAATTATTGTCATGTTCAAGATAAATTTTGAAAAAATATAAAGTTGATATCTATTATATATCAGTTTTAGTAAATGCTGATTGCAAATTAAAAAATCCTAAATTTAGCAAATTAAATGGCTTTGTTCTAACCGATGTACAGACGAACCAATAAGCATTAAATTTAATAATGGAAATTGCAAGTAAGAGATAGTTATCGATTTTAAAATTTTTGTAATCGTATTTGGTAAATTATCGGATTTCGTATATTACATTGGTAAGAATATTTTTTTTCAGTTTATTATTATTAAGCTAATCGCACGTAATGTAACTGACCAATTAGGGGAAAGAAATAAATCAGGCTCATTCATAGTTTTTATTTAGATGGCAGCTCCCATTTGCAAATTTATGAAATAATGTTGCACGTATTAATTGAATTGGTATATACTTGGTAGAATTTTATTATTACACGGTGAAAAAATAGTAATTTATTTTAGTTCTTCAAAATTTATGAGGTATACAGTTAATAGCCATTTTGGCTTACGCTTTCATCATGCCTATACGTATATTTCATCATCAGCCGGGGTCAATCCACTGCTGGATGAAGGCCTCCCCCTGCTTTCTCTTTCAGGGGGGTTGTTTGGACATAGCACATCACGCTGCCCAGGCGGGTTGGTGTGCGAACGTGCATTTACTTATCTATTTACTTATTTCAGCTGTGTAGAAAAAACCTCAAAAACCCCAGATTAACTCTATCTTCGAGAAATGCATAAAATCAATGTGTCACATTTTATAGTTTATTAGCACAATATATAACTATGGTGTTAGAACAGAAGAGAATGTGTATTGTGTACCTTTTTTACACCGTTATAATATTGCATGTTTCTATTATATTCTTTCTATAACGCTCGGATTTACATCGAGATAGTCAAACCCGTTTGTTTCACTTCAAAATCAAAGTTGGTAAATATAGTATTTTTAGCACGCTCAACAAATATTTATTAAACTCCAACATATTGTTTTATAACTGTTTCACAATTTTATGGAAAACTATGATATTTTTTTACGACATAACTAAGACTTTGATGATATTGTAATTTGGATTTTTTTGACATATTGTTTAAAATTTTGTCAATTATGCATAACTAGAAATTAATCGGTATATAATACTTTCGGTATATAATTAAATCTTACATAGAACACGCCTCAAGTGAAAGTCGCTCAAAGGAGACAACGCTTTTCCTCGCAAAAATCTCTTCCAACGAGGCAACATGAAAACGTAAACCTGTGAAGCATATTTTGTCTATGCGCTATCTGTTTGAATAATTCCACAATCACTTCACCTTTATTATAGTCGTGCAACTTTGTTTGTCTAGAAGGTAACGTCTTTTATAACTTTACGAAACTATCAACACTACACTTTTTTAGCATATAGTAGTTTTTCAACAACAAGCGAGTCGACTATAAATTAAAAGCCATAATGATGATCGGAATATTTGGACAACTATTTTTATGAAATACGTTTTCCATTTAGACTGATTTTTCTGTATATAAAGCGTTCCATGTTCTTTGAAAGAAAATGGCATACACAAAATGTCGCTTAACAATTATAACATAAAATAAAAAAAATATTGTGGAATCTGTACTAATTTTAACTCAATTTTTCACAGATGTTCCAATAGATTGGGGCGATCAAATTATACGAGGCAAAAAATTATTTGTTTTTCTTGTTATCAATTTTTTCATTATATCATTTTTTTATATTTACCAGGAGAGAATACGAAGTAACGCCTGAACGCACGAGGCATGCATTGAAGTCGATTGGAATCCCTCTAACACTTCCAGCTCTTCGAAGATCTGACCTACTTTCAACTTTTTCGTGCAGAGCAAATAACTCTAAACTTATATCTCCAACTACTGCATCTATTGTCATTGACATGCAGCGTAAGTTCTTTTAATTATGTTTTAATTGTATAATAATTTAAAATAAAGAAGGCTACTGGTGTGTCATCAAAGGTGATATGACAAAATCTTTTTGGCATGATCGATGGAACAATTTTTATATTCCAGTAGTCAGTCCAAACTTTTTAAGTTTTCTCATAAAAAATGACTTAAGGTGTTGTTTTTTTTTCAATGTATTATATATAAAAATATGTATCATTTACCAAAAAGAAAATAAAATACGTATTCAACTTTGTGAACGTGAACGACAATTTATAAAGTTATGCATACCTTAATATTCTGATATTATGCACCCAGTTAAATCGACTAGGACATAAAGTGCTTTATGAATTTACAGAGCTAAACTTATTAAGAAAATATTTTTTTCAAAACACAGCTGCAAACATTTTCGGCTATAAAATTGTTTCTGAAAAACAACCGCATGCGTAATGAGTGTTTGCTTATTGGGTCATAAACGAAAATCCTTCGAAAATTTTCGTAACCTCCGAATAATATACACATTTTACAACTTAATGATTGTAGATTTGTTAACAACGGTTTCCTCATACGTAAACACGATTTTTCATAATTCATTTTATACCTAAAAAGTAAAATATCAGTCCCGTAAAAAACACGGTAAAAATTAGTTTAACTTTGATATTCGAAACTCAACATGGTATTACATTCGTTTACAAAGGTTATAAAATATTTCACAGAAAATTGCCAGCTGTCAAAACCATTTATACAAAAAAAAAAAAAACATTCCCTAATACATTTTTTCTTTAATTCGTATGCAAACATATTAAGAAAAATCAAATAAATAAGCACCGTTGTTTATTTTACATGATATTTATGCTGTTAAAAAAAATAAACGCCAGATGTTTTGAATTTTTTGATATCATTTATGGTCAAACTAATTTGTAAAAATACACACTAGTATTGAATTTAAATTTACATATCATGAACCTACGCCCGTTTAAGTCAAAACTGAGAACCAAGTGCTTGAAATGTATTCTTTATTACAGTATTATCGATAAACTACCTATTGTGACTTATTATCATTTAACTCAGTGATTCTTAACCTGTTGCCTAATGAGGTTGTATTAGTGGTCCAAAACAATCATTCTCTCTCATGGGCATTATGGGGATTCCTAGATAAACTGATTTTTTTCAATCGATTCCTGTTTGACGGCATTGGTGCATTTTTTTATTTTTTTATATTTTTTACGGCCTTGATAATATTTAAAACAACCGAGATGTAATGAGAGCGATTAGCTTACCTAAGTACTATATTTTCATCCTTATTATATTCGAAAAAAGAATCGTTAAGCTTTGGAATAAAAAGTAGTTATTCGAGTTTATTAAGCGATTAATATGAAATAATTTCTATTTTTACATGTTTTCACTTAATTTAACAAATCATGTAAACATCTTCATGACAAATCATGTCATCTTCAGAAATTAAATCAGGGAGTCGTTGTGAAGACCTTGCTTCGAACGAACCCTAATTATAACTCTTTCCAGCCTTGCTCGATGCGATGAAACGCGTTACCTATCGTGTGCTCATTGTACGGAGTTGAAAAATATATATGCTTATAGTAGTAATAAATGTATTGTGCGTGTGAAGTACAATGAGCTTGTGGTCCGCCCATCGGCACGCACGCCGCGGGTAGTCGACCGGTAATGACCGTAATTCACTTAGCAAATAATACATACCTATATTTTTACGCCTCACTGTTGGACAAGCTCGCATCGACCACGCGACTTCGACTGCGAGTTAGGCAGTTATATTACAATAACTACTATCGAGGTGGAAACTCGCCAATCAAGTCAAGGACTTAGGAGTGTATAAGTAAATTTAAAGTTAATCAACGGGTGTACTTGGGGTGAAATATCAACTTGTACAATAATTTCACTGAATTATACTAGAATGGGCAAATGCATTTTTTTGCCATTTCACTTTTTTGCACATTTTATTTATAACAAAATACGGTTTTGTTTGATTAATATAAGAGAAACATCGATCGAAAAACAGGCGAGCTATTGAGAAATTTGAATCTGTCACCAATATATTTTCCACCATTGATTCAAGAACTAAGAAAAAATTTACAGGAAATCCAATGATTTCATCATACGTATACCTGCTACCTTTTAATTCAAAAATTTTGTACAAATGAACTTGCTTGTAAATTGTATTCTATCAGTTGATAATGTTCGCGATGAACGAAACCGGTCCTGATCAAAAAATATGTTGTGAATTTCTACTAAAAATGTGTTTTTATTATTTAAAATATATTGTATTGGTTGATAATTTTCGCGATGACCAGAACCTGCCCTTAAAAATATTAATTTTTGTAAATTAAATCTATATTTTTAATATTTAAATAATCATATTGTTCCAAATGTATCACTGATAAATTTCTTCTTTATTTACACATGAGTCCTTTTATTGATTTATTCGTAAGTTTTAAAAATCATCTAAAGCCTACTAGTTCATAGTTTCTCAAAAATTTTACATCCGCGGACCATCAACATTGGAATGAAATAATAAATATTTATATATATATTGATTGAATTGGCATTCACTTGGTAGAACACCATTATAACACGGTGTAAAAAATATCATTGTATTTTAGTTCTACAAAATTATTTTTAAAATATCAATCAACTATCTAGGTAGCATTAATGAAAAAAATCATCGGGAGACTTAAAACTCAATAAACGTAGCTTTCAGTCAACAATAATTTAGGCAGACATCTTAAAAATAGTAAAGATAAAATTAATAAACTGGACAGAAGCGGTATTTATAAAATGTCCTGTGGCTCATGTTTATCCGTTTATATCGGACAGACAGGTAGGAGTATATCTACGCGAGCTAAGGAACATGTAAGATAATGATTAAGAATAAAAAAACAGATTCAGATAAGGAATCACATAATATAAATTCAAACTCAGCGCCTAAATGTTTGCATCTTTGTAGTAAGGGTCGGAGAATGACAGCTTTGGAACAGCTGGAAATCAATAGACATCAATTATCACAAAGGATTCTTAACGAACAAACTAATATAATAGTATCGCCACAAATCCAACCGTATTACAAAGGGGTGGTCTGATTTGCTTCCGTAATGACCACTTCCGTCCCACATGTAAACTTATTGTCATAGACACCTATTGTTTCATTTAGAATTTTTGAAAATTTAGGGTTATTGTGTGAAAGTAACAAGCTAGACCGTTGGAACAGGAGAGAGGATGTGTTGTGTGCCTTGCTCTGCACAACTATATATAGATAAGCGAATGTTAGTTTAAGCATAGTTCTGACGATGGCGTGAGCTGAAATAGCTATCAACTATATTCTTTTTTTTTAATAATTTTGTAGAACTAAAATACATTGCTATTTTTTTCACCGTAAAATATTTATAAAATTGATTTTTTTATTCGAAACAATTAATTTTGCAACACCGTATGCTGATATAACAATATTTAAGTATTATATAATACTGTAACAAAAAAATATAATTTGAAAATCCATAAAATACAACATAAAATTTGATTGTTTATCGAAATAGTATCACATCGCGTACCACCTGTTGAGAAACTATGTTCTAGGTAACTTGTTCATCGCGACTCGTTTCAATAGTCCTTTTCAAAAATCTATTATTCACTGACTTATTTAATAAAACATCAAAATGCCAAAGTGCTCTCTTGTGTACTCATAACGGAACTGTAAATTTGCTTGAGCAGTAAAAACTCTTCTGTTTCACTGGAAAAAATATCTACGTGTATGTATACGTATAATGGAACGGCACCTAATGGTGTGTTCGGTAATCGAGAAAGTTTTCGAATGAAGTCTATGGGGATCGACATAGACGCCAGGCTACATATTTTTTGCTTCCACTGTGACATGCATTTCCCGCTCTTATGTAATTAATAATTACAAACTTATAGGGAAAATTCTCATTTTACAAACACAGTTTCAAAACCGAGTGAAATTTGATCTGTTCCATTTTAGTGTACGAATTTAAACACGAAATTATGTTGTTTATTTAATCTAAAAACCCAAACATTAAATGTTTAGGTAGTTTCTTTTCTGTGAGAATTGTATATTACTCAACAGTACAGCCTCTCTTTCTCAAAAGGATATGACCAGCGGTTAGATTAGCCATACTCATTTTTTTTTTACTCAGTGGCCGCATTCTTGCTTTTGGTTTTCTACTAGGGCCGCAAAATACAAATAGTAAACTATAAATGTAACACATACTGTATACATATGTATGTTATGTATTATGATGTCAAAATAAAACTTTTTTATTTTTTTGTAAATATTTATTTATTTATTAACACTATCAGCCCCGGCTAAAATTTGACAAACTAAGCCCTGTCTGTGCCCGGCCCATTTTTGAACAAATACCATTTTTCTGAAGTGTTTACTAAAATTGATGTAACTCTGGAACTAGTGGATAAAATCAAATGACACTTTCAGAGATGGTTGAAAACATTTTAATAAATAACCCTAGTATGATAGAATTGCCAACATTCCCCCTTGTGAAGAGCCACATGACGATGTACCGAGTCTCACTTCTCTTTTTCTATTTTGCACACACTTTGCAAATCCTACAGGGGTTATTTTTTTTCTTTTGCCGGTACTGGGATCAAAACATGTTTTGTCATATCTCAGGACAACCTATCCTGTGGATCTTACAAAATTCTTGCTTGGAGTGGACTCGGTGCCACTGTAATGTCGTCTCCAGAATGGGGAATGTTGGTGTCTGAAATTTGAAAAGTTACATAATTTAAGAAGACTTACCAACATAACAACAAAATATAAATTATTTTAGCAATAAACAGCACCAGTGCAGCACCGCTTATATCCACTTACTAACCGACCGATTGCAACCCAATATTGAAAACATCACCAAAACAACACCAAAAAAATATTTAGTGACTATATTTTTTTGGGCCGAACATAAGAGCTAATTGGGCCGCATGCGACCCGTGGGCCGCAGCTTGAGTATCGCTGGGCTAAATAATCAAACTCGCTACGCCTTGTTTGTCTCATGAAGCAATCTTTGCCTTCGAACAGCAATCCGTAAATTGATTGAAAAGAAGATCGAAGAATCGATCCCGTGTTTTCAACTACTGGTTACTGCACAACAAGTGTCCGACAAGTTAATTTTATTCTAAGCATTTTTCTTTTTTTTAAATACAGCAAAGCTTGTTATCATATCGTAGAAACATTCAATTGGACGCGAAATATTTGTATCATGATTATGAATTAGACGTCAGTAATTTAACTATTTCATGAAACTTACAATAAATTTAGATACAGTCTACACACTTAAATGCAAGGCACCGGATCTTGGGCGATTGCTTCCAAGCAATCTCAGAACTTAAATAATGTTACACCACGGTAATCAACTGCTAATATCAAACGTAACGACAATGTAATGGTAAATGTAATGGTGTTACTTTACAGTAGTGAATTATTTCATCTGACTTAAGTTTATCCAGCAGACAATCGGTTAAGTAAGCTTACGTTGTATAGCTTGAACGTTCGAAGAGGAATTTTCTTGATCACATATTTCCTTCGATTTCTTCAAATCCAAAACGGGAATTCCGCCAATCTTAAGAACAGCAAGGTTCATGTTACTATTAATTTTCAGGAATCGTAGTCATTAAATAATTTTTCTTGCCAAGCGTAAAAGAAAGCTTCCAAAAGATTTCTTGATAAAGCTCTTTCTGGAAAAAATCGATAGTAATGCTGTATATCGACAAATTTATTTTAGGAATGGCACCTCTCTTGAAGCACAAAGAAAATTTTTCATTTTAAAGCATTGCACACTGGAACTTGATTTATTTTTTTTTAATTATTTTTTCAATGAATGCAATAACGGTAAACGGTTTGTCATATTTTTTTGCTAGACTGTATGAATTCTAAAACACTATAACAAAGTTATTAATTTTACTTTTTTACTTGTATTATATTATTAATGCTGATTATATACTACGTTCCGTTTGGTTGCTTTAATTTAAATTATATATTTCGATACTTCAAATCGATTTTTGTTCCGTCACGCAATCTTGACATTAATTGATATTTTACAGTGCCACCAATCTCCGTTGAAGTGGAGAGTCGAGAGGCGTTGAGGGCAGGTCACAGAGAACTGGTCACGTGCCTGGCGAAGGGTGCCAGACCTCCAGGCACGATATCTTGGCTTCTGCAGGGTGCATTACTTCCTCACAAATCATACCATCAAGAGGTGAGTTGTTTTAGGCGTGCAATAACGGTTTCACAGCGATATTTCGTTGGATTATAAATCGAATTTTACTAATTTTATATTAAAGAAACTTTCCGATACGAATAATACAGTGTATCATTACTACCACTAATTATCAATCAAAAACCAACCTCATTTTCGTAAGTAATTTCAAAATAAAAATAATACCAAATGCGTAGCTGTACTGGTTATAGCAAAGTTTCGGCTCTCGTCTATATATAATACGAAGCCGATATAATCAACTCAATAAAATATTTATACATTTATTGATTTGGCATTTTTTAAATTCGACTGTTATAACACAGTGAAAAAATAGCGTAGTATAATAAGTATTTTAGATCTACAAAATTTAAAAGATATATATAGTTGATTGCTATTTCGGCTTACATCTTCATCAGAAATATGTAATTTTTTTACATTTACCGATATATAATATATATAGATCTGTAAAAAAAGGACACAAATACATATTTTCTAATACCCTAGTTTCATATTGTGCTAATAAATTCTAAAATATGACACATTTTAGGATTTATTTGCACATTTTATGCATTTCTTGAAATGAGAGTCAACCTGAATTTTTTTGGGTTTTTTTCCGACACAGATATATAAAGATAGATAAATGTACGTCTAACCATAGCTCTGATGAGGGTGTAAGCCGATATAACTATCAACTATGTATATTATAAGTTTTATAGAACTAAAATACATTTTTTTCATCGTGTTATAATTGAGTTCTATCACGTAATAACCTATTCAATCAAATTCACTATGTAATTTGTTATTAAAAGTTTTTTGGCAATTAATACACATTTTCAAAACGTAATCGTTTAGTAGTAGACGATTACGTAGTATTAAAACAGTTACTAAATGAGATAGATTTTTGTCAATTTCTTTAGTTTCATGACAACTTTTAATTAATTTTCGGTCAAACAATTTTATAATCATTTATGATATCAAATAAAAGTGCTTAGTGAGATTTCAATAGCAAATTTGAATCGCTGAAACTGTGTACAATCCGTGTGATAGAATATCTAAAAATGCCGATAAGCGAAACCCAAGTCGTTAATGACAAAACATATAAAATCCTACAAAGTTTCAGCCATTTTTTTTTATAATTTTATTAATATAACATTAAACATGAGTTGAAACAGTTTCTTGTGTTTTGTAATCACTACCTTATTTAACAGAAAATCATTTGGTGAAATACTTCTCTGGATAGAATCCACTCAAATTAGAAGCGAATTATTTTTTTCTGGGCTACGAGAATTAGAAACGTGAGAGCTCGACTTGTAATTAAATTTAATGATGTGAAATATAAAACTGCGGAATATAAAATTGTTATGGTACAAGATGATTATTATTCTAATCAATATATACTGATCACTTTTAAGGTGTTAACTGTCACTTCTTGATGGAAAGGCATGATATTTTAAATAATAAAAACACATTTTATAGTACTTATTTCCACAATATATTTTTTGATCAGGATCGGTTTCGCTCTTCGCGAGCAGTCGATAATGCTCGCGATAAGCGAAACCGGTCCTGATCAAAAAATGTATTGTGGAAACAAGTACTTAACAATGTGTTTTTATTATTTAAAATATCATGCCTTTCCATCAAGAAGTGACAGTTAACACCTTAAAAGTGATCAGTATATATTGATTAGATTATTGATTAGTTTATTCTTTTTATTTTTCGTATATTTTTTATTATTTTTCGTATATTTAATGACTGTTAACTGTCCTTATTTGTAAGTGTTATAAATGGTAGTATGTTATAAGATAATTAATAATTGTATAATACAAACTCCATTTATTTGCTTTCTTTTAATGAAATTTAATTCAAACTGTTTCAAATCTCTGCGCACACGCATTCAGCCTACATACAAAAATTTGTTACACTAATCTTCGTTGAGTCAATGCACACAGTAAGGACGTCTCATGGTTGTCTTTTCAAAACGCTTATGATTATTTCATTATTTTACAGATTTTCATGAAATTTTCCATTATTGGGAATAATATACATTATAAAATTAAAACATTGTTAAAATACAGTTAGCGAAAGAAGCTTACTAAGCATTATTCCAATTTGGAGCATATTTTTTCAATTGGTCACGGAGTGTCCATCACCGTAACGGACGTATTTTTTAGCACAGCAGGGGAAGTGTTAAATGTAAAACACTTGCATAGAGAAAGAAGATCCAGCAAATGATGAGATATGAAGTCAGGTCTCAAATTCTTTATAAAAAAACAGGTGTATGTAGATATAAAACAATGGTAGCCATTTTGTAAAACCAAAGAAAAGTTTCCACGCTAATGATTGGTATGATTGAATTTGCACTAACATTATAAATCCATATTTGAAATTTATTTTAGAATAAGTTTCAATGAAGCAAAATTTTGCAGAAATTTGCCAATACATTAAAGCTTTGCTTCGATTATTATCATACACTATTAATATTTCTGGAGTATTCCAGCTGTGAACACTGTTAAATTCCAATTAGTATGTAACTAATAAAATGTTTTAAGAAAATATGATTTCATATCTTCACCAATTCACGTTTAGCTGCAAATTCTGCTATTTGACGCTATTTTGCTCATTTGAATAATCTATAAAAAAAAAAAAAAAACCATGGTTTATAACAAAAACTTTGTCGTATTAATAATTTGAATTGATATCACTATAACTCATTCTCAATAGAATATCAAAGGTATTTTATTTATTGGTATCTGTAGTTCTATTTGTCATCAAAATGCCGTTCTATTGTTTATTATTTTTTGTAATTATGAAATGAATAAATAATAAATATTTTTTTTCAAATATCGATTTCATAATTCATATTTGAGATCTGAGCTGTATAATTTGTTACCTGGCACGATAACATAGATTTATTTTGGATTTCAGCATACCTGCCTGTTTCGATGGGGTTTTATAATTAACCGACGTAATTTACTTTCCATTAGAATTTTCATCTAATGACTCGAATTTTCCTTTGTATGAATATAAGATACATTTCTGAACTTTGATATAACCAAGCAAAAATTATTATTTGTTAGGTGTGTAGGTAAGTAGTGCCTAAATATAGATGTTCTCTTTGTACGAAAAAGCCTTAAGAAAATCTGTGTACCTCAGAAGAATAAATACCCTCATAATTTATTATTCCTTGTGCTCCGCTAATGCAAAAGGAATAATATATTATTATTCCGTTTTCGGTTTTCCGTTTTTCGGACATGAATTTACACTTTTTTTAAACTCACGTAGTTCTCGACGCTATATTTTATCGTATCAAAAAGATTATCTTAAAACATGAACGGCCTTTCGTTTGCCGTAGTTCTCCAACATTTTATCGTTAACAATATTAAAATTTTAATAATTTTCAATTATTCTAAAATATATTCAAATCAATAACTACCGCTTCCATGGGAGGCATTTAAATTTCCTGTGATTCTTAGACTTTGTGTAACATTTCTTTCGCCAAACAATATATTTTTTAACGCTAACTTATGTTATATATACTTGAAAAGGAAAAATTAAATAAAACACACTAAAACATTGCTCCTTTACCTTGCAATTACAGCCGGCTACTCGAAAAATATTCACATAAATATTTTAGTTATTATTCATTTCCTGTGTATTTACTGAGAATTTTCTTTCCTTTCTTTCTTCCATTTTCTTTGTATTTTTTTTCTATATCAAGTACTTCATTGAAATTGTAAAACCCCATTACTGAGTAACATAAAAAGATTGTGTATTTCCAAATACTATTATAAACATAATAACATAATAGAGACGATACTCAAATGACAATTTTCCGTCGAAAATCGCGTTCGAGATGCATTTCTTTGAACTACATGCGTCATGACATTAATGCGTGGAATCCTGTTTTTTAATACTTTCAACTGTGAAAAAAATTTCACTAAACAAATTTAACTTTCTTATATTATATTTTTTTGGTCGAAATGTTTTTTTTTCAGGAATCTGATTCTGAAGACATCAGCACTTCAGTTTTGGAGATCGTTGTTGGGCGAGAGCACAGAGGGCAGCAATTGACATGCCGGGTGGTCCACTCCTTGCTGCCTCCTTCAGCGCCCCTTCATTCAATTCTTACTCTAGATGTTTTGCGTAAGTTTAATAATATTTTACAATAAATAAGACTATTAATCTTGTACTACGCACCAAAGGAAGCAAAGCAAAATATTGGCAGCTTTTAAAACATATTTAATCGCAGCAAATAATGACCAACATTTAACTACATAATAATACCAGAGCTCTCTTTTGTTCTAAATAATTTTAAGCGCGAAATGAACTTTTCATGCTTTATTTACTATTAAAAATACACGCGGTACTAAATTTATGCAACATGGTGAATCTTTAATGTATAAAAGTCATCAAAACGTCAGTATATCATAAAAAATGATTAGTAATATTAAATTAATGTGAATACTTGTTGGAATGGCATTATACATTGCAAAGGAAACATCAGAATGTGTATGAAATATTTCACAGTGCATTTAGGTCAACAATTGTTTTTTATCACGTTACTTTTAATATTCCTGTGTTCGATACGTATCTTAATGTTCATGTATATACACAGTATATGTTGATTAAGCCTTGAGACATTTTTTTTTATTTCTTAACAGATCAGCAATCATACATGTGAATAAGGAAATGTATTATTTCAGTCTAAGGCAACACCGGGCCGTTAATCACAAAATATATGAAAATTTACAAAATTTTAACGATTCAAATTTCATATTGAAATTCTATCAAATTGATATCTAAATAAACTTGATTTTGTTTTTACGAAATTGTAATTTTTATTGAATTCAGTTTTCACAAAGATAAATGTTACGTAATATGATTTCATGTTAGGTGAACTTTTTTTGAATGAACGACGTTTTTTCGGCATGTTTTTTTAAAAAAAGTTTTTTTTTGTAACATACGTTATTCAGACAAGACGTTTCACAGTTTTATCGATTGAAAGACAGCTTGATACTTACTTTTCGACAAAAAAGCCCATTCTCCTTATTTAGGATTATTGAGAGAGAGACTTGTAACTAAAAACTTGCATTTTAATAAGGTTTCGCGTGTAAAAACACCACAATGGGTACCATACAACATATTTGTGATTTTAATGGCGACATAGTGAACATCGAAGAATGCTCATTGGTGATCCAATCATAATGAAATCAGAAAATGTCTGCTTGTTGGCAACACAATCAAATATATAAAGCAGCCCTAGAAATTGAAATCTAAGCAAATTCGTCGGCGGCCATCGAACAAATATTCATCAAGATGCATACTGGTCTAATAGTCTGAAGCAGCTGGAAAATAGCTTAGTCGAATAATGCGTTTATATAACGAACGTATTTTCCACCTGCAAAAAGTACACAAAAAAACTCACCCCCACACTGCTGAATTGATTTGACCTAAAAACTACACATGTTTGTTACTTTATTGCATCTTGCATGTTCACGTCCTGTCCTCATCTCAACAACACCCTTTTCGGTCGATTGGGCACTTTTAAATTGATAAACAATCAACGAGAATCGTCTCTTTCTGATTTATTTTTCGATACTAGAAGAATTCTACGTGAAAGGTTTTTTTGGCAGGTGAATAATAAAGCAGAATATAATTGAAAGTGTCACAAAAACTGGTTAAAATTGAGATTTATGCTTCATTGATAAAAAACGACATATTCCGCGTACAGCTAATAGTTATCTTCTATCAATGTGGAATATTTGATCACTGAATGAAATATTATATGATAGCACAATATAAACTTTTTAGAGATAACCGTATGTGTCATCGCTCTTTCAAAGCTTCGTTGTTTTTGTTTAAATGTGACATATGAAGTATTATACAATTACTGCTCTTAAATATGTATATATATTTGTAAGAAAGAATAAAATATATTGTTTCTTTGTAATTTTTTTCACGTATAAATAAATCTATAGAATAATAATTCCATTTTAAGGTGTGTTATTTTCGTAACCCACTGCCTTAAAATTATCAGTTCTATTGTATCCGTATGATAGAATGCCTGACGATGCCGAGAGGCGAATCCCGGAAAAATTATTAGCTCCCAATTTACTTAAATAATCTGTATTATATCATACTGATATCGACTGAAGGTGCCTGATGAAATTTTAATATCAAATTTGAATTGTTACAACTTTGTAGGATTCCACATGTTTTGTCACTAATGACCCGAGTTTTAGTCAGTTGTGTTGCATCCGGGTGTTAGAATGCCTGACGATGCCGAAAGACGAAATCCGACGCACATGTAGAATCGCATAAAGTTTGAGCAATTTTAATTCCACCAAACAATTTCTGCCGATATCATAAATTAGTATTTATTGTAGTTCCCTGTTTTCAATGGCGACTAAATTTATTCAAACATTCCCCCGATTAACGGCCATTAAAGTCCACCAAACCTACAACATGTTTATTTCATTTGATTCCACAGGCTTCTTTATCTGTACCTTTTTTCAGACTTACATATTCAACGCTCACCTCTATTGAGTTTTTCGTCTTATTGACAATTGCGAGATGTTACAACGAACTCCTTTGTTCATTTGACTAACAACTGACAAGACGAGGCTATAGCGAATTCAAAGCATTTTACTTTTGTTTTAGTTCCACCTGATGTCAGTTTACGTCTAGGCAGAGATTTGACATTTGAGAGCATAAAAGAAGGGGATTCTATTTACTTAGAATGCGCTGTACTTGCTCATCCACCGCCGTATAAGATATCATGGGAACATAATGTAAGTGAAACAAGATGAAAATATTGCTAATTCAACAAACACAATAGCACTATTATTTCATTGTATAGATATAAAATCATAAATATATATTACATAAATCGAAAGCTGTCAATTTTGACAACTTAATTTAATAAATTAAAGTACAGTCAAACGGGGTGAATAGAAACAAAAACGAGGTATAAAATTCAATACAATTTTATTCAATATTCTTTGTAAGCATTTTGGTTTTGAGATTTTTTTTCAATGGTGGTATTACTGTTTCTCAAATGGCAAGTCATAAACCAAAATTGAGAAAAACCTGTTAGAGTCTGGCGTCTCTGTACTATTACTTTTTGGTTACTCACAAACTTCTGTCTTATTTCACTACAGGTACGTGAAACCATTTTTTTTAGTTAATAACTCTTGGATATTTTGTTGCCACTATAACATGCCTCTGCTATTTTTGTATATTTTATTTAATTACAACATTTTTAACTACTTTCATAATTTTTCCAAAAATTTTGGCGTGAATGAAAACGGCGAAAAGTGATAGAAATATTTGAATTGATCAAAAAGTTTATATCATCTGTGAAATATTTCATTTTTATCTGTTTTTAGAAAGTTTTTCGCACCTTCAAATCACGCTGAGAATCGACAAAATGGTCTTCAAAGCACCAAAAAGTATGCAAAACATAACGTCAAGGGTTTGGGTTGGAAAGAGGTTTTTAATGCGTGTCCCTATTCACCCCAATAGCAAGCGAATAGAAACACCGAACAAAAATGACCGTATCTTAATAACGATAATAAATATTAGAAAAATATTTTTAAGAATAGGACCATAGAAACAAGTTTTAAGCCATTCATGTCTAAATAATATGGAGCACGTATGAAGATACATAATCATGAAGGGCAAAAGGTATCTCTATTCACCCCGTTTTACGGTAACCACTCTGCTTTGTTCACAATTAAAATTATTTTCTTCTTCAGCTATAAACTCAGAAACGAAGACGTAGTGATTTGAAAACAGTTATATATACTTCTTTGTATTTGTCATGCATTTTTTTAAAAATATTTTTACAGTACTCTCCACCACCATTTCCAGCGATTTTCATACTAATGGCATTTATTATTTTCTAAAAAATCCATAGATATTTATTTGTATCATAGATACGCAATTAGAATGTTGGCGATGACGCATAGAGCATTTCCGCAAACTGACTTTTTTTATTTTGTGTATCAATAAACTGTTCAAATGTTCTACACTGTTCTGAAAAAAAAGCCATAGCAAAAATGACCGTCAGAATATACTTTTATTAATCATAATTAATTTACTACATTCAATACTTTTTAGGGAAGAACAATAGCTCATGAACCAGTGGCTGGAGTGGAGGTCGAGTGGGGGCGCCTTACCTTACCTCGAGTGCAACGCAGCGACAGTGGAACATACAACTGTATAGCCTCAAATGTTGAAGGCGACACCAGATCTAACACTCTTCCTCTACAAGTTCTATGTATGCTTATTTTCTCCGGTTGCATAACTATATCAAAGTATTAAACCAATCACCTTAATTTAAAATGAAATCAAGTTTTTTTACTTCTTAAATCCATACTGTGTTTTATTAACCTGTTGAGTGACAGACATTTTTCAGCTGTTTTGTATATAGACGGCAAGGTTTTTTTAGGCTAATGATTTTTTTTTTCACATATTCTGTATAAGACCAAACCTAAAAACTTATTAGTTAGAAAAAAAGCGAAAATTATTTTCAAGGGTCAATAACCAATTGTCAAAAAATCATCCACTTTCGATAAAAAGTAATACTAAAATCATTACTGAAAACTCAAAAAAAAAATCAAAACACCAATCAATACTTCATATGATCAAAATACGATGTAAACTCCGATAAAATATGTACTTTGAGTGCGAAATAGTGCATTTTTTTTTATATATTTGTCAATATTTCGGTAAAAAAAAACAAATCTGCGCTCTCATGATGTGGTGGTTTACGATAGTGTCGTTCTGAGCTGTCAATATTTCGCGGGAATAATCAATGTACTTTATACTCGGTAAAAGCGCAAACTGTAAAATAAAGAGTAGAAGTATTCAAAAATATTCCCTAGATGACAGTAGTATACCCATTTTCGAAATAATATGTCAATTGAAAAAAAAACCCGATCAAACGTACATGTAGGCGCATGCCCCTTTTGAACAAGATTTTCGCCCACGTACCAGTACGTGCCTGCCACTCAACAGTATAATAGTTGAATTCTTATAGGTAAACTTTAATATTCTAACATATGCACTTAAATCACATACTGTCAGACATTTGCCTATGAGAAGTTTAGTGACCCATCCAATGTTTTTTGAAAAAAATGAGTTAGATGTATTCTTCATGTCATGGTATATAATTAAATTAAAGTTAACATTCTTAATACAAAACTACTAAAATATTCCTTTATTCTTAAAATAAAATTATTCCTGTGTAAGTAATTCCTCTTTTATATTACTGATTCAAACTACATATTGTGCGTTGGTACATGTGATTGAATGCCTAAAGATGCCGAAAGGTGAAACCCGGGTTGTCATTGAAAAAACATACAATAGTTCAACAACTCAAATTTTAAAAAATTCATCGAGTTAAAAAATTCACATTGAGATGTAAATTAATTAAGCTTTTAATGAACGAGTTTTGCAATTTTATTACTCAGCTCACTTCACATTTTGAGAACTTTGATAATATTCTAAGTCATACAAAATCCTTAAAGACAATTTTATCTGGTTCCGTATCAATTTAAGTGTTTTCTACAAAATTATTTCTTTACTGCATCATTTAAGTTGTGTGCTGTGCAAAAATTCTGTCATCAAATTTTATACACCATTACTTAAACCCTCAGCCATGTCAAATAAATTTTTTATGGTTGAGTCTTGAACACCCATACATAAAACCGGATCAAGTAATCAGTAAATTTCGCACAAAAAGTTTCCTACTTTTCGTCATAATTTAAGTTGAGTTATTTTCTTTGTTGAGCACTTTTGACTGACAATAGGTGTCATAAAATGAAACAGAACAACCGGTTTAATGGCATTACTTTATTGAGTCATCAAGAAATATTACTGCCCCAACGTTTTACAGAACACCCCTCACATTTTGCTTCCAGGTTAGACAAATATTCGATATTTCTTTTTCATTTTGCCTTAAAACAGAACTCTTTGTCACAAAAAAAAAATTTTAATTTAAAATTTAATCTCTGTTTTGAAAAACAGAGATAATTTTTTTTTATATCTACCTTTTTCTCGTGAGCTCTTCTTGTGAATTCTTTTAATCGTTTTCTGTCTTCCTTTTTACAGTCGCTCCAGTGTGCAGGAACAATAAAGAATATTCTCGATCTATGGTTTCAAAAGGCAGTCGTGAAACAGAGCTACTTTGCGAAGTTGACGCTAATCCACCGCCGAATAACTTCACCTGGGCTTTGAACACATCAATGGGGCTAGTGTACATACCAAATGTAATATCATCTTTACAATGATAAATTGATCATTATTTTTTTCTACATTCCTTCCAATCACTTAAAATAAAAAATAAATGAATAAGTCATAAATTCATCTTTATTAGTCTTTGATAGTCCACTGATTGTAAACAGCTCAATTATCTCTCTGAACATCATTGAATTTGCCATGCACACCTATTCCTCGTTTAACACAGCTTGAACGGTTTCGCTTTAACAAATATAGTTCTTATTTTGTTGAAAAAAAATTCCATAAAATGTTTACTTGTCTACTTGTCTTTTTGGTAAGTTATAAGAGTCCTTGGGTGTTTCAATCATAATATTATATCCTGACTCAATTGTTATGAGTCAGGAGAGGTAGAATTTTTTTTATTGTTAAATTAAATTTATTTAATATTATTGTATTCTTGTAATAAATTACTGCAATTTCTTATTTTCATATTTTTTTGTCAAATTAGGATCAATATGCATGGTCTAACATGGGCTCTGCTATGAAATACACCCCAGGAAAGCATGATGCAAAGAAGGTAGGCGAAGCACTTTGTTGGGCAAGCAACAAAATAGGAAGACAACTTATGCCATGTTTGCTACCACTTCGTTCTCCAAAACCGTCACCACTGCTACATTGCGCACTTCATAACCTCACTTCTTCTGAGTTTCATCTTTTCTGTGACCCTGGTAAGAATTTTTTCACTTAACAGAATGTTTATTACATTATGCCTCAACACTTAATCGACAACCTATGAACAATACATGCAATCAACAAATATAATGTAGGTAATATAATTATTACCTACAGAAATCAAACTTGTCAAGTTTTTTCAAACTAGAGCCATGTGTGAAAATTTATCACAGAAGACTGAAGGAAAATCATTAAAAAATATTGATCTAAAGATAGATAAGTATTCTCTTGATTAGTTTTATCACTATGTTATGGCATTCTTCAATAATGCTATAGAATATATGTTTAAAAATAATACATAAACAAAAATACCCTAAGAATTTTTTAAATCACCTTTCATCCTGTTCTGATATGTTTGAAATAATATTATGCATCACAGGTGACGATAAAGGAATTCCTCAAACCTACGAACTGACAGTTCAGAAATCATTAGATGGCATGTACCTGGCCAATTTGTCCACATTCCAACCAACGTTTAGGGTTGGCGGGCTTCCTGGGGGAATAGAGCTAAAGCTAATGTTGTTTACAGTAAACAGCTATGGACAATCAGAGCCCGTTGAATTATTTATCATCATGCCACACGCATCAAATACTTACAAAGGTATGATTTTGCTAGCCCAGAATTACTATTCTATATAATACTTTATAAGCAGAGGTTAATGTACTTGAATTTCTTATTAGTATTATCGATATTAATATTATAGCCCAGAAGCTATGGACAATTTTCATGTCATCACAAAGAAGTATTCGCAAGTGAGCCCAGTAGTCGAAGATCCTTTCGGCAGACCTCTCACATAATTCTTAACAATCTCCTGATTTGATTTCTACAATCTGCCACAATCTGCACAGATGTCTGAAATCGATGTGTCAACTGTTGTTAAAAAAGTGGTTTTGTGTGACCCTCTATTAGCTTTATAATAGTTGCTCAGTTTTTCTAGCTCTTAACAAGCTCTCGGAGTCTACCACAGAGTTTTTCCTCGGACAAATAAATTTGCATAAGAATGTTTTTTAGATAAATGTTGTTTTTACAATTTATTTTTCTACATTCTAGGTATGTATAATACTTTCCAAAAAATATTGCTATTTGGAATCACGGCTGTGGCAATGCTTCTTCTTTTCTTCATCATCATTTTCTTCAAGTACAAAGACACCTTCAAACAGGTCTCAAGTAAGTCAAAAAATGACTGTTTTGAATTTATACATATAGTATCTATTATAAGAAAACAGTCTTTATGCCTAAACCATTCTCAGTATGAATGTTTCTGATAATATCTACAAATCTTAAACAAACATAAAAAACATAGGAAGCTACTTGCATCCGGCGATCTTTAAAAGTTCCACTGAAAACCTAACCACTCAAGTGTACAAAACAGTATAAAATCTGTTTACACAAATCACATCAAAACATCACACAACATAATTATGCATGAACTAGTGGACTGTCCTGACATTTAAGAAGATCAAAATCTAAGAATACATAATTCATACAATTGTCATATATAAAAATTATTTTAACACGTGAATATAGCACACATTGAATATTTCAGTAACAAATTTATCAATGTAATAAGGTATCCTCCCTTTCTTCTGCAACTTTCCCAGCAAAGTGATTGAATTTCTTGTGCAGTATAGTTACCTTATTGGTTACAAAATCTCTGAAACAGGGTTCCTGCTCTCACGCCTTGCTGACAAACAAGGTGGTGCATGAGGTGGATTACCCCCAAGTCGTACTTTGGATTATTTAGGTGGATACTTATCCATGACCAGCATCTTCTCATTCCTTAAGCACTGCACAGCTGAGGTGATTCACAGTTGGATATGTTCAATGTTCAGGGGATATCTGCAACTGCAGCTACATTGACAAATTATTATTATTTATATTTATTATTTTTCCAAATCTTTTAGCAGGGTCTATGGATAGACTCAGAAGTTCATCTAATAAAATTTTGTTTTATTTATTATAATTATTTCATTTTAGCCGATACGAAATCCCGACAAGCAGTTACTGGATTACGAGAAGACGAGTGCTCAAATGTAGTTCATGAAGAAAGAAATCCAGATGTTGTTCCATTGAACAAAGGTATTTATAGGTATTTTTAACACGTTGATCGCCATGGGGGTCACTGGTGACCGGCATGGATTATTTCATGGGGGCCATTGGGGTCATTGGCGACCGGCAAAAAAGACCAGTACATAAAAAACCAATTATTCAAGTATAAAAAAAAACAATGCATTCTGACATATCCTATCAAATACTACTTAGAAACATATTATCATTGTTTTCATTATTTTACGTAAAATCTGTTGGCGACCGATGTGTTAATGATGTAGGGGCCTGAGAAAATATGCATACATATGTATTACTATTATTATCATTGAAATAATTTAAAATCTAGAACTTGAAACATAAAAATATGGAAACCATCAATTTTACATTCAATTTTGGATTCTAAATAAATTTTGGGTAATTGAAAGCATTTGGGGATTGAGGTCGATCTCTTAGTAGATTATGTGAAGGCAGCTGACTGTACACTTGTTCAGTAATTAATTTTTTTCTAGGGAAGCATAAAATGCACCCAGAAATAAAAAAGTTTTAATGTGATATAATGATAATAATTTAAATGTACATTATAACCAAAGTTTCACAGAATAGTTTGATACAAAGATTAATGACTGTTTTGATTGTTTGTTGTCTTGCATAAACTTGTCAAATATTTTGTTTGCTAGGAGAAAACGCACTATGATTAATTCCGATTGTCAATAAATAAGAGTAAACAGATATAATTGAATGTCAAAACATTTTTATTTTTACGACAGAACAAAATGGAATCGCACAGATGAGAGCAGAAGAAGAATGGGAAGTTGCAGCGCGTAGTCCTAGACTGCAAGAACAAGGATCAGCCGTCAGTACTCAATCATTAGTATGTATAATAACAACTATTTCACTTTGTTGGGTAATGCGATGAGATCTGAAACATTAGTCAATCTAAGCTGCTTTGATGAAAACTTTATCGAACATAAATTATCAGCACATAATTTATATTAATATTCTTTTCAATCTTGCAAAATCAGTGTTGAGACAGCTTTCATCCTTGTTAAATGTAAATATTGAATGTGCATTAGTGTACGTTTTCTTATGTGTTACAGATACCGGAAACTATTGGAACTTGGTCAATAAGATCCTTACACGGCCACGAGATAGTCACTTCACGAACGCCTCTTCCAGCTACTCAAGAAAGTTGCGTGTAAATGAATGGGATCATTATTATTCTACATAAAAAAGTGGACTTCTGTGTTACAATACTATCAACCTCAAACTGAAAATTATACGCCTCTACATATCCTAATATATCGATTCCCAACATATCCAATCAACTAACGTATTTTACTTTTTCGGTGATTGTGTGATCTTCATCAACTGTTTTCTTTAGATAAAATAAATTTTCTAGTATTCAAAAACGAATTACACGCAAGCATCTGTTTCATCCTATATGCATATCATCAAAAAACTACTCTCAGATACTAAGTATGTCATGTATTGTTCAATGTAAATTTTCATAATATCCTGTGAATGTAATATCTATCACTAAAAGAAAATACTTACTAACATTTTTGTCTATCATGAATAATCGAAAAAGAAATACTTTCCAAATTAATGATACAATTTATATATAATATCAAAAAAACCACAACAGAGAAAATTTATATTTTAAAATAATGAGATCGCAAGATAAAAATTACTGTTAAAATATTATCACAGAATACGAATGAGGATAAAACCATAATCGACCACTGATTTTCGACGCAAGTCAGCAGAAATATTGTAAATATCATTATAATTAATTGTTGAGTGTTATATATGTAAATAATTTATTGCAGTCAAATAATGATAATTCTAAAAGTCAGCTTTCTATGTTTTAGTCAATAATTGATGTCAAATCTATGATATTTAACAGATATTCATGTGTTTTAAAACCCCTGTCCTGAAAACTCCGGTGTCCATAGTTATTGATCAAACTGTTTACAGTATTTATGTATTACATTATAGTTCACGCGACAGTGAATGTCGAGTAATATGGATTTAAGTGTATATGTCAAAACTAGATTAATATTCTGCATATCGCACAGGTTTTCAAGATGAAGACATATCAGAAATAGCAATTGAACTTTGTTTCTGCATATCAATATATTTGACTGCATATTTATGAATAGTGTTTGTACATAATGTATCTAATTAACAATGTGTTTCATAAAATATATTTGAATGTTTAAATAAAATAATACATATTGTTGACTCTCATCTGACTGTTATGAATGTTTCTCTCTCGAAAACAAATTCTGTTTTTTATTTTGCACTTTATCAAATCAAAAAAAAATTATGAGTGTTCTAAATAAAAATAATTCAACCAGCAAAGATATTGCTTATTAATAAAACATATACAAAATTTCCCCATACCCTGTTAGCTGATGTTTATTTTGGAAACAAGTATATACATGTATGTGATGTTTTCACAAAATATAACCAAAACGTGTTGATGTTTATGGATTTGTTTCATCAAAACTATTGTTGGGGTAACTGAATTTCAAATACATTTCTCAATGTATGTTCTTCTGGGAAAAAACTCAAACCCAGGGAAAACATTTTGCATTATGCTGGCATTTTCTTTAATGTTCACTCCAACCATATTCAAAATGTGTAAAGGCTCAATACATAAAAAGCAATATTGATAATTACACTGCACCACCATATACTGATAAAATCATAGTCAAATATGAATAATAAACATATAAAACATTTCATTTCTATAAAATTCATTTAATTTAAAATATATTTGTACACCACATTAACATACATTGCTAAAAATGAAACGTCAGGTAAATGTAGACACATGTACAAATTGACTGCTCATCACCCTCGTAATTAATGTTCCTCTTGACAAATGGGGAGTATAAAAGCAATCTAATCTACACTTACATATTGTGAACAATTTCTATATCTAAAAAAAACCTATAAAAATATTTTGAGAATCGAAAAATTCTTGCAAAATAAAGAGAGCCACAGGTTAAAAATCAATTTGAAAACAAAAAGAAAGCTCCGCTTGCTAAAAGTCTTGTACCATCCGGAATATATTCAGCGAGTATCCCAAAAATGATGAGTTGAAAGAGGTTAATATAATTGATTGATTGATTAAATTGGCATTTACTCGGTAGCACTCCAACACGGTGAAAAAAATAGCAATGTTTTTGTAGTTCTACAAAATTTATATGATATATATTTGATAGCTATTTTGGCTCACGCATTCAATAGAACTAAGGCGTGAGCCGAAATAGTTATCAACTATATATCTTATAAATTTTATAGAACTAAAATTCATTGCTATTTTTCACCGTATTAGGTTAATAAAAGCTTTGATGTTATATCCCTAATAATGTATTCATGATGATGAGATAACAATACAGAAAAAGTTGAATTGAATACCAACAAAAAATAAAACTATAAATTCATTATTTTGAAAGCAAATGCTGACTTCCTACGATAAAATAAGAAATAGCGTTTTCTTCCAACAATTGTCCCAAAAATATGTTTATACAGAAAGTGTTTATTCATAAATGCTCTAAAGAAATAAGTTTAATTCCCAATTTTTTTTATTCCTATGGGGTTTTTGTCAAATATAATCCATTGCTTATTTTCAATAGTTCCTAGGCTACGCTCAGATATTGTTTGTTTGATCTGGGAATATATTGTTCATATTATCTGATAATACTCAATTTTGAAATTGAAAACTAACCAATATCTAAAATGATTGCATAACACTTTGAACACATAAAATAATTTGTTAAATTTTATTATGGGACTATCGAGTACAATATGAGTTTTTTCACTTCTTGTTGTAATTTTTCATTCAATAATGAAATACTTTTACAATAACAAATTGCAATATTATGTGAAAGTATGTTAATCAAGTGTTTCAAGAAAGTGATCAAGCTTTTGAAGCATTATTTCATTACTCCCATCAAATTTCAATTAATTACAGAACATCAAATTAATTAATTTCAAATTACATTCAATACTACAAATTCCGTTGCATGTAACAGACAATCAACACTTATCTTCTTAGTGAGAACAGTTATCCAGTATAAACAATTAACGGATATCACAGAATATATTCATTATTTAAGCTATCAAGGATTATATTAGAATTGTGATATGTATATCAGAGAAACTGCCACTTAAAATTTTTTTATCAAATTACCAATGATTTTTACAAAGAGAAGGTTTCACATAAGTGATAACAATTATCATTCCTTCGTATACAATGCGTACACTATACACGAAGAAGCTATTAAAACCATTGGAGCTACTTCTTACAGGAGACACCTTTTCCTATCTGATAGAAAATAGTCATGTTAAATTATTTACTAACAATAGCCGCAAGAATATGTTCACTGTTGACAAAAACAAAAATAAACACACTGCTTTTCTGGTCACTTGGTGTATGTGTTATATGACAGTTAAGAAGTTATGGGTGCCTTCTGTACGAATAGCTATAATAGCCTAATTAGTAAAGCCATTTTTAAGTTCTGATACTATAAATACACAGAAACATAAATGATGTAAATGTAGTTTAAGTACAATTCAAAAAAATATATATTGACAGTGTGGGTGAAGAATAAATTGACATTTACACATTTGCTTTAGGGATGAAATTGATAAAATCATGAAAAAAAATAGTCACCTGTTAATAGTATTACAGCAAAAATATTTTTATAGTTTTTTTATTCACAGAACAGTTTGTATTTAAAATAACATTGAAAAATTTTGCCGACTATAATACTTGATAGATACTTTTTCATGTTTTTTTCTTTACTTTGACAATGATATTATCCATAATTTCTTGTATGCTAGTGTGAAAAAAGTTTATTCAACGATTTGGGAGTTAAATCTATACAGAGCAGATGTTTGAAACTATAGTGATTGTCAAATTTATGTTATAATGACATTAAACCAATATTTTTCTCAATAAAATGAAATGAAAATATAAAACAAAACTTGGAACCATATTAAATATTGAATGCATGTCATGGTTAACAAAGTATAATGAAATCAAAGCAGATTCCTCGCGACAATAACAGAATTGTTCATTGTGAAGGAGTATTATTACAAATATAAGGTATAATAGATCTTAATTATCTTGTATGTTTATTTAAGAAATGGTGGAGTGGTAATGCTCAATAACAACGGCTGTCGGAGTGAGGCGAGGTGACAATTTTAAGTTCTGATAAATCATATAAATACACCCATTCCTAGTTGAGCATGGAATTTTGGTTCCCCTAAATCACTGTGTAAATAAAAAATCACAATTCTGACTCGATCAACCGAATAAACGAGATGTAAAAAAAACACTCCAAATTCCCATAGAATCCCATATCTAAATAACTGATTGAAAAATCATCTTTGTTACCTATAAAGCCATGCACACGCTGAAATCTAAAAATATAAATTCAATTTGGACAAAGTTTCGGGTGATTTGGTTCAAGCTGTACCAAGAATTAAAAAAGATGTGGTGGATGTTTTTCTTTATAGATTTTGTTTGTAATAAATAAATTGAGTAAAACAATTCAACTAAAATTACAAATTGAAACAAAATGAAGTTGAATCATCAATTGGAAGTTCATTTCTTTTTATTTTGATTTTAGTTAATTTCAGGCTTTCTTTCATTTCTGCATAAATATTCTTGATGAAATCACAATTATAATGATTGTAACAAAACTAAATATTCTGTAGGCCACCAATAGACATAATAGCAAATTTACATCGGGCTATGTTTGTTCAGCTCACACACATTTTGATAGAATTACAAGCAGACAAAACAACTTAATTTGCTTTGATTGCTCAAGGATGTAGCCAAAATATACATGTATCACTTCAATACGAATTCAATTTAAAAGTGCATAAGTTTATTTGAAACATTCACACGAAAGTCTCTTAAATGACGAATTTCAAATCACAAAAGATCGGAAACACATTCGGCATATTTTATTTTATTTTTACTTGTTACATTAGTCACTGGATTCACCACGTCGAAAACAAAACTATCAGAACAAAAATAAAATTATTCTTAAATAAGAAATGCATTTTGAATAATCGCCGACAGCTATCGGTTAAAATTTTATGCAGATATTGTACACTGTTACCAATACAAGACAGAGAAAATACTTTGCTGACAATCAATAGATAACTTCGTAGACGGTGGCCTTTTTATCTCCCGACCCTGTCACGATGAACTTATCATCAGCCGAGATATCACAGCTGAGCACTGATGATGATTCTTTTGACTGAAAAAGGCGATCAAAAGTTCAAGTATGCACAATAAATTTAAAACACGAAAATTTTATTATGATTCAGTAGAATAAAAATGAAGTTATATTAATTATCAACATAAAATGGTAAAATAAAGCTTTATATATAATACAAATAAACACACAATAATTTTTCACTTCAATTAACCCTTGAATAAAACGAAACATATAAAATGGCAAAATAAAGATTGTAACTGACTGGATTATAAATAATGTTTAGATCACGTATTCGCAAAGACTGATGCGTGATTTCAAACCGGCTTAGGACTCAGCGGTTATCACGATAAATCGAAAGCGATCGAGTAGTTTTAGTCAGAGCAAATATGGCCAAGAAAACATTTTACATTTCATTAGCCCGATCGGCGCGACAGTTTTTCATACAAATAAAACTTGTCCGCGTTGCTATTTTTCAAAATGTTCTCTTTCCACATAGAGCTATAAATACACCAATAAAAAATAATTGGTTTGGCTTTTATGGAAGCTAGATGCATTAGGAATGTTCCACAACATTAAAAAACACAAAGAAATGTCCTATGTTGTCACAATCACCTTAACAAATATATCCCTAACAAATAACTAACTCGTAAATTGCCATTACCATGACGTAACGGGGCAACTAATCAAATTCAAATGAACAAGGCCATCACTGTCACGTGTCATGGAGTGTCACATTGCAATGCCGCGCGATTGGTGCAAAGTTCAGTGTGAAGTTAGATGCGAGTTTAGCACGCAATTTCAATCAAAAGGCGGGATCTGAATAAATTTGAAGGGTTTGAAAAATCGATGTTTTAAGCATTTAAACATAATACTTTTGACAATTTTATGAAGGTGTTAGTATCAGGACGAATTGGGCAATATTTTAAAACCAAAATCAGTCCTATATGCAAAAGATTGCCTGCGTTACCGACGTTTGAATGTTCGCGTCCCAACGTCTTGGGCGCTCGCGTACAGGCCTTGCACATTGCCGTCCCATACGTTGGCGCGTTAACGTGGAAGAGATTAAAAACAAATATTTTAGAATTAAATCAATATTCACCTGAAATATACTAGCACCATAAGGAGTTCTCCATGCATTGAGTAAATTATCTTTCCCAGTAGAGACAAACCATTTGCCACAGGCGGCAAAGCGCAAACTCAGGACACATGACTCATGCAGGAGAAGTTGATAACGATCAGGTTTACCAGCATGTAATACTTCTACGTGAGAATTCTCCATTCCGACTGCGAGCCACGACCCTTAAATAAAAATTTGAATTATGAAGTTTATTTTCAATTTTTCAATAATTTTTTTCACATTACACGTCACTCAGCAGTTTTCAAAAGCTTCATGGAAACAGTTGAAGTTTAAAAGTTTTATTTTTTCGTGTTAAACAAGAATTTATTTATATCTTTTGATATTAAACGTAAACTCATTTTAAATGTTTAATTAAAATTGCCAACTCAGTTATTCCATTGGTTATGTTACTTTTTTTTTTTTAAATAATAAAAACACATTTTTTTTTTAGTACTTATTTCCACAATATATTTTTTGATCAGAACCGGTTTCGCTCATCGCGAGCATTATCAACTGATTAGTTGATAATGCTCGCGATGAGCGACACCGGTCCTGATCAAAAAATATATTGTGGAAATAAGTACTAAAAAAATGTGTTTTTATTATTTAAAATATCATGCCTTTCCATCAAGAAGTGACAGTTAACACCTTAAAAGTGGTTATGTTACTATTTGCATCTTCAAACATTATCTTCGATAGTAGATGGTTTTAAATTTAATTTTTTCGTTATATATTATTAAACTAATACTCAATATTATATAGAGTACCTATTATATCACTTTTTGGTTTTGGCAAGTTTGACGGTAAACTAATTGAGCTTGGCAAGTTAGTTGAATGGCCGGATTGCACATGTGGACACAACCATCAGAATGCCAAGCACCCACTGTGGGAGTACCCTGAGATAAATTGCAAACTAACATAGCTGTTTGCTTTGGTCCAACCTCATGCAGGACCAATGAGCTACGTTGACTTTATCTCAATACTAACGAAAACTTTACTGATAAATTTGTAACATTATTTGAGAAACGAGATATCATTGCAACTCCACCACCATGATGAATTCTCAGTATACAAATACACACTATATGTAATATCACTTAGCACAACATTGACGAGTGAATGAGAGACCTGGCAAATACCGTTTTTGTTTACTATCGGGTTTACTGCTATATAAGGGTGGAAGTTTGAGCTAATATTAAAAAAATCAACAGTCTTTTAAATTCATTTTTAGATCTGCTTCAATTTGAGTCGTTTCACTTGGATTATGTTTCATACTGCTCACACTGTTTTATTAACCATTTTGTATTTTGCGAGTCAAATATATTACTATTGTATAAAAATTTATCTCTACAAAAATATATTCATAAAATAATGACATTGATTATGAAATGTAACATTCAGTGTGGCATTATCAACTAATGGAGGATGTAGACAAGTGGTCATCAGTTCATACTCATTCAGTTCTAAAATTGTTTTTAGACCGCCACAGCTAAAATTCAAATGGAGATTGACTTCAAAATATAAGTGAAATGATTAAATTGAATTTTTTGCAGACGAATCTAACAGATGTTACCACCAAAACTATTAGTAATTACAAGTTATAGAAAAAAAATCGGCAAAACAGAAAAATATTACTTGAATAAATGAAAAACTTTTTTGAGTCGATTTTTTTGATGGGATAAGTTCGAAAAGATAGAAGAAGCAAGATTTGGTCTACGGTACCAACAACTGATTTTATTTTTGGCTAAAATGATGTCCAGAGGTCAGTTTCGACACAGTTAGAAAGTGTGGCATTTCGGCAATGAAGATATGAGGGATACTTCTGACAGACAGATACAATAATATTTTTATCATTTCTAAATTAATTTAAACAATTACAAAATTAGGCACTGTAATTTCAAATGATCATCTCAAAATAATATAGATATATTTCATTTACCGGTGGGGCAGTATCCCAAAGAGAATATTTGACTGGTGAAATCATGCTGATGCAACTGGCGACCTTCCCGTAGATCCCATGACCTCACTGTGTTATCCAAACCGCCCGTCCATAACTTCGAACCATCTGCTGATATGTCTATACAACTAGCTCCGTCAGTGTGACCTGAAACAATGATTTAGTAAAAATAAAATTTCCAACATTAAAAAATGCACATACATAGATTGTCCTCAATATATATGTCCTCTATACCAAAGCACAAGAAGGTATCTCAGTCGTAAATCGAATTTCAAGCAAAATATGTGTATATACACATTATAATAAAACATGTACATTTTTTTAACACCAAAATAAATATTTATTTAAGCAACATTTAAAATCTCTCCTCACCTGTACTTAAAAAAGTACAATCCATCGGTTTATCTATAATATAATCCATATATGGACAATGAAATTACTTCTCGTCAACCTTTTCCTATAATTCAAGAATATAAAAAATTCTTCCAAAACTCTTTCAATATTTTTCCCTTGTCGAGTACTATTATTTTCTTATTAAAATTTGGTTAAGAAAAGAAATAATATTCATAATTATTTTACCTTGAAATTGTCGCACAAGAGTTTGATTGTGTAAATCCCAAACAGCAATATTTCCATCAGAACAACAACTGAAACAAACCTAAAAAAAAGAAAGAGTTTCCTTTATGACTACTCATTATAAAAATGAAAATAAAAAACGGGTTATAATGTGTATGTATTTAAAGGATATATATACAATATTTGAGGTTATTGACCATAAAATTAAAGTAATTCCAATCAAGACATTTAATTGAATAAATAATTATTTGCAAAAATTTCTCATAATCTTTACAAATTTGTCATTTTAAACATTTATAATACATATTATTGTTTTCCAAGCAATTTAAGTTGTCACATTAATAATGTGCAAAGGAATATGGCTACAGTCAATATAAGAAAAGCCTTGCATGGTCATGTATGAGAATCTGACTCCAGACATCTGACAGCGCTCTTTGAATCCAGGTCCATAGGCAACAGTCTTCGGTTAACTGTGACAGCTGTGTGAAATCTTACACAAGCATGTTTAATAATTATTGAATTGAAATCTTATTGTTCGAATTACGTACCTTTGAATCAGGACTAATTGCCAAAGCATAACAGGCAGGTGCACTTGAAGTGAGTTCAGCTTTAATACGAGGAGTGGGGCTAGCGAGATCCCATATTGATAAGTTTGAGGCTTCACCACCCACTATAAGGGTTCTTCCGTCAGGTAACAATTTCACCGAACGGATGTAATTATCACGTTGCTGTAAAAAAGAAAGATGGCAAAATAAAAAAAGGTAGCGGTATATATAACCCCAACTTACTGCTCTGTGGTGACTTTAAAAACCTTCTACTAAAGTCACTGCAGAAAAACTTTCTTTTATAGAAGGTAATTTTGTTGGAAAGTAATGCCTATTTGTTCCATGAGATAACAATTTGATCATACTTTTGTTCTATTATTATTGAAATTAACGTTCAGATCTCATCATACTAGAAACCTTCCTTTTTCTAAAGTCACCTCTTGTCTCGGCAATTTGCACATAAAACAAAAGCATTAGCAACCTATTATTCTTCAATTATTTGCTCTTTCCATATAAAATCTACACATCAAAACTAAGACTGTAAGCTTAGTAAATAATTGATTAAAGTCAGACTTGTGACCGTGGATGATCTCAGTTAAACTTTTCAACCTTCTCAGTCTTGCGGTAAATCAATTTTCATGGTGCTAGTTCTCAATATTCAATTGAGACAATACTGTAAACATTAAATAGAAGTTAATTAATTCAAAAATCTTACCAGACAATCTAACTGTGACAGCGGTTTACTACAACTATTTGGTGTGGTGATGTCCCAAAGCTTGACACAGCCTTTACCTCCAGTATACGCGTGTCTACTCGATCCACTCTGTGACAGGGCTACTGCACAAACCACCTGTGAAAAACGAACATACATGAAAGCAATATGATAACGATTGCGTTTTACTAGTTATGTCATACGCCGCTTTGGTCAATCCCGTTTATATTGTATTTCAATTTTACATACAATGGATAATTGATGAATCTTAAGTACACTCAATCCTCTTTCTACATAGTTTTAAAAAAGTACTGATTATTTTCCTACGGTGATTTTTTCGCTCTAACAGAAAAAATTAAAAAGATCAAATGTCAGAGTGTATGTACATCAAAAATCACAGTGAATAGTGACCAAATTCATATTCAAAACCAGTGTAACAAAACAAGCAAAAGATGTCAACATCTTAACGACCAATCTCGCATTTCCACACAAGTGTAGCACGTGCAATAGGCACACTACTCGAGCATTTTTTCACTATTTTTTTCACGACATTGATATGTCTCAAAAAACTTTTACTCTAAAACTAGGTAGAGAACCATTTCAGATAAAATAAAAAGGGTTCTCAAATAAAAATATACCTATTTCGGCTTACGCTCCATCAGAACTATATTTAAACTCACATTTACTTATCTATATCCAGCTGTGTAGAAAAGGTAAACAATACATCCTAATATCCAAGTTTTATATTGCGCTAATAAATTCTTAAATGTGGCAAATTGATGCATTTTGCAAGGTGAGAACTAATCTGGGATCTTTTTTTGGGGTATAAACGTAAATTTAAATACTCAAAGAGTATCGTTAATACAATAATAATTTATTACTGCTAATCAGATCTTGCAGAATCTTAAAGATCTCGAACAAAGCCGCTGAGCATTGAATGGTGTATCCTCCATCCACTATGACTTCATATTCTTTTAACATGAAATATTCTTCAGCTTAACAATGTTATATGTTTCAAATTTTTGCCAAAGTCAAATCTTTTATTACCACCATGCGCCACCTTATATTTGAAAAAAAATATTAAATTTCTTCCTACCCATAATAGAAATTCTCTTTCGATTCTCTTGAAACATTACATTATACAATTTTATGAGTCTGATGAATGTAATGATTTAGTTAAAGAGATGGAAATAAACCCACTCTCCCTGCCTGATACTCGATGTCCTTGCGGAGCATCACAGTTTCGCTTTTGAGTTAGTGGAAATAGCAGGTAATATTCACCTCTCCGTGCGGCAAAGTAGTTGCTTGCCTCGCTCCTCTGGGTATGCCGGGACCAATCAGAGCGTCGGCCGGAAAGGGCACCGGCTGCAGAGGGCCACCACACGTGTGGAAGGAGTACGCTCTACAAAGAAGGAACGTAATTAGAGAAAATAAACCAATTGTTGAAATAAAAGCTCCTCTTTTTAGTTTTAGTTTTATTTCTATGATAATCTCACAAATATGAAAATCACAGTCTGACAGAATAAAGAATTTCGAATTCATTTAAAGTACATGTGTGTTATTGTGTGCGTGCGAAAAAAGCTTAGTAAAATACATTAAATAAATTCATTGACGTCAATGATTGAATTGACATTTGCTTAGTAGAACTCTATTATAACACGGTGAAAGAATAGGAATCTATTTTAGTTCTACAAATTCTATGAGGTATATAGTTGATAGCTATATCGACTAAACAGCTATATACCTTATACATTTTCTAGAACTAAAATATTAGGTTGATGCAAAAGTTTTTACGTATTTTTTTAAAGAAATAAAAAACATTTTTTTTTCAAATCTTTTATTATATCAGTCAATTATATATTCTCCATCATTTGAGATGACTGTCTCCCATCTTTCCACAAGCTTATTTATACCTTTGGTATAAAAATCGCGAGACTTAGAGGCAAAAAACAAATCGAGGGATGTTTTGACCTCCCCAATTGAATTGAATGTTTTTTTATTTAAAAAATTTTGTAATGATCTAAATAAGTGAAAATCCGACGGAGCAAGATCTGGGGAATATGGTGGGTGCTTCAAAACTTCCCAATTCAACTCCTTTAGTTTGTGTTGGGTTTTTATCGCCACATGTGGTCGCGCGTTGTCGTGGTGAAATACGACTCCCTTTCTGTTTATCAATTCCGGTCTGTATTTGCAAAGAGCTGCATTTAGTTTTGTTAATTGATCGCAATATCTGTCAGCTGTGATTGTTTGATTATTTTCTAATAGCTCGTAATAAACAATTCCCTTTAAATCCCACCAAACACAAAGCATCACCTTTTTTTGATGCATATTGGCTTTTGGGGTGGTTAATGGCACTTGTCCGGGTCTGGTCCAATGTTTTTTCCGTACGACATTGTTATACACAACCCACTTCTCATCCCCTGTCACCAGTCTATTCAAAAAAGGTTCTTGTTTTTGCCTTACACTTAATGAAACGCAGGTAGAGACTCGGTCCAGTAGATTTGCCGGCGATAGTTGGTGCGGCACCCAAACCTTTTATTTAGAGACCATCCCCATGCGATGCAAATGTCGCACCACCGATGATTGATTGATCCTTAATTTCAGGGCGATCTCTCTGGTGTTTTGACGGGGATTAGCGTCAATTATGGCCTTGATTTTGTCATCATCAGCACTTAAAGGCCGCCCAGCCCTTGGTTTATCGACTAATGAAAAATCTCCAGTTCGAAATCTTTAAAACCAAATTTGAGTCAAACGAACTTTAGTTGCATCACTACCGTACACGTCACAAATATTTTTGGTTGCCACAGTCACGTTATTGCCTTTACGAAATTCATAAAGAAAGCAATGGCGTAAATGCACTTTATCCACAGACATTTAAAAAAAAAATTAGGGCTCTTCACCACTCGCTAGCCAAGCCAAAACTGAGTAGAAAGCAGGTATATATCAACCATTACACAAAAAAAAAGGTTTGAGAACAATTACCATTCGTCAATTCCGAGAATCTTATACCTACCCCGATACATTGAAAACACGCAAAGATTAATGCATCAACCCAATACATTGCTATTTTTTCACCATGTCATTGAATTCACAATCAGCACATTCTCAGAAAAGCAATATTTCATCTATTCAACCAAAACTGCTTGCTTCAAGGTTTGAAGATTCATCAAGCGCAAGTTTAATGAATTTTGTAGCCGATGAAAAATGCAGTAAGTGTCGTACATTTCATGAAAGTTTTATACTCACTCATACAATTTTTGAAGATTTTCACATTTATTATTTTTTTTATATTTGTATTATTTAAATTCAAATTGAAGCTCAGAGTTTGAACGATTCAAATTTGATGTTGAAATTTCATCAAGCACCCTCAGTCAATATTTTTAAATATATATTAATTCACTAAGCTTCTTGTACAATGCAGATTAGAAATATTGAACAAATGTACACAATGACATATTTCCACATATTTCCTCAAATTTATAACGATAGAAAAAAACTTACGGTTTTCCTGCAGCGACTCCATTAGATCTAGGCGGTCCAGGAGAGTCTGGATAAGTAGGAAGGGGTAAAGGTAAGGGAGGAGCCGGCGGAGGGCGATCTCGGTGATAAGCTGAAGCAGAGTTAGAGCCGCTCCCGGTGGAAGGGAATGGAGAATAAGGACCACCCGGAGGCAAAGTCTGGGAGCCGCCCTTACCGCCGGTGGGAGTAACGGATCGGCCTCCTTTTGTGGAACCGGGAGTGCCCGGCTTCTCGTCTTTACTTTTGGGGGTGCTCCTAGATGAACTGGATCCGCTGCGACTCGGGGGTCTCTGCGAAGACGGTCCTCCCCCGCCTACACCTCCGCCGCCTTTGTCCGGACCATTTTCTCTACCTACATCTCCGCTCACCCTGTCCAAACTGTGGTCCTCGCCTCGTCTATCCTCCTGCTGAATAGATGGGAATAAATATTGTAATTAACAGTATGGTTTATTAATATGAAAAGTTTTTTTTTTTCGAAAAATTGATATGGTATAAAGTACTGGGACACCCCTGAATAACAGGTTCTGATCATAAAATATATTGTGAAAATAATACTACAGTAATGTGTTTTTATTATTTGAAATATCATGCCATCAAAAAGTGACAGTTATGAAGAATGATTTTTGATAAAAATTCCATTTGTGATATGAAAAGTATTTGTTAACAATATTAAACAAAGGTGAAAAAATTACTCACTTCATTTGCTACATCAACCACGAGGTCTTGGTCACTTTTTTCTGCATCACTATCCTGTTGAAAAATAAAACAAAAAGTCAATAATTAGTTGTAATACATAAACATAAACAATGTAAGTGATGCAGGAGTTCACTATTGGCTTGCTTTTTTTAATAATCATGTAAATTTTTCTTGTTTAAAAAGTCACCAAGCTTTAATTTACTGAAGAAGTATATTTGTCCACAGTCAAGTAGTTAAGTCTATAACTCTGGTTACGGTGTTTCTGGGTTCGAATCACCAGTGAAGACAGTTTCATAAATCATTTTTTCTGTTTAAAGCATGCATCTAAAATCATAAATACAGGACTTGAAGAGTTGCCACTAGTTTTGCCCTAGTCCTTTCCTATCCTTACATTCATAAATAAAGAAAAAGTTCATGTGAGCAACTTTAAGTGTCATATAATGATTTTGTGCACTTTTTTTTATATTTCATGGACCAACCAGAGCATTAAGCATCATTAGTATTTTTATGGTCGCATTTAAAACCAGCAAACCACTTCTCTACCACTAGTCACGATGGACCAGAGTCCGAATAACACTTGTCAAGCCATTACTTTGCTTGAACACTATTTTTTCCCATTAAAAAGCAATGCTTTATATCAACACCCGAAATTCAAATTTTTTCAGTATTTTAAAAATAACAAAAGTAACTTCACTAAAACCACTGAAACTTGTAAATCAATGGTCATGAATTTTTTACATATATCATTTGAAGGTTGGTACTATCCAAAATTCATTATTTGTATGTAATATGAATTAGTCAACAGTGGAGAGCCTATATGTCATTCTAAAAACTTATTAAGTAATGTGTAATGCAATTATATTAAGAAAGCATTGGAGAATATTTTTGCAGTATAGGCACTGGAAAATTTTAACAGATTCTTTGGTTCAAGTTAGTTTACATTATACATCACAATAAATTTATAACATTGTACTGATCAACAAGCAAATAATTCCGAAACTCACATGACCCAGCATTTTTTCCTCTTTCCTTCTTTTGGACTCATTAGGATCAGGATCTGTCGGTGACCGTGATCGGTACTTATCACGGTCTCCGGGTGACACAGAACTCCTCTGAAATGAAAAACAATGTTAGCATAATACCAGTTTTTTTTAATTGAGCAATAACACAAAAATATGAATGAATATGATTCACAACCCACATAAGCTTGGATAGATTTTATCATTATGACTGTCTTTGCTGCAAGCATGATAAGTGAGAAAGTGAAATATTATGGTAATGATAAAATGCATGAAGAGTTTTTCCATTCACTAACCTACTATGATACTTGATGGAAAAAAGAATAAAATAATATAAGCTGATTTCTATGTCACTTACAGAAATAAAATTAACCCTTTCTTTTTTTTATAAGGAATTTATCATGAGATGAATTTATATTGACTAATAAAATGTTTTTAATACAATCACACTTCAAAAATAGCCACCAAATATATTTACACTTTAACCAATTCACTTTCAAGTATTCTTTTTTTAATTATTTTTAGCGTTTTAAGCTGAAATATTTTAAGATTCAAAAAATATAATTTATTTAATCAATACTTTTTGTGTAATATGATAGGGCTGCCACTACACAGATCTATATGAATAACCTAAAAGAGACTGATTAAATAAAGACATTTGTTTCTAGAACCAATTTAAAAATGATGATAAACACAATACGTGTATCATTTTTTCTGTAAGCACCAAGGTTTGTTTTACACATATGGTAACTCTAATTTCATCTGTGTATCAAATTGCAAGTAAGTTCAGATTTCCACTGTAAAGGAATCATTTCTTTATAGATTTCTTTAGACATTGACAAAATATTCATCAAATCGAATGACGGAACACATAGAAATTTATATATGTAAACTGTCATACGCTTGGCAATGGTGACACAAAGCACACTGTAAACCAGTTCACACTTGGCATTGAGGCAGTTTATCTAACAAGGCAAATCAATCAATTGTTTTTTATTTCATATATGTATAGAGAATGTATTGGAAAGGTTTGAAAAAATGAGAAAAAGTGTATACCTCATGGAATGCGTGCTTCCGTACCTGCAAAGCCCTCGCTCCAGCTATCCTCTCCTCAGCAGTCGGAGGAGCAGCTTTGAGACTCTCACTGGCAGAGAGAGAGGATAGGGAAGAGAGAGCTGGAGGGGGAACGACGGGCGGGCCTCCGCTTTCCAGCTTGGCGCCGGCCAGCAGAGCAGCATGTGCGGCCGCAGCGTGAGCCGCAGCGGCCGACTGCTGCTGATGTTGATGGTGGGGAGGAAGCCCTCCGAAAAGACCGGCGCCTCCCGGTCCTTGTTGTGCGTGCATTTGCTGTTGCATTCGAGCCACATGTGGACATTGCAAAAACATGTTGTGGTTATTAATCTTTTCAAAATATTTCTGAGCTTGGTTTTACTTAAAAAAAAAGGTAAAAATTGCAAAGCATCACAATGAATCTTTAACATAAAACTTTCGATTTTATAGTTGTTAGTGTCAAAAAACAAGAAAATCGAAATTAATTACCTTCAAAAAACTTTATGTGAGGCATCCACAAAAATAAAAGCATTTACGCAAAATATAAAAGCATGTAATATTTGAAATATTCTTATGCAACCTTATTGATGTTTCTATATTTTTTCAAAATGAATTGAAATGGTTTTATTTTCTAACAACGGTCGACCCTATACATCATTAGAGAAAAAACATTTTAAATTGGAAATACTGTATTCAGTGAATCTTATGACCCGGGATTAACCTTTGAAACTCGTGGATTTTATTTAAAGTAAGCTCGACTGCTGAATATTTATTGCTGAGTATTATCAGATAGTAGTAGCAATAAACAATAGTTGATAGTATTTCTTAATGAGATTTTGAAAAACATAGCAGCGAAAGAGTTACATGTTTTTTTATCACTGGTAGTACACGATTGAAAGGAAACAGTCAAATACGTAATAAAAATTATTGTCCCATCTCCTTTTAGCTGGATTTAATACAAAAACTTCTTCCAATACCTACAATGATTTGAGTATAGATTGATCCTATCTTTTCCAAATGATTAACATTTCCCTTGATTACAATTGTAGCTTATTTTACTATAATTCAGGGATACAATAAAAACAAGACAAGAAATTGATTCAAAAAATAAAATCCTTACAAAAAGTTTATTTAGAAACAAAATAATTTGGAATAACACTTACGAGGAGATGTTGGAGACCTTGTTGCTGCTGTTGCTGAAATGACAAAATTCAGAATTACTTCAACAGTTTAATGACCAATCCTGCACTAATGTGTAAATTTACAGTAAACATAAACAACCAATCATAAAATCAAAATGAAATCGGTATTATGAACAAAACAAATCAAAGTATAAAGATTTTGTTTTGAAATGAATAAACACTATGACAAAAGCATTGAAAATATTCTTCACTCTAATTATATTGATGAGACAAATGCGTAAGAACAAACTGACAAATTATTGGTCTAAAAATCACCTAATTGAAACACCAATTATTCCTAAAATAACGAATCGAAACCAATTCTTGCAAATTTTTCGTTTTTTGAATTTTAGCGATAATGAAAAAATGGACACAAACAATGACCAATAGTTTGTGGTTCACTTACATGAGAATGTGTAGTTTGAAATACAAATGAAACATGAAAGCAAAATCGGCCAAAAATTTAATTTTTACTCGATTCAACTATTTATCATTTTAGTCATAGCAATATCCAGGGACATGCATATCCCTGTTGAATATATAACAAATTAACAATTTAAATAGCCACTGAACCTTATGATGGACCAACTAATCTCTTCTTTACAGGATTATAAATTTGCAGCAATATTGCATTTCTTCATTCAATTACTGATTGACTTACCCCTATTATAGCATTTAATTCTGTCATGGTAACTTGCTTAGCTCTCTCAACCGCCGAAGCGACTTGCTGCTGATGCTCTTGAGCCAAAAATGGAAGAAGCTGTCCAATTATCGCATTCAGTCTTTTTGCTATTTCAGTCTGAAAGTAATAAGATGGCGTTTGTAAAAAAATATATATTCAGAAAACTTGATTAAAACTAAATGAACAAATTCCATGTCCTAAAACGCATTTCACTATGAAAACATCAGAAACAATTGAGAATCTTGAACTTTTTCTTTCTTGAGCCTGTTAATTTTTAATGATTGAATTGGCATTTACTTGGTAGAGCTTCATTACAACACGGTGAAAAATAGCAATGTATTTTAGTTCTACAAAATTTATAAGATATATAGTTGATAGCAATTTTGGCTTACCCCTTCATCAGAACTATGTTTAAACGTACATTTACCTATCTATGTATAACTGTGTAGAAAAGGTACACCATACATCATCTCTTCTGTTTTAACACCCTAGCTTCGTATTATCCTAATAAAGTCTAAAATGCGGCACTTTGATTTTATGTATTTCTCGAAGTGAGTGAATCTCAGTTTTTTGGGTTTTTTTTTTAGGTGTTCATTTTTAGCTTACAATTTTGTATAAATAGTATTGTTTGTAATTTGTATTCTATCAGTTGATATGCTTGTGACAAGCGAGACCGATATATTATATAAATTGTATCTGACGGGTCATCCAGGATGCTAGAATATGACCAGACAGAACAGGGCTTCGAAATCTTCATGAAGTAAACCACCTCACCCCCAATATTCAATGCAAGTATTTATTCTCCATGCTCAACGTACAGTTTTTCTGAGTATTGCAATTTTCATCTAACTTATAAACTCATTGACTTCCAGCTAGGTGTAATTACCGAGGAAAGACTAAACATAAACCATACAACAAAATATGCCAATTTCAGGGTTAAATCTACAGTACTTTAAAATAATGGTCATCACCCATATCATCGCTGTGACTTGAAACACTTCGGGATGACATAAACTATCCATCCAAATCCAAAATGTACGTTTTCTCAATTTTCATTAACATGTCAACTACGTTTACTTTAGTACTTTTTTGCATCAACACTTTAAATACAGTAATGATTTATCAGAAGTGTAATGCAATTCATTACTTAACACACAGAGTTGATGACTAATTAAAGTGAAATATTAATTTCGAGTTTTAGAATTATATACCTCAAACGTGTCACGTGAGGTATAAATTATGCATTATCGTTTTAAATCCTTATCATTTTCTTCACCCATCACATCGAGATCTGAAGTATTCGTATGACTGTAAAAACTCTACACAAGTTATTGTTTAAGACCATGTTATGTGATATTTTTTATTCATATTTACGAACCACATAAAATTAGAGATTATTTACTACATATCGAAAATTTTGTTAATAGGGATGGAAGAGAAGTAAATGTTAATTGATCAATAGTCAATCATTGAAAAAGAAAATTTCAATAATACCTGTTTGTGCATTTCAACATTCAGCCCATAGGACATCTCATAATACTGAAAAAAAATATAATTTATGTAATAATTGAAATGAAGTAAGATTTGCATTTTTAGTATATTCATTAAATTGTTTTTAACCGTTTGACTGCTAAAGAACAATATATACTTGTCATAATAAAAATTACTATGATGGTCGTCCTATGTAGATATAATGATTGAAGTCATACAATAAAATAAAATGGTTAAAAATTAAAAAATAATTAAAGTTTATTTATGAGATTTTGAAAAACATCATAGCAGCCAAAAGTTTGAGTTTTTTTTTTCTATCGCTCTGGTAGTTTTCAGCATTACACAGGTGACAAACCTGATGCGTCATATCATCGTGAATATAATTCAGCCTCAAATATAGTGCAACCCGTTTCCTTGGAACAGGATTGATAGGAAACAGTCAAATATGAGATAAAATATATTGTTTCACTTCCTTTTTCTTGAAGTTTTTACAATAGCTTCTTCCAATGCCTACAATGATTTGAGTATAGGTTGATCATATCTCTTCCAATTTTAATCAAATTACGATTTTTACTTACTCAAAAATATTAAAAACGACAGAAAGAAAAGACGAAACTCTTCAACCAAAACACAAGTATTTTTATAAACAGATGAAAAAATATCCTACGAACATTTACATGTAACATATAATGCATTTTTCACTAGAACTTGAATATAACCTTAATTTCTTTGGCAAAGAATAATTTATGAGATACATTACAGTCAACCTGTTACATAAAAAGTTAAATATGCATAATATATGTTAAAGTAAAGAAGAAATGAAAAATGTGTATTAAAAAAAAGGATTTTTTTCCGATGTAAATTTCGAACAAATTTCTTCATTGACTTAAATTAGTATAGGAAGGAATATTCAGTTAAATGAGTTGTTTGATTTCAAAAGTCCACAGAATGTCAAACTGAGAGAAAATGGCATTTTGTCATATCTAGGAATATGAATATATGCAATATGCAGATATTGTAAAATGATCAAAACTAATACCCACTGAGTTTGTACAAAAACTTGGATAACATTCGTCCTTAAAAAAATTACATAAAATATTGATATCTGGATATGACATTGTGTTAAAACATTTATTGACTTTAAGTATACCATCATATATCTGCATCATTTTTAAGGTGTTAACTGTTACTTCTTGCTGGAAAGGCATGATATTTTAAATAATAAAAACACATTTTTTTAGTACTTATTTTCACAATATATTTTTTGATCAGGACCGGTTTCGCTCATCGCGAGCATTATCAACTGATCAGATGATAATGCTCGCGATGAGCGAAACCGGTCCTGATCAAAAAATATATTGTGGAAATAAGTACTAAAAAAATGTGTTTTTATTATTTAATATATCTGCAAACTTTATTACACATAAAAAAAAATATATTTTAATAATCAATAAAATATTTTTTATTTTATTGTATAATTGTAAAATAATTATTATTATATAACCTTCTATCGCACTTTCTTCATGTAATATAGAAAGTAAGATGATAAAATAATGATCATATTCTGATTCCAATCACATTTGCCTAAAATATAATTAACAATCAGAATGACACATTCTCGCATAAGAGCAGATAATTCGTTAGCATATATGAAAAGATAATAAAGAATAAAATAATCGCAGGTAGCTCACACTCACACACATACAATCACAGGCAAGTCAAAATTTGACTACTGCAATTATTGTCATATACTGTAACCAAGAAACGGTATCAGTTTTTACGCAAATACTCAGTCATTATTGATTTGATAATGATGATTCATAAGAAATTCTCACCATTACATAATGACGTTGCATTTCTGTTTTTTCTCCAGCCAATTTCTCACACTCTAACTTTAATCTGAAATGAGATAATAAACAAAGAATTAAAAATCGTACATTTATATTAAAAAGCTTTTATACAAAGCAAAAACCACTCTAAAGTCAACTGAGCTATTTTTATGTAAATGAACTATATTTTATGACTAACTTAAGATACAGTCCACGGTAATATTGATAAAATTCAACAAAAATTTTGTTTTGTTGATTTTGAGGAATGGAATATTTTGTTGATATCACATGATGTGGTTAGGGCTTGCAACCGGGTCTAAGGAGAAACCATTAAACTTTGTATTTATATATAAACATATATTTATATACATAAATATTAAAGCTAGGTATTTGTCAATAACTTACGTGTGATACTGCGCCTGTAGAAAATTGAATTCTTCTTTTATTCTTTCCAGCGTGTCAGCTATAGTAAATTTTATTGGTCCGGCACTTGGCGGTGGACCCTGAAACAAAAAAGAGAGAAATTTTTAATAGTGTATTAAAAAAAACATTGTCACTTGATGACACAACTAACTGTACTCACGTTAAGCAAGACTACATGACACTATTTGCACCATAAATGAAACAATCTTAATATTTGGGGGTAATTGGTTCCTAAATTTCAATAAAATGATCCACCCGCAATGAACAAAACCGATCCAAATTATTATAGAATTGTGAAAATGGTACTAACATATTTGTTTTATTTTCTTGATAATCTTCTATTCCATTGTGAAATAAAAAATGTTTACTACTTTACTTTTTCCTTTACACAAAACACAAAAATTTCCTTTTTATTTCACACACAACTCTCAACGCAAGAATTAGTTAACTATTTTTAAATTTTGAAACAAGTTATTTTGGTTAAGAGTAAAAATTTTAAATTATACAAGCAAGCGTCAACTGTAAATCGGAATCTGTAACATGAAATCACCAAAAAACTACATCATATCTGCTTCATTCATAAAAGAGGTAAGTCCAATGCCAAGTGTGTGAAAAGGTCATGAATAGTTTTACTGATTTCATGCATTGTGCAATATGATACAATGTAGTACAACTCTGATGGTGTTTTTTGCAACTACACCAAATATCATTGGAAAACTTCAAAATAAACCAATAACTTATGAGATACAAATTGAAATTCCATCAAGCACCTTCAGTCGATATCATAAATTATATATATTTCCATTTCCCATACATACCAAAAGTCTAGAACCAAAATATGAAGCCGTGATATTTAAAAATGAAGAGATTTATTCTACATGTGGCGATTCACGTGATAGTGATGTTGAATAAAATGATCTTTTTGATGACAATTTTAAATTACGTATCGACTCTTATACAGTGCACTCTCGATTATCCGGGCTAATGCTGGGAAGGACGGTCATGGATAAATGAAAAACACGAATAATCAGAATCATCAAATTTTTATTTTATTTTCGAATATAATATACACAATACAAATTTTTAGCACATTATTTACTAATTCATTTTTCATCAAGAAAACGCAAACAAATTAGTAAACATTTAATATTTTATCATATATACGAACATAACGATATAAAAAAGTATAGGTTTATATGTATACAAACTTTAAAAAATCTGTTATTTTCATTTGTTTTCGAGATTTTTTAACGAATTCCTTTTTTCACTTCGAAATATTCTTAAAACAATTACATTATTATATTCAGTTCCACTTTGTTCAGCGTAATCTAACAATGTTTCAATATAATTCAATGCCATTTCATGAATAACTTCACCACCGGTATCTTCTTCGCTTGTAGTATTACTGTGATTTTCTTCCTCTTGAGTAACAAAAGAAACGATATCAGGATGGTCCATGGGTTCAAAGACTGGATCATATAAATCATGGTTGAGCCACTCCTCTATGTTTTCCTTATCCACGTCTTCAAAAAAAAATTAATTTTCCAATAATCCACACATTTCAGGTACAAAATTTTCTTCATTCTCTTCCAAATCCATTAAATCTGTTTCTACGTCAGGAAGAATCCTTCTCCATGATTCAACGAGTGTTACTGGCTTTACTTTTGACCAAGATTGTTCTACCCCATTTATAGCATCCAATATTGTAATTTTTTTCCAAAAATTTATCAGATTATCATCTTCTTCAACAATAGTTTCCAGAAGTTTTTGACGATAAAGACGTTTCATTGATGATATAACACCTTGGTCCATGGATTGAATCAGTGATGTAACATTAGGGGGCAAAAATTTTTAAATCGTAAATCCATCATTTGTCTTCAATACGCTTTCATTCGAATGAGGAGCATTATCCCTTATTTTTCAAAAATAGTTGCAAATTTCAAAAAGAATTCATTAATTAGTCACATAAACACAAATACATTCTTTTTTTCAAACAACGCGCGTTTTCCAAATCACAATTCAATAATGCGTCTTATAATCGTAATAGAAAAAATCAACAAATTAAATTTGTGTTAAAAAATATTTATTTTCAGGCAAAAATAATCCGCAAACTGGATGATCCATACACTGTATTACAGTCTGCCAGATCAACATTTATCAGCAAAAAATAGTTTGATGTGTAAGTTTTTTTGTATGATCACTTGTGTCATGGAGAAAAAATGTCTGGTATTTGCTAAATATATAATTTCACCAGCTGTCAGTGTGTTGACAATGGTGTCTTCTCTTTTTATTTTCTCAATATAAAATCAAAATTGATAATATGAAACAAAGTTGGTTACTAGAAACCTTAGGCAACATAATCTTATTGCTTTTTTGATGGTGGCATGTAGAAGAAAATTGCCACATACTCACTAGTTTAACCCCTATAAAAATATATATATATATCACCAACACTTAGTTCATATTTCTTATGATGTTGTGTAAATAATTACTTCTGTGTTAAAAGAATGTTTGTGATAACATACTTTGGTGTTTCTGTCTGCCATTTTTGCCTGCCAATTTTGAGTTGACCAGTGATTATATTTATTTAAATACGTTGGTGGTAATCTCAGATACCACCTTGCGGTAACGCAGGCTGACTTTTCCAGCCCGTATGTTTCGACTTGTATCATTCGTCATTTTGTGTTAGGTTTGTTTTCACATTCCAGAGTACATTTGTAATATGTATAATTCTTTTATCATGTACTTGAAAATAAAAGAATAATTTCAACAAACTAGTGGAAATACATCCATTAAAGTAATTGATGGCTAAAAAATAACTCCAATTGTCAAATTGCATGTTACAGGTTCAAACTTCTGTATGTAGTTTATGTTATCTTTTTACACCAGTGTTTTTTTGGCAAAATTATTTATAAAATATAGTATTTTTTATTGAGCAGTCTCAATTTTGTATTAGAACTTTTTGGTGAGTTATTTCCAATTTTAGAAAAATAAAATAAAAGATTTATTTCATTGTTTTATTTTGTTCGCGCTGTCAATATTTTTCGGACTGTAGTATTTCATCACATAATTTTTATTGATTAATTTACCCTAGAAATGTCTCACACGGTGAAATAATTCAAAAGAACTAAATAAAGAAAAAGTGGTAGAAGCCACTTGAAGTGACAAAAGACATACTGAACTCTCTGGTGTTGGCAGTGTCTCAGATTCTGACGATGCCTTTGAAAATGAAAGTCAGTTTTTTTCTAGAAGTTTGCTAACAAATAATCCACAAGAGCTGACAGCATGAAGTGCCAATTTACGCTAACCATCAATCAGTAGCCGGCAAATTTTCATGTGTCGCATTATAATGATCATTAGGATTACCTGCAACAAAGCATTGCAAATGTCGGGCTTTATCCTATGTACCACCAGAACCTTCACAAGTGTTAAAATTTTTTGAAGTGGGATTGAAAGTGGGTCTATTGTTGAGTCCCAAGAAATTTGAAATATACCCTCATGGTGGAAAAGGTTCAGAAGAAATTTTTCAGACTTTTTTACTTCAGGGAGTATGGATACTATCCATGGCTTTACCCAACTGACTTTTTTATGTTTAGGTATGCTTACTTTTAAAAATGTATCTAGCCACATATTTCTTTCAACTCATAGAGGCCAAAATGAGAATTCTGACATCCTTAATATTATCAAATTATAAGCTCTGGATAATTTTTTGAGAAATCATCGATATGAATTGTTTGTTTTTCCAAAGTGTAGAACCTAGAAGTCTGCCAATGGTGATGCCAATGATAAGAGATTGACAGTGTTTAACAGTATTGCTTTGAATGTCGACATATTCCATGTGGACCAGAGTGAGTTCAGACGAATACTATATTTCAATGCATTAAAGTAAATTTTACAAAAGCAGCGTACAGATCATCAAAAAAAAAAACATATAAATGATAATTTAGGCCCATATCATACATGTAGTAGAGAAAAAAGTCGATTGTTTAACATATTTAAATTCCTTCAAAAACATTTATGTTTATAGATAAAAAAAAATAATATGAGTGCTTCAAATAAAATGAATATTATTAATACATATGTCATACATACTCAAAAAAATACAAAATATTATTGCTAAGCATCAATTATAAAATTATAGACTATAGAGATCTGACCGACTTATTGAGACGGCTTAAGGCTACTCAACACAAAAAAAAAAATATCAATGAATTCAATATAACATGTAACTCGATAAGTTCCTATAATGACTAAAAAACAACCTTTGGCCAAAATTATGTTTTAAAAAAAATGTTTTATTTGTTATAAAAAAATACTTCATTTTGTCCTCACACTATAATATGCTCTGAAAATTGAAATTAATTCATAACCATATGTATAAATATCGATGTAGTACATATACCAAGACTGTGTGTCGCTAAAAAACACGATTCCATCTCCGAAATGAATCCAAGTAAAAAAAACTTTGTCTTTTTTTTCAAGATTAACCAACCAATTCCAGTCATTTGTTCATTGAATCATTCTTCAAAATCGTCTAATCGAAAAAGTAGTTAGAGTTGCTCGTTCTTTACGACTCGGACTCCACAGCCCTTGTATATACAATATATAATAAAAAATATATATATTTTTGAGAATCTACTATGATATTCACACTAAGTGGAAATTTATATCAAAAATGACATCGAAAATATTTGTTATTCTGTTTGTCTTACTATCCCGTGAAAAAGCTTTTAGCTGGACTATATTGATAAAACATGTACAAAAAACATCACTTCGAGAACACGCTCCGGGAAATCGATGAGCAGACTCGACCATTGACGCTTCGGTTGGTGCATTTATTTTGTTTTTTTTAACCTACCAAAATCACGCGTCAAGGCAGAGCGGCTTACAACCAATCAACGACACGGTAAGTGAAATACGGAAATCTTGTACATCAACATATCGATCCGAAGTTATAACAAATAATCGATGAAATCTCAGATGTAGTGAAGAATGATTGCCAGTTTAGTCAAACGCTTCTGCAACTGTTGAGCAACAGTTTAATACTATAGGATCACTTCTGCGAAAGTTCATTCTTATTATTATAGAACCACGATAATGTCAAAGAAGCTATTGGATATCTACGGCAGAGGTCGGTCGTTTTTTAACTCATTTATTAAAAAAAAAAAACAGAGAGCACTCGGAATCGTGTTGACACGTATTTCGCGTCTTATAAATATTTAATTATAATTGAATATTTATAATACTTTAACTACCGAAGACCTACCTTTAAGACCGGCGATTATAATTAAAGAACGGTACAAAAATGATATCAATAGAAATTGTTTGCAGCTGATTGTGAATGACTTGAAATGGTTAACAATTTCAACAACAAAAAAATATATACATCACTTTGGTTATAGAGCCACCGGTTCGTCAAATTCAAATAAACTCATCATTGGTAAGCGATATAGTATACACCCAGTCCTTTTTTTACGCGAATTCGATTATACGCGATTTTTTTGGACGGCAGCGCTACATTTTTTTACGCGCTTCACTCTTTGTTACGCAATTTTGTCCCCAAATTTGTTGTAAAGAAGACATTTATATACGATGCTAGGCATGTACGTTTCATTATTTTTTTAAATAAAAAATATGTATATTTTTAAAACTTGATTTTGTATAGCATTCCATTTTTTTAAATACACATACAATTGCCAAATGTTGACAAGTGTATTTGATATTATGCGAATTTATGTTTTAGGGTGTGTAAAGAAATATAATGCAATTGCGTGAAATCGTTTTTTACGCGCCTTTTTCTGGAATCAATGTATCGCGTAAAAAAAGGACTGGGTGTACTATAAAGTTTAAAATATTTTTTAATATTCCACATATTGTGTTACTTATTATGACATGTGTTTCTGGGGAATCCTCAGTCTGGAAATGCCTCTGAAGGAAGCGAAACACGTGTCAGTTATTTTATATGATATGAACTTCCACAAATTAACCACCGAATCCATCGATACGATATAATATAATTTCTATTTGAAGCAAATGTACCCAAATCGTTAGCATTTTTGTGACTATGGCGACGTCTATGAGAGGATATAAATATAAAATAGAAAAACAAAAATTATAAATTTACTGTCACACAGAATGGGACGGGGTAATGAAAACATCCCTTGACTTTAATTTAATTAATGACATGAAAATTAATTTTGCCCAGTGAGCAACAAATATCGATTTGAATTGTACTATATATTCGATAGGTCTCTGTGGTATATTCATCAAGTGATAATAACTGTATAAACTACATATGTGTGTATGGGTTCAAGTTTTGGTAAGATATAAATTTATTTTTATGACAGGTTTTTTTTTCAATATTAAAATATTTACGATCTTGTAAATGGAATTGTTTGATATATTTTGACCCGAAGTTTAAAACACGATTTAAAAAAACAAAACTAAATATCTGACGCCTAACAATTATAAGGTCTAATGCAAAATACACCCATCCCTCGCTTAACACGGAAGATAGGTTCTGCTAGATCGCCGTGCTAAGCGAAATCATGTTAAGCGAGGCTAACAAATGCATCAAATAGAGGGGATAAATTTTTTTTAGAAATTTTTGACATTATGGGTCTTAAATTTTATATGTCTTTATATTATTTAAACTTCATTATAGAAATAATAAAAATATATATTAGAAATAAGAAAAATATACCTTGAATAGTTGTGAAATTGTAAGCAGTAATTATTTTATCAGCTGTACGGATTCAACGAGAGACTAAATGTCTGATGTATTGTCTATATATTTCAGGTACTATTGAAACCATTATTACCAGGTTGTTTGAAACGCGCAGTTCTATTCCCGGTATACCCTTAACGTTATTCTTAGAATTTCGCACAGCTGTGTGCACATCTACGAAACGTTGAAACATTTTTTTTTCCTCAGAAATTGAAACCGTGTTAAGCGAAGGATGGTTGTATGTATGTATATTATTTTAATTACCTAATAAAAAAACAAAACTTTGACAAAAATATGTTCCTTACTAGATGATGAAAGCAGTTTAAGTCTGAGATGAAGGCACCAGCAAAATTCATTTATCGGATACCCTATGCAAATATGTTGCTTTATTTGTGCCGAGTCTCTATCGGGAGTGGGTGGTAGAAGAAGGTGCCTCGGTGCAGAGCACCTGTGCAAAAAAACCACGCCTCGTGATGCGACCGGGAACACCTACCCCCCACCCACCCAACCCCCACGTGCTATGGCGTCTATCAACTACGTACGACCCGAATGCATTTCCATAACAATGTACGTGACGTCGCAGTGCAACAGTGGGCGGCATTCTCCCGCAAGCGACACTGCAACAATTTGAGACATTTCAGTTTCAAATTACATAGCGATAATTTAGCACTGAAAAATCTACAAATACTGCGTAATCTTGCACTGCTGACATGCGAAGAAAATAAAATATGAAACTTATCTAGCGAGTAGTTGATATCTCTTTTTCAGTTACTTTAGTTGCTTTCTGCCGTTAGATATTTAGACTTGCCGAGATTTAGCTGATCTAAAAGAAATGTCAGAAAAACCAAAGGTTTAAATATTCACTGAAATGATATTTGAAATTTATAGCGTATAATGTTTGTTTAATATTACGCACATAGTTTATTTAGCTCGGTTATCTGTTTCGATCGCTTTAATATTGCTAATGAAAGTCTAACAGAAGTCGTTAAAATCTCTGTAATACTCATAAAACGTAACCTTAAAGGACATCCGAAAAGCATAATTTATTCAAGATGTCATTCTCAATCGCCGTTCAAGTAACCTATCATTTTAACAAGGCCAGGTCTGCGGTTTAATAGTCAACGCCGTCAGGTTCGGTATAGTACTCACGGGTTCGAATTCCAGTATGCAGCTTTATAAATTGATTTTTCATTCGTTTCATAGGTTTCTGTCTGAAGGCGTACAGTTTTTAATGTCTAAAAATTATGACCCCTAATTCGTTGAGAAAAATTCAAACGATACTAATCTTGTGAATGAATGTAGTTTTCTCAGTGACTGTTGAAACATTGTATTATATATTTTCATAGTATATTGTTTTATAAATGTTACTATGCCATGCCATATCCCTTCTCAGTATATGTAGTCTTTCACAGTTACTTTAGCTAAAAAGAAATGGCTCCTGTATATGATAGTTTTTAAAAAAAAAATGATTAGGTTATGTAAAAATCAATCTACTAAACCGTGAACTACGAAAAAAAATACATTATTATATTCCAAAAAGAGTCGAGTTAAAAGCGCACTCGTATAAAGAGAACACACGCTAAATAATACAGACAGAAGCAAAACCCACAAACCTATATCGCAGATTTGCCGCGAGGTTGTCTGTCAACAGACAGGGGTGACAAACCCAGGTTTGGGGCCTTCCCCGGAGGTGGGGCGATACAGACATCGAGGGAAGCTACCGATGGCAATCGCGCCGGAGGAGGGGTACGCAGCGCGAACAAATAATAACGTAAGGTTACTGGAAAATATTGTTATTTCACATTTTCTGGCTTCACTGAAAATGATACTCTTTTATCGCATAAAAGTTCTCCGTCGTAGAAACTTGGATGTGACGAGCGAAGATTTAAGGAAATGACGTATGTTTTTTCAAAGTAGTTTTTTCACGAAGTTAAGTCTACTTTTTATAGTTAATATAACACGAAAACAACTTTGAGAAAAATTAGTATGAAGATTGTTATTTCATTTATAATTACACATGTATATCGAGGACTCGACTCGTATCAGGGAATATTGAAAAAGAAACAAAACTCAAATTATTGAGTCAATCAAAAACCAATCGCCCACTTGAAATGTCGCAGATACGCATCAGAAAATATACTCTTTGCCAAATTACAATTATTATCGTGTTCCGTTTGTAAGCATGTTAATTTATAAACGTATTTTCGTTTTTCGATACAATTTTATATGTAATAAGTAATAAGAGCTTTGACTGCGGAGTATAATTAATACTATGCGCTCTGAAATGATTAAGATTCAAATTTATAGCAGTAAAGTAAACCTACGTAGTTGCACGTTGAATTTTGTCACGTTCCATTATCGAATTACATTTGCATGTTGCATTAAATTGACGCTACTGCAATTCACATGATATAATACACGTTGAACCGTGTCTCGTGTTATTTGAATTTTAGTAAAGGAAAAATCTCTCGGCTGTAAAAAATAAGAAGGGTTTAAAAAGCAACCACAATAAGAATGAGGACATAGCGGTAAAATAAAATCGATACACGCACGCAGCGGATGAAAGAAGAAGGAAAGAATAAAAGAATCTCATATCGGTAGGTAGACGCCGCACATACGACGTGATGTTTTAGACGTCGGTTTCCCTGCCACCGTTCTATCGGAGCGCGTCGTTGATTCCCCGGGGTGGGAAAGAAAACGGGAAATTTATATTATTGTTGCGATATTTTGCGGGCTCAACAGCACAACGCCGATCTTTGAGATAGAGCGATGGTCAATCGACGGGATTAGCAAATCAATACTACATATTTAGTGCCATGTCATAATAAACAATAAAAAACGCAGCTCAGATAATTGATAGTCTTTAAAATATGGACGTCATTCTGTAAAAAATGGCTATATGTGAAATTATCAACATTCATTGATTAATTACTAGTTAATAAATAAATACAAAATGTTTAAAATGCTACGCGTGAAAATTTAGTTGACTCATAAAATTATTGCGTTGATATTTATATGATATATATAATTTATGTTATAACAATAGACTATCACATAAATGTAACACAGTTATCTTAAATCAAGAAGAAATTTATGTACACCTTATAAAATCCTTTTTTTATCATCGCCAAAACGATAATTCAGTAGCTACCTAATCAACTTCAGAAATCAGAAAAATTACAAATAAGGAATGCTTTGAATTTTAGTCTTAAAGAAACCTAGATTTTTTATTATACATTAAGACAAGCCTTATCCAAGGAAATCAACAATTTGATTATCTTCTTCAGTCTATTTTCACTTCTTTTTTTACGTGAATGGAAAAAATACACGCGTTAAAATTCTTATTGGATATTCCGTCAGATTTCGTTTTCTTTCTACCTTTTATTTCAGAATCAGCCTGTGATTAGCAATAGTTGGCGAATCAAATGGCGAACGACAGTCACAATTAGATTTGTAAATTCTAGAACATGTATGTCAAAAACTCGCCTCACCGAAAAATAGCCCGTACACAAATGGTCCACGATTTCCAAGTATTTTTCAATATTATAACCATATAAATTGTTAAAAAATAATTTACTTTTATTTTCATTAAATTCGGTTAAAATTTAGCATTCTTAGATTATAAAAAAAATTGAAATATACAAATCTGATAAACTTTGACATACTGAATATATTCAACCCCCACCTAACGTAAATTTATTAAATTTCTATCTTAAAATAATGATTTTACCCACGGATAAATCCACGCACTCTACCCTGACAGTTCGCTACCCCAGTCACGCGAAAGATAACGAGTTTTCTCGAATCATTGTCAGTTAGGCTTTTTATGGAAGATCGACTTGAGAAACGCGACAATTGCGGATACGGGCCGTCTGGCACCTGATGCTGCATGTTTTCAATTTCAAATGCACGCTATTTTATTGTATCTCATTTGACAATTATCAAATAAACTCAATCATTGTATTGTTCGAAATTTTCTCAAACCAAAATTTCGGCAATATTTTCTGGAATGATTTGCTGTACGACCATGTTCAATTTATAATACTGAATGAACTTCAACAAACTTCTTACTATTGAACCCATCGAAAAAAGTATTGATCTAGTGACGTATTAATCTGTTACTGAAAGCCGATATATCAGCTCTTACCGAATATCGGAAAAATGACGGAGCAATCGGCTCAACAACGTCACATAAATAATGCGCCTGGCATACTTTTAACAGTCCGTGGTATATTGTTTCAGGTTTCAACGTGTCGTATCGAAACACTATATAACATGAATAATAGCATTGATGTTTACAAACAATGTTATATTTGTGTCAGAAGCGCGACATTTTTCGCAATATATTTCAAAAAAGCTCGGCAACAAAAGGGTTAAACATTATTTAATATTTCGCAATTTGATAACAAAATATTCCCCTTTCACTAAATATCACAATTATTTTTAACATCATAACAGTTTACTTAAATAATGGACTTTTAATGTTGATTTTTTTTATTAAGTACTTATTTTTTTTAACTATTTAATTTAATACGACATTAATTCTTATATATACCAAAATAATTTGTTTAATATACTGGCATAGTATTCAATCTCATCTCTTTGCATCAACTGATAACGTGTACTTAGGGTAGGCGAAATCGGCCCTGATATTATATGAAAATGAGAGAATAGTGCAAAAAATGTGTTTCATATTATACTGTATAATATCGATTCGCAGTGTTATGTACTGCCGAGCTATATGATGAAATACCTAATTTAACTGTCGCAGTCCATTTAAAAAAACGACAAATCGAATTACTTTTACGTTTTTATCAGAAAATAAAATGGAAACACCCTACATGTCGGCTGCTGTATTATTCGCACGAAGTTCTTCTTGAGCGGAAGGAAGCCGCGACGCCTCACAAAGCGGGCGTCGTATAACAACTCACATGAATTGTCTGATCATAGAAATCAACCGAAGCGTTGTTTTTATTCGTCCCGTTCTCGCAATAATCGGGCGGTGTCTTCCAGGAAGTAAGAAGAAAGCGAATGACAAATTATAACATATTTACGACATAGCGCCAAAAAGAGAAAAAAACAACTGCACATGCATTGATATTTACATACAACAGACTACATAACGACCAATTCAATTTCCCGCTAAAATTATTATTATCACGATCAATTCATTAACATCAATCACCATATCAAAAATGCTACGATCAATTATCAGATTAGATTGTCCTATTCAATAAAATTCTCATTATTTTCAAACAGATATGATATTATAATTTGAGATATCGACTGAGGGTGCTTGTTGGAACTAACCATTTAAAAATCAATAGATACATATCTATGTTATGAAAAGATAATAGGGCACATATTACATTTTGAATGGTAATTAATTCATGATCAAATGTAAAATTTTGAGTTGTTAGAAAAAATGATTAATAAATTCGTATAAAAATAATTCAGGTCAACATTCTTGTAAAATATTTATATCAACCGTCAGTTCAAGTCCATACGCGAATTAGAATATCTGAAAATGAAAAATGGCGAAACTTATGGAAAAATAAAGATTTGAAATATTCAAATTACATTTTGTTATTATATTACGGAAAAAATAAGGTTGCTGTTGCTAAGGGTTTGATGGCAACTTAGTAACTGAGAATGTTTCATCATCATATTTAACAATTTTTAAGAGTGTTTGGGCTATTGCTTTTGCAGAACATTTTCTGTTGAATGCACTATTTGAATTTAAAAAATTTAACTTTGGAAATAAGAACAATATGAAGTTTTAAAAAGACGACCAGTTTTCAAATTCCGTGAATACATGAAGGAAACAGTATAATCTATCGATTTCTTTTAAATACATATAACATAAGTAACCATTTCAATATAAGATACACGCAAATAATTACAGCAGAGCTTGTAAAATGTGGTTAATCAAATTTATAAAACTCTATTTCCATCGCACATATTTCTGATGTTAAAAATATCTGAAAGAAAAGCGATTTGTTCAGAGATAATATATACATTTTAACTCGTAACTCGAGTATCAGCATTCTTACAATCCAATTAATAAATACAATCGCAGGAATAATTATGAAGCCTAGTTAAGGTAAATAAATTTATGTTCAATGAAGAAAGGTTTCCGCCGTCAAGAATATACTAGGCTTAAAAAAGGGTTCCTAAACTTTTTTGTCGCGAAACCCATAGCATTACTGTAATGGCGCTGCAATACGGGCCGGAACATCAATATTGAAGACCAAAATCTGTAACACTATATAATTGTGAAAATATAATTGTAAAATGGATTTTACAGGAGAAATTGGAACATCCATTAAACAACATTAAGTCAACTTTTTTGTTACGGAAGTAGACAATACTTTTGTACTAATTTCATATATTTTTAATGGTCAATGGTCTGCTTCCTTTGGTCATCTCAAATATTAAATATTTACACTAGATTTCTTAAAAAAATGTTTTGGTATCTACGAACCATTTGGCTTCTCGCTCCGCCGAATATTAATGAATTATTTATTTTTATTATTAATCTTATAATTCCTTTTTCGTCCATCCGTTCTCGTTTGATGGACGTTTATGATATATAAATATATATATAATTATAATATTATATTTTTTTATTTATTTAATCACGTAAATAACCTATATCGGTTTTTATAACATTCTACCATCATTCTTTTAAATTATTTTACCACTGAAAAAATCCCTTGATTTTGATGCAAAAAATGCATTATGGGATGTTTTTACCTGCTCTAATGTATCATTTTTTGTATTGATATGAATAAATGATAGTCATAAGGAGCAAGATTTAGAGAATACGGTGAATGATTGACAAAATTCCAATTCAACTCATTTAGCTTATGTTAGGTCATTATCGCCACATGTAGTCGCGCGATACCGTGATGTAACACTACTTCTTTTCTGTTAATGAATTCCGGTCTACCTTTTTCTTCAAAAAGGTAGATTTAATTGGCATGGATTTAAAGGCAGTTTTAATTTTCCTAATTGTTAACAATATCTTTTCGCTATAAATATCTGTTTAGGTTCCAGAAAGGCAAAATACGCAATATCCTTGCAATCTCACCAAACGCTTGAAAGTTGTTAATAGGGATTGTCCACGTATAGCCAAATGTCATTTTCGTGTTGCGTTATTGTCACCATTCGATGCAAAAGCTTCATGCTTTTATTTAACACTCAGAGCAACAAATGTTGAGACACTTTCCAATAAGTTGGCAATTGTCAATCGATGAGGAATCCAAACGTGACATCATTGCCACCTGATTCAAATGTCTTATTAGGGTTGATTTGTTGACTCCAATAATCAACTCAACCTCAATGGTGGCTTGACGTGGATTAGTGTCAATTATAACTTTTAAAGTGTCGTCATCGGATACCAAAGGCACCCAGTCCGTGGATTATACTAACTTTAGTGACATTTACTATATAAAAATGACAACTATTTTTGGTCGTCATAGTTGCAGAATGGTCTTTGCGGGTTTCATACAGTGAACACTGAGGAAAATACACTTTATCGATCGACATTTTCAAAAAATAAAAATGTTCTTTACTGTACCCTGATATCATAATTATTCAGATAGTTACGTGGATTACATTTAAGATTAAGTGTTCACATATTATGGAAAACAAAAAGAGAGAAAGACCCTTTTAATCTTAAAATAATTTATTTGCTTTTCAACATGAGGCTGCTTTATATAACACCGGATAATGTGTGTCAAATATACGTGTACCCTAATATGTATAAATAAAACACTAACAGGGAATATTCAAACAAATTTTGTCAGAACAAAACAAGCGCTTATTCACAATACATTCATAATATTTCTATGTAATCATTATAAATATTATTTCGTGTACAGTTAATATTTTCATGATTTGATAGCAAACATGGCACACTTATAAGTAATTCCAATCAACAAGACTTAGCCTAGTTACTAGGGCAACATATATGAACAGATATTGGAGTCAAAATGTACGCTGAATTATATTTTTTACATTTATTTCATTATTTATATTCTTACCCAAATGCACAGTTAAGGTTCTATAGATAGACCCATGCCGTTTTCAAAAGACGTATTGGATTAAAAATATATTATTCGTGTTTATAAGATAAGGTTTGAACCCAGTCATGCTTTTACTTCCATTCTGTTAAGAGAAAAATAAAATTAATCTCTCAACACTAAATCCTTACCACGAGTTAGACAAGTGCATTCCATAACCCTTCTAGTCGCCAAAATCCGATAAATCTTCTGCTTTTCTTGTTGAGAAATTTTGAATCCTTCATAATTAAAGAAACTACATATTACATTTTTAACAATATGTAAGATATTTTAATAAGACAGTATAAATTAAATTTTAATAGATAATATATATTGAAGCATATAATTACCAGATGTGATTATATGCTTCAATTTATAGAACGCACCTTATTTATTTATTATACATGCTTAAATAGCTGCATCCCAATAATAGGGGTTACAAACCGTGTCAGATTGGCCGATAAATATAAAACCTTCGTCTACAATCAGTTAGATTACATTTATTCGACCCAATACTTAAGACAATACAGAAGAAGTCAAGAATAGATTTTGCCCCACTCATGAAATAAAATATGTATTTTGTGAAATAAAAATACAAAAAAAAAAAAAACATATTTAGATAACGATACACTTTTTTCATTTATATATATCTTGAGACATAAATACGCCCCATAATGTTCCCGGAAATATTTGGTAACATTAGTCATGGATAATTAGTTTTATGTAGTGGAATTATTGATATTTTAAAATATTAACAATGAATTTCAAACCATTGATTGAATTGTAAAATCACAAAAAAATAATTACAATACAAGCAAATTTATTACATCGAATTACAAAAAATGAATCAACAAATAGTATCAGATTAAATAGCGGAACACACATAGCATGTTACATTAATTAATGATAATAATCATATCTGTAATTTGGATATACACATCGCAGTCAAAGTCTAACACTCTTTTCTCCAATAGTTTAACCATTGAATTTGAACGCATATTATTTTGTTACATATATCTAGATCAGCGGTTCTCATGTGCGGCTAACAGAGGAGTTTGCAGCGGGCACCAACAGTTTCATATAATAAATATTGACTTATTTGTACCGGTGCGATCACGACACATTTTTGTAGAACCGCTGATGTCTATAATGAGGGCACAGTCAAATTTTACAACAAAACGTCATCTAGATGCATGCAATAATGTATCAAAAACAAGTAATAATATTACTACACTACGGTGTTTATAAAGACATATTTTTTTACTCTCCTTATATCGAAAACCTGAATCATTTACACTAAAATAATTTTAAAAAAAAAACTGGTCAAACTTTTTTAAAGATATCAGTGAAGGTAGATGTAACGAAAATATACAGAAGATAAAAATGTTCATATCTAATGATTTAAGCTGCAGAGAAAAAATCTTGTAAAAGTTTCAAAACAATTATTAATATGTAAAACACTGGTTAAGTTTTCATATCACATCGTCTTCCGTTATTAGACATTAAACATTTTGGCTTAGAGTTGTGCAAAACTCTTCCCAGCACCAGTGAACCTTTGTTATTGATAAGAGTTCTATCGCGATTTTTTTGCTCTCAAAATCTACATAAATGTAGCGTCACATGGACCATCTCTCACCGGCGTAAACGAATAACGAATCGTACTGCCTGAAAACGAGACATATACATACTCCGCAAACCGAAAAGAAAACATGTATGCCACGTTATGTGAACGTGGATGTCACACTTCATTATTTTTACTTCTATAACAAGCAGCAAACAATTAAAATAAAATACCATTACTATGTTTTAGTTATATAATAGAATTTATAAAAGAAGTGCAACAAAATAAATATTTTATTAGTATTTCCACTATTTTACATAATAGTGATCAGGACAGATTTCGCTATTTAAGAACATACTATCAATGAAAATAAGACTATATAAATTCGACGGTTAATAATTACCAGGTATACAAAACAAATGATCAACGAACTAAGACAAGTATTTGCATGATTTACTGGTCCTTGTATTGTAAAATTTTGAAAATAGTACTGAAAACAAATCATCACCAGCAAAAGTTTGTTTTATTTCTTGAAAGATTGCCATGTACACCAATTGGTTATTAGCTTTCAATTTATTTAAATAAACTGTATTGTATCATTTATGATATCGACTGAATGTGCTTGATAGAATTTCAATATCAAATTTGAATTGTTACAACTTTGAACGATTCCACATATTTTGTCACAACGAAATTTAGTCAGCTCTGTTGCATCCGTATGACGGAATGACTGAAGATGCCGAAAGACGAAACCCGGGTCGTTAGTGACAAATTCAAATTCGTATTGTATCAGTTGACAAAACTCGTAATGAGCGAAACTGATAATTATACTGTAAAATTGTGAAAATAGTACCGACATAAGTTGTGTTGTATTGGTTAAAAATGTATAATTATGTTTTATAGATATAAGATAATTAGAGCTCTTTTGATTCTTGAGAATCGTGAAGAAGCCACTGACGAGTTGTAAGACTTTAAATACTGTCAGATTTTAACAAATTACGATTTGATTCACCCGTAAAATTGAAAACCATTTCATTGGTCCGACGGTGATAAAATTTTAATGGCATATACACGTTATACGCATTCGAATGCATCAAAGAAAATTTATATACAATTTGAGTGCGGCCTGGCTTAATAATAAAATTTCTCCAATCAGTCAAAGCGAGTATATTGAAATAATATATTCGAAGGATCATTATGGGAAACAATATGTGGGAATAAAATTTATTTACAGTAAAAAAAACCCCAAAATAATGAAATAACAAAAAAATATGAAAATAATTCTGTATATAGAACAATATCAAGTAATTATGATCAATTAATAAAATTTCTTAACTCATAATTATATTGTTGACAGTTATGAAAAAAGAACAAAAAAAAATAGATGATTCCCGCGAAAACACGTTATAGAAGCTATATTTGGGTGTGAAGGATCTGTATGACGATAGGTTAAAAAAGCTCCATACACTTAATTGAGTCTCAATTCAAATACATTCAACAATGCTTATCGTAGAGGAGCAAAAGCACTCGGATAACGAATTCGTGACTCCAAATCACTGGACCAAAGCTACGTTGATTTTATTCTAAAGGAACTTGGCCATGCAGACTTAGTTCTATAAAGCGCGATGCTAAACACATTCTACAGGAATGTCTTTTGATGTATGGATAATGGGGAAAGCTGTGCAAGTCCACGCTGAATTAGTGGAATAAAAATCAGATTAATAGCTCTTTGAAAACTTTGCAAGATACGAAGAGCTGGCACACTTAGTATGCAAGCAATTATTTCTTGGGCAGTTACTCCTAAGACACTACCGATTAGGGAACGTAAAATTGGATATAGCCTTAACATTTGCTTCAACTCTGGAAATCGCAGTATAAAATGAACAGATCAGAGAGAGCGAAGTAAAGGTATGTGAGGGAGGACGAGCAAGTCTTGATAGTACTGTAGTCAAGTCAACGTATTGGGATATGAGTTAGATAATATCAATCATTTTTCGATCATTCGAAATAATTTTACCACAAAATCCAAGACCTTCAAAAGTAGACTTTAGACAGTGAGGAATATTGAAAATGGTATGTTAATTTTCCAAACCTTCGACACTTAGAATAATTCAAGCCTATTTGATGAATTCATCAACTTATTAAAAGTGTAGATAATATGAATAAAAATAAGAGCCATAAACAATTCCTCATTACAGCCCGGCGTGACTAATGAAATGATGGTCGCCAATAAATGTGCTGGAAAAAAGGCGAAGGCTTATGCAACTTCATAAATCGCCCCACTTCAATGCAGCAGTCCATCGGATATTCATGTGGCATAAGGAATTCGCGCTGACCTCACAAGTGTCTTAGAAGTGCGAAGCAAGTAAGAAAAGCGACTGACATGTAGGAAAGCGATGATTGAATACAATGAAATATCGAATTTCTGCCATGCGAACTGAAAACTAATTCATCACCGTCTTGAATTTAATGACACCTAAGAGAAACTGCCATGTCTTAAGAACTGGAAGATTAGCATTTTGATTGGCCAGCGTATATAAGTGACACGTTAAACGATTAAAATTACGAGAAAATCAATATTATTAGCAAATCATTGTGGGTCGATATGGTAAGCTGTTAATAGTTTTGACCGTTAATGTCATGTAGAAATTATATGCGAATATGAAGTTTTTTATTGTATGACAACATTTACATCCGTAGCGTATGTAATAAAAATTAAAAAAAAAAATCAATAGATACTAGATTTTTATTGATTCATTTAAAATTGAATTCATTCTAATTTTGTATTTTCTTTTTGATTTCATTCATGTTTCAAGGTATGACATTGTGAAGATAAGCATACAATTCAATATTTTACACAAAGGTACCTTACATGGAAAGTAATGTCCATTGACCGCTAAGCATGGAATTTGTGTTATCATGATATATTAATAAATTTAAATACTTACTCAGTAAAAAGATTTAGCGATATAAATGAATTATATTATTACTACTATCATGAAAAATTTATCAATATTAAACATGAATTTAGTTACATCGTTTCACAAAAACTGGTAAAACCAACTTCTGTTCATAACACATACATCAAAAAATATAAATATTTTTTTGCGAAATAAAAACAACTTTGTACTGGTAATGTACCTAATAAAATATGCATATTTGCATAAATTCGTTATTCAAATTACATATTGTACCAGAGTGAGTTCTGATGAAATCTGATCAATTTTAATGAGATCTTCGGTGTAACTTCAATTAATAATATCATCCAATAAGTACATTTCATTCACGTCACAACATAACTCGGTTATAAATAAGAAACTGATGCCGTTAAGTCATAAAACATGATATAATTGATGATAAATTCACCAAACAGAAAAAAACTAAACCGCTCACTGTAAAATTAATTATAGAACAAATCAAAATGAGATATATTCTAACATCTAACACATGCACGATTGCCATGTAAATTGTAGAACGAGAGAATATGACAGACACCTACTGCTACTCTTATCTTTTGAACTAAATGTAATGTGTCAAATAAACACTTCTAACAAATTTCAATCGTTTAAATTTATTTACATCCACGTTTTGTCACACACGACTTGGGTTTTGCCTTTCGGCATCTTCAGATATTACAGTACGCGAATACACTTGACCAAGAATAATTGTAGTCAATTGGCTAAAGTAATATCGGAATCAAAAAAAAAAATTGCAAAATATGTGGAAGAGTATAATTTTTGACACTATTTTCCATGAAACACCTTCATCCAATGTCTTCAATATGTTAAAACTAAATAAAATATATACTTAGCCACTATAAAGGCTGAAATTTTTGAAAGTACTCTCTCAGTATCTTAAATAAAAGTACACTTTAAATCTCGTTACTTTATTCTGCCTTTTGGATATGATTCTATATTTAAAATGAATTGATTTCATAAAACCTTTATCCCAACACATTAAAAGTGAAAAGTATGCATATAGCACTGATAAAAGTTTAAATCTTAGATTTAGACTTTAATGAACGATTCACAAAAACAATCTTTTTGAGGTTACTTTTTGGCCAGAGTTTCGACAAGGAATATGTATGGTCGCACTCATGACGGTCAAGATAATGCCTATGTTTACTATGGATGATCTGTCTTATATTGGACTTCAATACTTTAAAGTGTTTATTAATGGACATATTTAATTATTGAATAATTGCGTTCAATCATTCCTGAGAATTTGTTTCCGAAAATATTTATTTCATTTTCAATGTATAATAATTTCGTGGCCTAGTCAGAAACTTTTGACAACCAAGTACTTATTAAGCATATTATTCAAGAAACAATACTATTCGTGTAGTAAGATAGTTCAAGAAGGTGGTAAGGGCGATGATTAAATTTATTTAATTACCTAAAAACGTTTAGCATTCAATTTTACGAATTGTATTCGGATATATAATGATTAAAACCCACATAACTTCATGTCAAACCTTCAGATTAGTTCTGGCAAGCACATGTTGCGGACGTTATACGTTTGTTTCTGAATTATTCGTATTGGGTGTGACTATATTTTGCCATTCTGTAAATATAGTAGGATTACATTCCACAAATTAATGTTGACTTACCGCAGCGGCGGGGTGCCTTGCCGGTGTTGGGTACATTCTCAATACAGGCACTTTAAAGCGTAAGATATGAGATGGTTATGCCTAACCTATCAGCCACATTTTATATTCTGAAAATAAACAAACTCTCTGTTCTAAAAACTTTTCGTAGCACAGTTATCGAAATATTTTCATTAACCAATTCACTATGTTAAACGTCACCTTGTCACCATAAACACATACCCCACACAACAGAATTCATAAATCACAATTCTGAGTGAATCACGTAATTTTTATTATGAAATATAATATAAAAGATGTACTTTAACTACCCTACACTATAACTGTACAAATATGACGGCATTGAAATCAATCGCGAATGCAGAACGCATATTGTTTTCCTTAGAGATAGTACAGTAAATCGTCAAATTGTCCACGCCGCCGAAGAGAAGGATCTACAAATAACAGTATTCCATTACGAATATTACGATTGGCAACATTGACGTTTGTGTAGATAGCGCCACCAGCAAATAAATTGTGGACAGCTACTATTTCAATGGTTTTAAGGTATATTAACACTACGCGATAAAAATCGTCGAGCACATTATAACGATATTCCATAGACAATAAATAGGTATACATAATAATTATATCACAACTTTCTTCAGCTAGTGAAAAAATATTTCTTTTAAAATAATACTGTTGAGTGCTCGGTCTTCAGTTTTTTTTTTAAATTTTACAATATTTAAGACATTTTTTCGATAATAATATATACATATAAACGTAAAGATACTCAAAAAAATACATAAACATTATTCAACAGTTTTTTTTACATTATTTGAAAAAATTGTTGAAAAAACATGTAACTGATTAATCAACAACAATTTTGATGTTTTTGTTACCCTTAATTAATATTGTGTATTCCTTACAACTAATAGCTTTCACGTGTATTTCATCAAATGCTAATGATGATATCTATTCTGTGAAATTTAACATTGCTTATTATAATATTTATACTAAGCCCAAATCAATGTTTCAAAGTAGATATTTAATATGAAAACAAGAATTTTTTGCTGATAATAATATTAATTCAGAGAGCAATTAAGATTTTGTTGAGGCTTGGAAATTCCAGTATTATAAGAATAGAATTTCCAACTGTACCATATGTGATGAGCATATCTATATGTTTACTCCTAATAAAGCTTTTCAATACACACCGTTTTTACAAGTGTTTGTTTTTTTATGTCAAGGGTGAAAGACAGAATCAAGCGTAAGGTGGTATATTTGCCTTCAAACGGGTTAGGAAAAGAGAAAGAAAAAATGCTTCAGAGAGGACTCGTTGTAAGGTAATTGCCGTTCTCTAAGCTCCATTTTTATGATTGTATTCTATTGAAAAATATTGCAATAAGCAATATAATAATAGAAGAAAATAAATTCACAGACATTAATAAGACATACTTAATTTCTTTTTATTTAAGAAATCAAACATCACACTTGGGTATTCAGTAGTTCCGCATAAAACATATCGAGTAGAGTTATTCTGTCGCTGAATAGTTTTAACTACGCGATCTTAATCCCTAATTCCATATGGAAAAATTCTCAAGAACAGCAAAAGTTCAATTTTTTTTTATTTTGTCTTGCAGTGTAAATTAATGAAAGAAATGATTTAATTGTGGGTTCAAAACAAATTTATCCCCTCTAGTAAGTTGCTCAATGAAAATTATTATTTATTATGAATAGGATTAATCATAACATAAGTTCTTGGTAATGCCACATTATTGATTGTAAAACTCTATAGGTTATCATCTTATTGATAGATGTAACTATTCATTGCATTTTTGCTTGGAAACTATGAAAAACTTTGCAAATATTGTTCAGGAATCGCCTATATTACTGGCATACTTTTGAATATGAAAAAAAAAATAAGAAAATTACATTCATACATGCCTGATTCAAAATGTCTAAAATTTGTAATTTCAAACCAAATGGTTCTCAAACTACTTAATTATTTTTTTTTCTTCACTATAATAATACCATGAAACAGGTTGAAAAACATGCGGATGGTTCTTTCTCTCCAAGATATTATATTCTGTTTTTAGATAGTACCAACCTTCAAGTGATATATATCAAAATTTCATGACATTCCAACCATTGATTTCAACGGTTTTAATGACACTACTTTTGTAATTTTCAAATTAATGGAAAAATCTAAATTTCATATGCGATTACTTTTTAATGGGAAAAAATACCATTCAACCAAAGAAGTGGCTTGATAAAGCTGACATTTTAAAGATCATTATTATCAGAAGGCAGTGTATTCACTATTTTGTTTAAAACATTTTTCTATGAGAAAAGTCTGTTTGAAGTGAGTACCACGTTTACCCATTGTTGAACAAAAACAAAAACGTATTTGTTTGTATGATAAAGGCTGTTTGGATCTATTTAGGTGAAATGAAAAGGATTTTTTTCATGCGATATGTCACAATGAATGAAACATGGTTCCACAACTTCATTCCATAGTCAAATGGGCAGTCAGCTGAGTGGACAACAACCGGTAAAAGTCTTGTAAAGCAATCAAAAATACAAGGAGTTGGCTAGGACAGTTGTGGCATCCATATTTTGGGATATGCATGAAATAACAAGCAGTGGATAACATATTCATCAGCTGTCATGAAAAGGCAAAACGGAACAATGGTGAGTATAATGTCACATGACATTATGATTGTATTTGAAATACAAAATCACTTAAAAATGACCCAAAATGTAGAAAATTATTTTTGCTGCTCTCGCCAAGAAAATACACTATTTACAGTTTGCACGAATCGCATTTTCAATTGCTCTGACATCCACTGGATTCTCCATATTTAGCCACAAGCAACTGTTAGCTGTTCGAAAATCTCAAAAAAATGTTTGCTCGAAAGGGATATGGCTCCACTGAGAAAGTGGAGGTTATTTTGAAGGGTTGGACAAATCATTCCATGAAAAATGCATGAGACTATGTTTATGAATGATGTGGAATTTTGCCCCTGATTTTTTGTTTTATTAATGGGATATGAATTTATTGAGTGATGTGTTAATCACTCAATAAAAATCATTTAGGCCTAAGAAAGCTTTAATTACATTGCTTAAAATTTGCTACTGCAACTTAACATGAAATAATTACTCTATACTTTGAAAGCCACAGGTACACCTCAGACAACACCCACAATGCATATAATTCAATAATATTAATCACTTATTAATCTGCTGTTTGCATATTAATAAGAGATCTTATAATTAATAAGTAATCTATCTGTAATCTCAACTAATATGACGGCTGATTTAGGAGTAATAATAGTTGATACTCAAAAATATAATAGTTTTTAACAGGATTAAAATTTTCATGTAAATCAAAAGTTAATTTTTGTGTTAAACTATAGTCTATAAGGCTATAGCCTTATTCGTCCTGAAAATCTTAATAAGTTTACTTACTATCAACGCTGTTTACACGTTGGATGCTGTTCCAATATATTGAAGAAATGCTGATCAAGCACCTATCCCATCAAGAATTACTCTATATTTGTATGATGCCAAATATTGCAAAGTGATTACTACAAGCCATCTTATACAAGTGTAGCATATCACAATAAAATGTGTTTCCAAAATCTGTGTGTATGTGGTAGGCACATTTTCAACATTTTTTGAAGAATTTGAATTTAGAATATCTTTGACATGACTCAGTAGATTATGGATTAAATGGGTTAGCTTTAATTTGATGGTATGGATAAATTTTGTCTAAAAAAATTAAAATTTATTCGTTTTATTTTAATTTCGTAATAATATGATGGTCAAGACAAATTTCACCCATTCCGGTCACAGTGAAAAACAATTTTTATCAAACCTATATTTAAAAGAAGTGTTCAATATCATCAGGTTTTGTTAAGAAAATTATTTAAATCTATGACAAGAATTTACAGATACATATCCATAATAGTTACTTTGTAATTAAAAAATCATAAAAATTAAACAACAACAAAAAAAACCTTGCATGTTCCACTGTGAAAAAAAGATGGAGTAGATTTTTTAATACTTAAAATTGACTTAATTAAATTAACTGAAATAGGTCGAGATCCGCTGGCTACATAAACCGAGTGGATTGCAAAGAACAATTTACAATTGGAGAGAGTTAAGGCAGCAAGAGATAGTCAATATTATTAGAGGAGATTAGAACTTCCGCTTTCATGTTGAGATGAAAATGGATGACACCAATCACACTAAAAATATCTAGTATAGGCAAAAAATTATGGCAATTTTGAAAACATGTTCCTCTTGCCTTAATAAATTTTGAAAATTGATGTGAACACATTTAAAAAAATTAAGAGCTTTGAAAATAATTATTATCACATTATTTTATACACGCACAATATTAGATAGTGCTGCCATCTGTGAAGAATATACCTTTATTTTAATATTTACATAAATGTAACAAGTCGTCACGAGATGTCCTCGTGAAATAAATATTTTTCGCATTTGCTATTTTTATCTTTGTTTGACGCATGCCTGAAACCTAGTGTTTGAGCGAATAAACACGATTATTCGTGCGCCTACAAGGTCTGGCAATATCTTTGTTTCTACTTTGAAACTGTACGAAACAAGAACGATCTAAAATGGCAGTAACCTCCGTTGCAGCTGTAAGTCGTCGGCACTGCAAACAGCACTTGAAAATTAATATTATTTAGTGAAATAATCAGTTACGTTAATTCGAATGACATTTCTTTTAACATCAGTGGGTGTTTAAATATTCAACTTTTATTGTTAGTGGTAAAACAGTGTTGGTTCATAATATGGATTACAAAAGCGGCGTATACAATGCAGCAAGAGATGGGAACCTCACACGATTGAAAGTGAGTAATTCTTGTCATCTACGTTTACTAAACATATTCGTTTTATGTCCAAATTGATGAATGATATTTCCATATTTTTACATCACCCGTGAATCTTTGTCATCACTTTTCTGGGCTTGTAAAAATCATTACGAAACAAAGTTATTTTTGGTATAAAGCGTTGTAAACAAAACGTCAAAGAACATACATATTAAGCCCAAATCCTCAATGAAATCCTTTAATTTAATAAATATTTGCAGGCTGTAATCATACTCTTATAATGTTAAACATATATTACACAGGTCAAAATAGCGGTAAATTATTTGTGGCAATTTATAAATATACAATTCGTACATACGTATGAGTCGCGCACTGCTTACGTCAAAGATACCTATTTTGCGGATGAAGTCTTCGATGTGTTTTTTTTATTGTTATTGAAAATGTTCTTTGTAACAATTATAGTTATGATTATACGAATTGAAAGAAACATTTTATTCTTTGTCGCCCAGTAAAAACATATACATGGCCAACAAGCCAAAAAAACCAACCGACACGTCAAGTTTTCTTTTATTTTTACTGCAATTTTCATTAGATATATCAAACGTTTGCTCGACATTCAATGAAATTTAATTTAACGTCTTTCTACTCAATGCAATTACATTTTTTTGATGTATGCCAGTCGCTAAATCCTATTTTGCACTCACTTACGTTACCAGTAAAATATCGTTTTAATTGTTCTCGTTAAATAACATCGTGATAAATGCGGTCTGCTATATGTTAACTTGCCAGAAAATTACGAAAGTGAATTGTTATATTACGACAATCCAACGTTTCCAATTAATCCTTTTTAATTTATGAATATTTTAATATCATTGTTTTTAGTTTACTGACAAATATTAGTAAGGGTCGTTTTGCGTAATTGCCGAGGATCCCTCAAAATTTATTTGTGAAAGTTTTGCAAGGGTTAATTAAGCGTTGTTTGTGATTTCAAAATTGATGAGAAACATTCTACCATAGACTTTTAGAGACGAATAAATTCAGTTTATTCACAGTTCTGATTTTGAAATTGTGTTGAAACACATAAATAATATTTAATATTTTGCATAGAAACAAATTATCTATCTAGCAAAATGCAAGTCAATCAATAATAATTAGGTTCTAGGTATTTATAGTTTATACATACATTCGCTCACGAAGAATAAACATATTATATATGATGTGTCAACCTTCGCACAGGTCAGCATTCGTAAAATAAAATCGTAAACACCAATCTTTAATTCAGTCTAATCACCTTGGAATAAATAATTATTTTATAGTTCTCCAGCTCTAGGTAAACAAGATACAGATCACCACACATACTCTTGCCACCACACTTATTCATTACAATAAATTTGAGGTGTATTGTAAACAATTATGCTTTTATATAGGTTTCTAGACGTATATATTAATTACTATATATTTTATAAATTAATATATTGTTATTGTTGTTGAATAAAATAATGTTTAAATATTTTTTAAGATATTTTTTGCTGCCAGAAGTTTTGATAATCATATTTTTGCATATTCTTGAGATGTGTTCAAGTGTTCATCCAAAACATTAAATGTGTTACACATTCAAACGAAATATTTCAAAACTTATGACATTCCAATATTTAGTTTACAAGTTTCAGTGGTATTATTGACAACGCTTGTCATTTTCAAAACAATGATAAAATCTGAATTTCGTGTGTTTATTATACATTGTTTTTTAATGGGAAAGAGTACCGTTCAAGCAAATCAATGGCTTGACAAGTGTTATTCGTGTTCCATCCATCTAAACGCTCTGGTCTCAAATTCGGCAGTTCCAGAAAACGTGGACAAAATCGTTTTGGAAGACTGAAGTAAACTTGCGTGATGTATATTAGGTGATACCTTAACGATATAAAAAGTCAATATGTTC